>BSBN01001588.1:0-539220 GCA_027924645.1 Cunninghamia lanceolata
AGATAGGGAGATAGAGGAATGATATGGGAGAGAGAGGTGAGAGATAGGAGAGATAGATAGGAAGAGAGAGAGGAGACAGAGGGGAGAGATAGGGAGATAGATAGTAAGGGAGATGTCTAGAGACATAGGGAGAGAGATTGAGAGGTAGAGGGATGATAGAGATGGAGAGATAGGGAGATAGAGGTTTAGATTTTAGGGGTTTAGGGTTTAGGGAGAGATAGAAAGATAGAAATAGATAGAGAGAGATAGCTAGAGAGAGAGGAGGAGATATAGGGGAGATAGGGAGAAGGAGAGTGAGGGAGATGTCTAAAGACATAAGGAGAGAGATTAAGAGGTAGAGAGATGGTAGAGATAGGGAGATAGAGGAGAGATAGGGAGATAGAGGTTTAGGGTTGCTTAGGTTTAGGGTTTAGGGGTTAGGGGATAGGGTTTAGGGTTTAGGGTTGAGAGAGAGAGAGAGAGGATCGATAGGGAGAGATAGAGGAGATAGAGGGGAGAGATGGGGAGATAGAGAGTGAGGGAGATGTCTAGAGACATAGGGAGAGAGATTGAGAGGTAGAGGGATGATAGAGATAAGGAGATAGGGGAGAGATAGGGAGATAGAGGTTTAGGGTTTAGGGGTTTAGGGTTGCTCAAGTTTAGGGTTTAGGGTTTAGAGAGAGCAGACTGATAGGGAGAGATAGAGGAGACAAGGGGAGAGATAGGGAGATAGAGAGTGAGGGAAATGTCCAAAGATATGGGGAGAGGGATTTAGAGGTAGAGGGACAATAGAGATAGGGAGATAGAGGTTTAGGGTTAGGGGTTAGGGTTTAAAGTTTAGGGGAATTATTTAGGGTTTAGGGTTTAGGGGCTAGGTGTTATGGTTCAGGGGTTTAGGCTTTAGAGAGAGAGGACTGATAGGGAGAGATAGAGGAGATAGAGGGGAGAGATAGGGAGATAGGGAGATAGAGAGTGAGGGATATGTCTAGAGACATAGGGAGAGAGATTTAGACGTAGAGGGATGATAGAGATAGGGAGTTAGAAGAGAGATAGAAAGATAGAGGTTTAGGGTTTATGGATTAGGGGTTAGGGGTTAGGGTTTAGGGGCATTATTTAGGGTTTAGGTGTTTAGGGTTGCTGAGGTTTAGGGGTTTAGGTTTAGAGAGACAGGACTGATAGGGAGAGATAAAGGAGACATGAGGGAGATGTCTAGAGACATAGGGAGATAGATTAAGAGGTAGAGGTATGATAGAGATAGGAAGATAGAGGTTTAGGGTTGCTTGGGTTTAAGGGTTAGGGATGTTATTAGGGTTTAGGGGCATTATTTAAGGTTTAGGGGTTTGGGGTTGCTCGAGTTTAGGGTTTAGGTTTTATGGGGTTAGGGTTTATAGAAAGAGAGAGAGGATCACTAGGGAGAGATAGAGGAGACAAAAGGGGAGAAATAGTGAGATAAAGAGTGAGGGAGATGTCTAGAGCCATAGGGGAGAGATTGAGAGGTAGAGGGACAATAGAGATAGGGTGATTGGGGAGAGATCTAGGGAGATAGGGGTTTAGGGGTTAGGGGTTTAGGGTTTCTTGGATTTAGGGGTTAGGGGTTAGGGTTTATGGGTTTAGGGTTTAGAAAGAGATGACTGATAGGGAAAGATAGAGGAGACATTGGGGAGAGATAGGGAGATAGAGAGTGAGGTAGATATCAAGAGACATAGGGAGAAAGATTGAGAGGTAGAGGTATGATAGTGTTGGAATACTTCAGACCATTGAGAGGGGGGTGAATCAATGGTCAACAAAAATAATTCTTCAAACAAGTTCTTCTCACAATAGTACCAAAATAATATAACATGTTACAACTGATCATGAAGCACAAAACAAATGCATCAGGACATAAAACCATTAACCAAGCACAAGAGACATATATGATCATCACATAACACAGGTGATTGCGTGGAAAACCCTAGAAGGGTAAAAACCCACTATGAACATGAACTCCATTAAGCCTCACTGGTAAACCTCTCTAGTTACAATCTATGCCTCATTGACAATATCTCACTAATAACATATCCTATGCCTCATTGGAAATAGAAGCACTTTCAATAATCTTAGAAAAACAACAAGAATATAGAGGGTTACTCTGTTTCACTACAAATCTTTGATCAATGTCACTATCTCTACATATCTCCTTCAATCAACATAACTCTACATCTGCATTTCCCTTTTAGTCAAACTCATACTCAATCTGCATATCCCTTTTCACAATATACTAAACAAAGACATCACTACATGAGTATCTCCATCTGTAATTTCACTGAGGTATCCACACCAGAAAATTACACTGTTATCCCCTTCAAACCATAATATATGTCTAATACATTCACATCAAATCTCTATAAACTGAGAACACCGTCAAAGACATAGAGAACAATCAATCAAATTACCATTTTGCCTATGAAAATATCAGGATATCTACAAACAAAATTACTTTACCCCTAGACACAGACATCTCCCTTCAACAAACACCATGCACAAGTAAATATGAATAATGATCAAAGACTACTACACATATACCTTAACTGATAATCTTCTTTGAATGCATATTTAGAGCTCCATCTCTGTCATCATCAATACGTTCTACCATCAATCAACAAGAACTTTCTTACATAATCTGTCTTTGTCACCACTGCACATCATTTGTCTGTTCAGATCATAGCTTCAAAGAACTCACATTTCTCTATAATCTTTAAAACATCTTTATGTACCATAGAACCCTTTATATTATGATAAAACTACTTCCATAGAAATCCCTTCACACACCAATCAAATATTATAATCTATAAGTATATTATAGAAATCTCCATTTGCTCACCCCTTATATTTTTCATATCTACATTCTTGCTTTGAAGACTTCAAAAACATGCATTGCTTCAGTTACAAAACTACTTCTATATTTAGGAGAGAGTGGGTTCTACATGCATCATGCATGTTCAATGAACAAGTCTAATTTGGTCATATAGTTATTTTTAGCCCCGAAGATTCTCTGAATCAAAAACCTTTATGCTCTGTTTGTTCTTTGCAATGTTGGTGGTGAGTGCCCGTCAAATTTCATGCAAGGAGAATGTCCATTAAAATTTGAATTGACTTTAAACCTCCTTCATTGATATCCCTGTTCGTGCCCTTTAAAATTTTAAAGATCACCATTGATCGAAGGTTGGCTCCCACATAAATAAAGGTGACCTGAGAGGATCGTTCTCCCTAGGCAAAGGGGGTTGGTCACCCAATGACTTAAGACCCTTAGATCATAACTTAAGTTACCATATGACATGCTATTAAAGGTCAACTTTAAAATATAAAAAAGTAACTTCCTATCAACTATTAAAGCATTATAACCTATAACCCAGTGTTTAAGACATCTGAGAACCTTAGGATTTTTAGGGTTTAAAACTTGTAGATTATTTTTTGACAAAATTGACCAAACCCTAATAATAAGAATTCCCTTGGACTTGAAATCATGCAAACCCTAAATCTATGGCAGAGGACAAATAAAGACAACTTTAAGCTTTAGGGTTCTTAGGATATGAAACTTAGGCTTTTAGAGATTTTAGACATAGGATATAGAAATTAAAACCCTAAAGTTTGTAAACAGCAATGACCAGAGACACTTTGTGACAGAGAATAACATACAAATAAAAACAGATGAAGAGGACCTTGATAATTTCAGGGCATAATTAATAGGGATGACAAACCCTAAGATGAAACCAAAGGAACATGGACATAAAGGTCACCGAACACCTAAGATATGGAGGAAGACAATGAAGGTTTGCACAAACCTCATCATGCTAACATGGACATGAATAGTGACATGAAGAATCCATATCATGAAGCATCTTGAAACAAGCTTTATCAACATTGTACTTTCATCACCTGATATCTTTTGAGATCTCATGCAACAAACCAATCAAGTATGAACTCTCTTTAACAAACATACATCAACAAAGCTCATGAAGCTCCTGAAGCATTACACATGAAGCATGACATGAACATTATACCATGAAATGAAGTATGACAATCACCATGAAGTCAAACAACACAACAACTTCATGTCTTCACTTGTTCATTGACCAATCAACTAAGTGATCACTAATATGTGCCTTCACCACTGCACTGATATACCAAATCACTAAACAAAAGCTCTCCTGATGACAACAAATCTCCTAATGACAATGTTTCTCCTGATGAGATCTCCTGACCTCCTTGTCATGACAACTTTGTGGCCTCATTTCCTTTGGTTTTCATATCAATAGTAGAGATGAGTCTCAACACTGTACATGATCACACATCATACCATGAAGCAAAAAGAAATTCCACCAACAATCACTATTCAAACAAACTTCACCAGTACCACACACCATGTGATACTCTTTCCTTTGCACCATCAATGACCAAATCCCAAAAAATGAGGTTACAACTGTCTTCTATAAACCTTTGACTAATCTACAAGTGCCTTGTCATGAGAGTCATGAGAACAAGTGTAGAACAAGTGTCTTTTATATCCTTTTTGTACACTGAACTCTGGTGAACATCAATGAAAAATCTAACAACCTACCTTTCAATTTTACCTTTGACATCAATGACAACTAACATCAACAAACTCCCCCTTTGTCATTGATGGCAAAATATTCATGACTCTGTCTCTCTTTCTCCCCCTTTGACATCAAGTGACAAAGGACCCTTGATTGCAAATCAATCAACACTCCATATACTCCCCCTGTGATTCTGGCTCTTTCTGCAGCTAATCACATCCTAACATGCTTATCTTCATAGGCATTGTGCTTGTATCACTATCATGACATTTGCATATAACTTCATTATACCATATCGGTGCTTATCAATGTTCTTTAAAAACTGCAGTGGACTACCTTGGCATAAGGATATGAAAACCTTGATGGTCTTGAACTATGTCATACTCCTGAAGCAAGAACACAATGTCAAGACATCAAAGACATAGCTCACATCAAAGACAAACTCCTTTGATCACCTTTGAGCACCTATCAAAAGTTGACTTAAATGTCAACACTCAGGACAACATGCAAACCTCATAACAATATGCAAACCATGCCAATACTCGGGACAACAAACCATGTGAAATGCAACTGTCTTGAAGCCACAAGACAAGCCTACTTTCAACCCCTTCATTACTGGTATGCTTAGAGATCTCATGACAAGCATCATGGCATATATCTCCTTTGGCTTAGTCCACTATCTCCTCTTCTATAGTTGCTATATCATTATTCTTGCTAGCAGAGTCATCAGATTCATTTGAAATTTCTAATATATCCATCTTTTCAGAAAGTTCAAGTTCATTTGCATAGTCCATGTCACTTGTGTCAGGACTTGTTAGCAAATCTTGGGCCATGCAACAAGAGTTCCTCCAGGCAAAACATCATTGTCCAACAAAGTCTCCATATAAACTCTGAGAGGATTCTTCTAACATCAAACATAAGATATAACTCGCAGTTCTGTTGTCCTATTATCAGACTATCATGTTGTCCTACTATCCTTTGACATTATTTCTGGTAGTACCTCTATACTTTGTGTCCCTGCATGGGACAAAATTATCTTTATATTCATTTGATCAACCTTCTTGAATTGTATGCACAGTATGCCTACACTTTTGCATATTCATCATGACTGCTGGGTGTACTACTGTCACATTGTCCTTTTCTTGTCAAAACATACTAGCATCATCAAGACACATAGTTTCCAACATTGTAGATAGGGACTGTCTTTACAATTTGCACTTGAAACTATAACACTTGACAATATTTTGATGGATTCCATATCCTATTCCAAATCTTTTTTTCTTATGCGTTATACAAAACTGCTGCCCAAGGTTGCAGAGTCTAGTTTTACACCTGTCAACTGCATTTTATTGAAGATTAATCAGATTCTTTCAATAAAACTATTTTGTGTGTATCTTGCAACCATTAATAGCAATGACTAAAAACATTTGATAGATTCCTATTGGCATGATAGTCTTCCTATATCTTTCAATGTCAAGCTCTTCATTCACTATATTTGAGTTTCAATCTTGAATCCTCTAACTAATAATTGTCTTTGTATTTTTTTAAATGAGTCTTGCATGCAATATCTTAGACTTATGTATGTACCCTTGTTAATAGTTTTCTACTTCATCAAAACCTACATACAAAATCTACTATACTAAGCCCTATAGGGTGCTACATTGTCTTCATCTGTCATGGAAGTCTTCATACTAAGTGATTTCACTATCACTTTTTCTTAATGTGAATGCCTTGAGATGGCCTGACTCAATAATGTGGAGATGTCTTTGACAAATTATTAAGCAAGAGATAATCATGCATACTTTGTAGACCTCCTTTCTCTCACATGCTCATGGAAGACTTGTCACAAGGATACAGTCATAACAAAATAGTTGATGTATATCACTGTATTGGAATCACTGTCCTTAACACAAGCATAATCTAACTAAGCATGGCACCTCTTTGTTATTGTCAATGGGGCTAAATGATAAGACAATAAACATCTCCCCCTGACCTCATGCTACTTCTTATACAACTTGTGATGTGTCTTGTGCAATATGCACAAGTTTAGGTTTATCTTTTTCTTGATTTTGTTTCCTTCTCCACACTTTCATAGGTTCTCTCTTTTGTTCAAGTTTCTTCCTCCAGACTTTCTCAGGCTCTTTCCTTTTCCAACCTTTCAAACTAGGTGATCCTTTTCTACAACAATATGCTTTGTGTCTAAGGGTGTTGCACTTATAACATATAATATTGCAATCTAGATCAAATGAATGATAGTTCCTTTTTGACAACCTATGAGCACTTCTGTTGTTATTCCATGCATATCATACCTTCCATACACTCTACAATTTATTTTTATGTAGCCAAAATTGTTGCAATTGTAACACACAAGATCTACATTCCTTATTGAAGCAGAAGTGTTTGTTTTCATAAAATCAGACCTTCTCCTATGAGCAACTCTACATGTAGCATCCTTATGACCATATCCATTGCATGAATAACAATAACCAAGAAAGGAATAATTGTACCTTGCTGATTGATTTTTCCTGGTAGCTAGAGATCCTAAGGACCTGATGGCTCTTCTTCTTCCTCCACTGTTGATGTTCTTGAAAAACCCATTATCAACACTCTTATCTTCTGCCTTCTTCTCGTCTTCAGTCTAGAGTAGTAGAATGATAGTCCAAATCTATCTTCTTTCTAGGAGTTTCTCTAACTTTAAAAGTTTGCCCTCTATCATAGCCTAATCTAGTAGTGTCCTTGTAATTTTTTTGCTTGTCCAACATCTCATACAACTTGTTGGTGTCGTCTTCAAACTTTTAATTTCTCTTTGACTGAATATTGAGATTTTCAAGATCTTTTCTCAAGGTGACTATCGCTGCTTCTAGTTTTAGGCATTCAATTGATTTGACTTTAGATTCAAACTTTGGAACATTTGCTATCCTTTTAGCCTCTTCAATCTCTATTTTTAGACTAATAATTATTTTATTTGATTCTTCAACTTGTACCCTTAAGTCCACAATCAGATTTCTTGCCTCTTCAAGATCTAAAAAAGCTCTTTCAAGGTCTGAAAGTACTTTGTCCTTCGAGTCCTTTTCTTGTTCAAGCTATAACTCTAATCTCTAGTTCTCCTTTCTAAATTTCTTGATCTCATCTAGGGCACACATGAGTTCTCCTTCAATATCAATTTCACATTCATCTTCATCATACTCATGCTCATCTTCACTCACAATGTGCTCTCCTTCTTTGACAACAATATCAACAACAAAATCATCTTCTCTTTTAGATATATCATATTTTGTGTCAATTGGCAGGGGTGTTTCTTGCAACAACTCATCACTTGATTTGATTTGGACTTGTTTAATAATTTTTTACTTGGCATTTCTTCTTTCCTTAGTTATTTTACTCTTTTCCATAGTATTCCACCTCCAGGATCTACCCAAGTCAGTTAGACACCTGCAAGGAACATGCAACTTTGATACCAATCATTGGAATACTTCAGACCACTGAGAGGGGGAGGTGAATCAGTGGTCAACAAAAACAATTCTTCAAACAAGTTCTTCTCACAATAGTACCAAAATAATATAACATGTTATAACTAATCATGAAACACAAAACAAATGCATCATGACATAAAACCATTAACCAAGCACAAGAGACATATATGATCATCACATAACACGTGATTGAGTGGAAAACCCTAGAAGGGTAAAAAACCACTATGAACAAGAACTCCATTAAGCCTCACTGGCAAACCTCACTCATTATAGTCTATGCCTCACTGGCAATTTATCTCACTGATAACATATCCTATGCCTCACTGGCAATAGGAGCACTTTCAACAATCTCATAAAAACAACAAGAATACAAAGGGTTACTCTATTTCACTACAAATCTTTGATCAATGTCACTATATCTGCATACCTCCCTCAATCAACATAACTCTACATCTGCAATTCCCTTTAAGTCAAACTCATACTCAATCTACATATCCCTTTTCACAATATTTTCCTCACTGCATTATACACACCTATATACTAAACAAAGACATCACTACATGAGTATCTCCATCTACAATTTCACCAAGGTATCCACACCGGAAAATTACATTGTTATCCCCCCCAAACCACAATATGTGTCTAATAAATTCACATCAAATCTCTATAAACTAAGAACACCTCAAAGACATAGATAACAATCAATCAGATTACCATTCTACCTATGAAAACATCAGGGTATCTACAAACAAAATTACTCTGCCCCCTAGACACAAACATATCCCTTCAACAAGCACCATGCACAAGTAAATATGAATAATGATCAAAGACTACTGCACATATACCTTAACTGATAATCTTCTTTGAATGCATAGTTAGATCTCTATCTCTATCATTATCAACATGTTCTGCCATAAATCAACAATAACTTGCATTGCATAATCTTTGTCACCACTGCACATCATTTGTCTATTGAGATCATAGATTCAAAGAACTCACGTTTCTCTGCAATCTCTAAAACATCTTTATGCACTATAGAACCCTTAATACTATGATAAAACTACTTCCATACAAATCCCTTCACACACCAATCAAATGTTATATCTATAAGTATATTATAGAAATCTCCATCTACTCATCCCTTATATTTTTCATATCTACATTCTTGCTTTTGAAGCCTTAAAAAACATGCATTGCTTCGGTTATAGGACTGCTTCTATATTTAGGAGAGAGTGGGTTCTACATGCATCATGCATGTTCAATGAACAAGTCTAATTTTGTTATATAGTTATTTTTAGCCCTAAAGATTCTCTACATCAAAAACCTTTATGCTTTGTTTGTTCTCTGTAGCGTTGGTGGTGAGTGCCTGTCAAATTTAATGCAAGGAGAATATCTGTTGAACTTGAATTGTCTTTAAACCTCCTTCATTGATATCCCTGTCCGCATCCTTTACACTTTTAAAGATCACTATTGATCGAAGGTTAGCGCCCACATAAGTAAAGGTGACTTGAGAGGGTCGGTCTCCCTAGGCAAAGGGGACCAGTCACCTAATGACTTAAGACCCTTAGATCATAACTTAAGTTACCTTATGACCTGCTATTAAAGGTTAACTTTAAAATATAAAAAAGTAACTGCCTATCAACTATTAAAGCATTATAACCTATGATCTAGGGTTTAAGACATTTGAGAACCTTAGGATTTTTAGGGTTTAAAACTTGCAAAAATTATCTTAGGGTTTGTAGATTAGGCTTAAAAACTGAACACTTGAGATATGGAGGAAACAATGAGGGTTTGCACAAACCTTGTCATGCTGACATGGACATGAATAGTGACATGAAGCATCCATATCATGAAGCATCCTAAAACAAGCTTAATCAATAGTGTACCTTCATCACCTGATATCTTTTGAGATCTCATGCAACAAACCAATCAAGTATGAACTCTCTTTAACAAACATTATACCATGAAATGAAGTATGACAATCACCATGAAGTCAAACAACAAAACAACCTCATGTCTTCACTTGTTCATTGACCAATCAACTGAGTGATCATTGATATGTGTCTTCACCACTGCACTGATATACCAAATCATTGAAAAAAAGCTCTCCTGATGATAATATTTCTATTGATGAGATCTCCTGATCTCCTTGTCATGACAATTATGTGGCCTCATTTCCTTTGGCTTTCATATCAATAGTAGAGATGAGTCTCAACATTATACATGATCACACATCATACCATCAAGCAACAAGCAATTCCACCAACAATCACTATTCAAACAAACTTCACCAGTACCACACACCATGTGATACTCTTTCCTTTGCACCATCAATGACCAAATCCTAAAAAATGAGGTTACAATTGTCTTCTATAAACCTCTAACTGATCTACAAGTGCCTTGTCATGAGAGTCATGAGAACAAGTGTAGAACAAGTGTCTTTTACATCCTTTTTGTACACTGAACTCTGGTGAACATCAATGACAAATCCAACAACCTACCTTTCACTTTTCCCTTTGACATCAATGACAACTAACACCAACAGATAGAGATAGGGAGGTAGGGGAGAGATAGGGAGATAGAGGTTTAGGGTTTAAGTTTTATGGGTTAGGGGTTAGGGTTTATGGTTTAGGGGCATTATTTAGGGTTTAGGATTTAGTGTTTAGAGGTTTAGGGTTTACGGTTTAGGAGTTTAGAGAGAGAGAGAGAAAGAGAGTGAGGGAGATGTCTAGAGACATAGGGATAGAGATTGAGAGGTAGAGGGATGATAGAGATAGGGAGATAGGGAGAGCTAGGGGTTAGGGGTTGGGCTTTAGGGAACTTAGACCTACCCTAAGTGCGGGGTGGGCATATTTAGGGAATTGAGAGATAGAGGGATGATAGAGATAGGGAGATAAAGGTTTAGTGGTTGGGGTTTAGGGACAAATAGAAAGAGATAGAGAGAGTTAGAAAGAGATATCTAGATAGAGAGAGAGAGAGAGAAAGAGCTTCTGAAATAGTAGAAGAGAGGATGATAAATAGAATTTTAGCTAGTTTAGAATGTACTCGCATTATAAGGTGCTTACATTTTGAACTAGTTAAAATGATGACTAAGAGCTTACAAAAAGGCATGCCACGTGATTTCCAATGTACATGCTTTGTTTTATTCCCTATTCTATGCTTTTTCTGACATTGAAAGAGACTTTTCATGATTTTGAAGTTCTCCTAGCATTGGTTGACAAAATTGATGCACTTTTTGTTCTTGTTTCGATACAAAAGATTCCATTTACATGTTTTATATTAAAATTTGATACTGGAAAGCATTTTTTTCATTTTTTGATGGATTGTAACACTAGATTGAATAAATTAACTAGTTTTTTGTTTTACATTGACAAAAAATAATGTATATATAGACATGATATTTCCATAGTCCATGGTATAAGAATTAAGAGCTTCTGGAAATGACTGTGTGTGCTTTTTTGGATCAACGTTTTAGATAACACTCCGTGATCCATCATCAGGATGAAAAGAAGAGCATTAGTTAGAAAAAGGTTTAGTGGTTGGGGTTTAGGGATAGATAGAAAGAGACAAAGAGAGTTAGAAAGAGATATCTAGATAGAGAGAGAGAGAGAGCTTCTAAAACAGTAGAAGAGAGGATGATACTAATGCTCTTCTTTTCATCCTGATGATGGATCATGGAGTGTGATCTGAAACGTCAATCCAAAAAAGCACACATAGTCATTTCTAGAAGCTCTTAATTCTTAAAAAATAATGTAATTGTGCATGTTTTGTATTATAAATTGATAAATTATCAGATATTTTTTGTGTTCTTTTGACCATTGTTTTAGAGTGATAGAATTCAAGACAATGCCAATGACAAGGATTCCATCTTACAAACCCTCATGTGTTTCTTCACATTTGGTTCTAAGAATTGATAATAGTGGTAAGGGCAGCCTTAATTGATGCCCTAAAACACATTGGATCAATTGATAACACCTTTATAGTAGGGTCATTCCAAAGAACCAACTATCAAACTTTTTCAACAATAGCCAAGTACAACACTTTGTTTAGTTTCGTCTACTAGAAAGGTGTTAGGACTGAATTTTTACATTCAACATCTCCTAGGACCAAACAGATGGTGCCAACATGTCTAAGTGGGTAGGTAAATTCTAGGGGAGGTGTCTTTTTGGTGGTGAAGCCTCCTAGTCATTCTCGGCTACATTGGATGGAGACAGACTCTTAAGAGCCCTAAGACAAAAAAGGTGTCAAAATTTGGACCGATTGTTTCATTGAATTGTGACACCTAGGAACATCTTCTTTGCATGTATAAGTGGATATCAAGTCCACCTACAGATACCTACCTTGGTTTGTTTAAATCAATTTCATTTACCTATGGTGGCAAGAAACGTATTATTTTAAAATGCTTCAGTTTCATGTAATGGAAAGGTGCTAGGAGTGAAATTTTGCATTCCACACCTCGTGGGGCCCAACAGAATACACCAACACATTGGGGTGGGTAGGTAAATACTAGGGGAGGTCTCTTTTTATGTGCCAAGTGCCCCAGACATTTTGGGCTACAGGCTACCGACAAAGTCACTTGAGATCACTGAGAGCAAAAAATTGTTGGCAAGAGACACTGTGTGGCTTCATGAGTGTTGTCATTGATGGAAAAAAAAGTCCATCCCTCTCATCTATAGTACATAGTATGTCTATACCAGAAGTCTGATTGAAGAGTGTTTTGGTCCGGTGAACAAGAATAGAGCATACAGCAAGGTTCGACAATCAGGTCTAGATCTCTCAGAGGATATATCTCAGTAAAGTATAGACTTGGGGAAGTCAAGAGGAGTACCATGACTACCACATTCCAAAGATTGAGCCTCTGGTGATGAAAGAATGAAAAGATATGAGCACCTAAGTGTTGGGTTCCTGACAGGCAGAGCAGACTGAGCAAGAACTAACTAACAGAGCATCAGACCTTAATCCAGATGAGAAATTGATGGTGATCAAGCTTCTTGAGGGATCATTCATGGTTGGCCGACATGATTGATGACTTCTATAACTATCTCTTTGATACGCATCACTTAGTAAGCACAGATTCAGCCGACAGACCAGAGTTTGGGAAAATCTTGAGTATTCCAGATGCCGACTAGAAAGATGTTGAAATCCTTGGTACGGATATATATACCAGATGGATTTCGATGTGAAGGTGTGTGAGTTTTGATATAGTGTGCAAGCAAAGGTAGAGATAAGTGTGGAAGCAACAATACAGGTCCGGTATGTGATAGAACAACAGGATCAAAACAGAGGAAGAATGAAGTGCAGTAGATCAGTATATTGAGCCTAACTGGAACTGAACCTCAACATATGTGGATGCTTCTCATCAGTTCAAATACCTGGTTACTTTATATAAACTATTGTAGGTAGTGAGCCTGAATTGGCAAGTGTCATTTTGTACTTCTTATTCTTTTAACAGAGAATACAATCTTGGGTTAGTCACCTGTTGATGATGATGTTGGTCATACACAAACATAGAATAAAAGTTACACAACAACCTTTACTCATCTTGAAAGATACGATGAATTCAGAGAATTCATGATCCCAAGTCTCCGTTGATTAGGTCTTAATCTACTGACATTACTCAGTGGTTGATGTGTGTTGCTGTTTTCCATTCAGGGGCCTTACGTATTTCTGCAAAGTTCATCATTATTTCTCCAAATATCCTGCTCTATATGTCTGCTCTGCATAAATCTCCAATAATTCTACCTTTGCACTGTGAATTTAGTCAAATAATGTGCTTACAGGCTGATATTTGCATGATTTCTACCATTATTTGCAATTCTTTGCATGATATTTTCAATACTACATGCATTTAACTCAAATATGCTAATGATTTTCAGTTACCTACGGGATGTCAACATATTTCTCTGTTCTGCTTGTTATTTATCATGATTTGCAGTTATGGTGATGAATTTATGAAATTAAAAAAAGGAAAAAGGGTTAAAGAATGAGATTCCCAAAACTACTTGACCGAGATCACTGATCCACATACAAGCTCCCATACATGCAATGAAAAGAAGGAAACTAGAATCATACTTCACCAGGACATTCCACAAATCCGCATGATCTAGTGCAAATCTTCAAAGGAAAAGTTGACAACAACATGTAATGAAATGAAAGCGCTTCTAGTTGAACACAGCATTCCCCAGTACATATCCAGAAATCAACAGGAAGATTACGTAAAATTTACAATCAAGATGTAATCTGAAACTTCATATCCATTCAGTATGCTCAAGAACAGGTACATTTACAGTGATCTGAAGAAAGAACCTTGACATTTCAACAATTCAGTCTTCATTAGTCTCAGTAATCCGATCTCGTATTTGATTCTACAGTAATTGGCCTTAACGTGCCAGATGTTCCAATGTATCTCCCTCTCTTCTCTATCTTTTCGACAAGCTCTGGCTCTTATATAGAGCAAATGCCAGAAAACAGTTACAATGATCCAAGGATCAGGATCCTCCCAGAACAATCAATGGTCCAGATGAATAGCACGTGCTTTGCCAGTTGGCAAATGTATAGCTGGCACAGAATATTCCAGCATCTTCAACTTGATTCGGTCTCCAGCTGGCAAACAGCATATTTGACAATATCCTCACTTCTGGTTCATGTTGCCTTCGTGTGCAACTTTGTAATTATCAGCTTCAGCATCTCCGAGACTTCCTCATCCTGACCTTCATGATGATGATGCACCTGACTCATTTTTACCAAACCGCCAGAAAGCAGACAACACAAGCCAAGCCCAAAAGTTGGGTCCCTATTTTGCTAAGACAAAATGGGGCGTGTTGTGTAACCACACAACAACTTGCCACCAAAGAAAACAACAAAATTCAAATACTTCAAAAGGTGAGGATAAATTAAAACATAAATTTCCAACTCCTATTAAGCATGAGCATCCTAATCCTTTCTAACTGGTATCATGTTCATCAATGTAACAATGAATTGATAAGGGATCAATTGTGTGCATGTGATTCATATACTCATCTTGAAAGTGAGTTGAATAAATCAGTGACTGGTGTTAAGCTACGTAGTTTGGTTCATCCCTCATAGCCCTCCTTCTAGCGCCAATTTATGTTGATGATGATGTTGGTCATACATAAACATAGAATAAAAGTTACACAACAACCTTTACTCATCTTGAAAGATACGATGAATTCAGAGAATTCATGATCCCAAGTCTCCATTGATTAGGTCTTAATCTACTGACGTTACTCAGTGGTTGATGTGTGTTGCTGTTTTCCATTCAGGGGCCTTACGTATTTCTGCAAAGTTCATCATTATTTCTCCAAATATCCTGCTCTATATGTCTGCTCTGCATAAATCTCCAATAATTCTACCTTTGCACTGTGAATTTAGTCAAATAATGTGCTTACAGGCTGATATTTGCATGATTTCTACCATTATTTGCAATTCTTTGCATGATATTTTCAATACTACATGCATTTAACTCAAATATGCTAATGATTTTCAGTTACCTACAGGATGTCAGCATATTTCTCTGTTCTGCTTGTTATTTATCATGATTTGCAGTTATGGTGATGAATTTATGAAATTAAAAAAAGGAAAAAGGGTTAAAGAATGAGATTCCCAAAACTACTTGACCGAGATCACTGATCCACATACAAGCTCCCATACATGCAATGAAAAGAAGGAAACTAGAATCATACTTCACCAGGACATTCCACAAATCCACATGATCTAGTGCAAATCTTCAAAGGAAAAGTTGACAACAACATGTAATGAAATGAAAGCGCTTCTAGTTGAACACAGCATTCCCCAGTACATATCCAGAAATCAACAGGAAGATTACGTAAAATTTACAATCAGGATGTAATCTGAAACTTCATATCCATTCAGTATGCTCAAGAACAGGTGTATTTACAGTGATCTGAAGAAAGAACCTTGACATTTCAACAATTCAGTCTTCATTAGTCTCAATAATCCGATCTCGTATTTGATTCTACAGTAATTGGCCTTAATGTGCCAGATGTTCCAATGTATCTCCCTCTCTTCTCTATCTTTTCGACAAGCTCTGGCTCTTATATAGAGCAAATGCCAGAAAATAGTTACAATGATCCAAGGATCAGGATCCTCCCAGAACAATCAATGGTCCAGATGAATAGCACGTGCTTTGCCAGTTGGCAAATGTATAGCTGGCACAAAATATTCCAGCATCTTCAACTTGATTCGGTCTCCAGCTGGCAAACAGCATATTTGACAATATCCTCACTTCTGGTTCATGTTGCCTTCCTGTGCAACTTTGTAATTATCAGCTTCAGCATCTCCGGGACTTCCTCATCCTGACCTTCATGATGATGATGCACCTGACTCATTTTTACCAAACCACCAGAAAGCAGACAACACAAGCCAAGCCCAAAAGTTGGGTCCCTGTTTTGCTAAGACAAAATGGGGCGTGTTGTGTAACCACACAACATCACCCCATGGTTTTTCCCTTAACAGGGTTTTCCATGTCAAAATCATTGTGTTATGTGTATTGATTTTATTTCTTCTCTCATGGTTATGCATGCTTATATGCTTTGATGATGCACTAATTATTAAAGAAGAACATAAAGTTAAATTGTTTAAGATAACTGATTCACCCCCCTCTCAGTTATCTACCTTGTTTCCAACAAAAACTACAAACTTTGATGGAGTGGTTCTCAGAATTTATGGCACCTAGGAATGTTCCATTTAGACTTACAAGTGTATGTGGGGTCAATCTACAATAACCTCTCTCAGTTTTTGTCAAATCCAATATGTTTGACCATGTCAAAATTAAATGCATTCTTGCAAAATGCTTCAGTGGCATTCAGTACAACCTTGCCAGGAGCCATATTTTTGTTCTTCTTGTTGTGGGGCCCAAAAGACTATGCTAACATATTGGGGTGGGTGGCTAAATGCTAGGGAAGGTCTATTTTCATGTGCCAAGTGCCCTTGACATTTTGAGTTGCAAGCTACCGACAAAGTCATTTTTATGGACTTTGTCGGTAGCCTGCAGCCTGGAATGTCTAGGGCACTTGGTGCATGAAAAGAGACCTCTTGTAGCATTTATCCACCCACCCTGACATGTTGGCATAGTCTGTTGGTCCCCACAACAAGTAGAATGAAAAATATGGCTCTTGGCAAGGTTATGTTGAATGCCACTGAAGCATTTTGTAAGAATGTGTTTAATTTCAGCATAGTCAAATGGATTGGAGTTGACAGAAACTGAGAGAGGTTATTATGGGAAGACCCCATGTGCACCTATAGGTCTGAATAGAACATTCCTAGGTACCACAAATTCTAAGAACCACTCCATCAAGGTTTGGCAATTTTTTACTCTTAGTGATCTCAAGTGACTTTGTTGATAGCTTGCAGCCTGGAATGTCTAGGGCACTTGGTGCACAAAAATGGACCTCCCCTAACATTTATCCAGCCACCCCAACATGTTGGCATAGTCTGTTGGGTACCATGAGGTGTGGAATGCAAAATTTCACTCCTAGCACCTTTCCATTGCATGAAACTGAAGCATTTTGGAACAATGTGTTCCCTGCCACCATAGGCAAACAAAATTGATTTAAACAAAAATTGAGGCAGGTATTTGTAGGTGGACTTGACATCCACCTATGCATGCAAAGAAAATATTCCTAGGTGTCACGATTTGATGGAACAATCGGTCCAAAGTTTGACAACTTTTTTTCTTAGGGCTCTTAAGAGACTATCTCCATCCAATGTAGCCAAGAACAACCAGGAGTCTTCACCACTATAAAGACACCTCCCTAGCATTTACCCACCCACCCAGATGTGTTGGCATTGTCTATTTGGCCCCAGAAGATATCAAATGCAAAAATTTAGTCCTAGCACCTTTCTAGTAGATGAAACTAAACTAAAATCTATGTTGTAATCTCCATTTTTAGGCGTTTCCTCTACTCTCCTTGGGTTGATATGGTGTTCTCACTTGATCCAATGTGTTCTAAAGCATTAATCAAAGGTTCAAATAGTCTTGAAGATGATGAACCCATTCCAATCCATGTTAGCACAAGAAAAATGTAAAAGATATGATCATTTTAGCACAAGAAAAATGTAATGATGGGATAGATAACATCATCTAAAACAACAAAATATAATCATGTAATTACATGTATCTAGTGTTTAAGTAGACAACATATTGGCATACCACACTTTAAAGAATGTGCATGAAATGGTTATCAAACTAGGGTTCTTAATCGAAGGGTGATAATTCTATTGCAAGTATGTGCAGTCGGCATTGTCATTGATTTCAACAAGCTTGTGTTGTCATTGGTGTCAATTGTATCAACTGGTTGAATAGAGATGAGGCTGGTTGAGAAGAGATGAGGTTGTTACAATAGTATGAGTTGTTTGGATGCGGCTGAAGGTGATTTGGTTACTTTGAAGAGGTGTTGAAGATGTTAAGAATATGTTTCTGTTGGTTGGTTTCCAAGTGCTTTTGAAAAAAAATTGATTAATAAAGGAAACAGTGGGTTGAAGTAGCATTTTGGTTTATAGAGTAGTGTTCTAGTTTTGCTCTGCATTTCCTCTATGTTGAAGATCTATCTTTGCAGTTTGGATATGTTGTTCAAAGATGTTAAGAGATGTTATGTTTCAAATTTGGCATTCTAATTTGTTGTGTGGAGCAAGTTGTGTTCACCAATATGAAAACTATGTTTCTGAGTGTTGCAGAGGTATCTGGGAGAAATGTATTTGCTCTGCATTTCTCCGCAAAGAGGTTTTAGGTCTTATGGTTCTAGAATTGTGCTTATAAGGTTCATATCTTTCTTCTATTGAAGTTTTTCATGGTTTGTTACTCTGGAAGTCGATTTCTAGAGATATAGTGTATGATAGAGATAGTTAAGCATACTAGATAAATAGGATAAGGTTTTGCGGTAGGTGAAAGTTGTTGCAAAGGAATTTCTTGGATTTTAGGATGTTTCATGATATTTTTGGAATACCCTGGATTGTGTTGAAGCCTTGCATGTGGTCCGCATGTTTTCTTTGGGTTTGACGAAGCATGTACTTAAAAGTTCATTGTGTTAACACAAGTTTGGTTGACCTTGGGTGTTTACACTATTTGCGGAAGTGCTTCGGTTATTGTGAAAGTGTGGCGTAGCGTGTTTGGATGAATTTAGGTCTAAGCTAAGATGTGTTGTGGTCTTCCTTCATTCCTTTGCACTGCGGGAATGTTTAGGTCTAGACCTAATTTGAATTTTCTAGGTTAAGGTGATTTGTTGACCTTGGAGAATGCTCTTAAGGTTGAAGACAATATAAATGAATGTCAAGGGATCATGATTGGGTGTGTGTGTGATGGATGTAATGTGAGTAATAGTGTGATTGAGTGTGTGGTACAATACATGCTTTCATGTGTTAGATTACTGGATGCAGTGAGTAGAAGGTGTCTACAATTCTTCAGTGTGACTACAAAGGTGTTGATGGCGTTATGGTGGAATCCTCTGTTGCATTGAGATAGTTTTCTCCTTGTAACAATCTTCTCTATCTTCTTCTCTATTCTTGTAGTGAGCCTTGGTAGTGAGCCCTTTGATAGTGAGCCTTCTGGTAGTGAGCCTTTTGAAATTCGGTGTTGCTACTACTTTATATTGTGAGCTAATCCTCGCCATGGTTTTTCCCTTCTTGGGTTTTCCACGTAAATCTAGTGTTCTCTTGTGTTTGATGTTGGTTTGATCTAGTTTCTATTATTTTCTTTTCATGTTTAATCATCACAACATTCTAAGGGTTAATTGAAACTATGTGGATCTAAATATCTGTGAGGGTTTTGAAATTTTAAGCTACAACTGATTCACCCCCCCTCTCAGTTGTCTTGTGCATTCAACAAATTCAAACCTATAACTAATGATAAATGATTCAAGGCCTCTACAACTCATACTAGAAGGTAACAAACCTCCTCAAGACCATGATAATATTGCTAAATCTATGAGACCAAACTTTACGTGTTATGAGCCTGGTTGAAACTCACCTTTTATGATGATTTTTGGAAAAAATGGAAGGATCTGTTGCTATTTTGATTGTTGTAGCTATGGTAGAAGTTTCAAAATAGATTAAATTTCATCTTTTTAGACTTACATTGTGGTTTCATGGTCTTCCATGCATATTTGATTAATGTTTGTGGGTAGGGATATTACCTATAGCTTCTAGGGTTCTTGTCTTTAGTATTACATCATGGGCTTGTCTTTTTCTAATGAATACATGAAGTTATCCTATTGAGTTAGTCATTAGATCATCAAGGAAAGCATTATGAGGATACTATCAGGGTGTCATGAGTGGAGGGCAACCTTGTTGAGCATCCAAAACCCTCATTATCACTGTCAAAAGCATGCAAAATTGTGATAGTCCTAATATTGTAGCGGCAACAAGATGGCTTTTTCATAAGCAAAGACCCTAGTTTTCATTTTCGGTGTTCTCCCTATGTCTCTCTCCCTATGTGTTAAAATACATTGGTCACTAATGTAGGTGCATAGAATGTGGGGAAGAATTCCATCTTTTGTTTCAAATTACAAAAGGAATAGGCATAAAGAACAAGATTGCAAATTATAATTTCCATGAATAATTTGTATTAAAATAACCATTATTATTTTATGTCCAAAATAAACACCACCACTAATAAAAGAACCACTCACCTAATTCAATTCATGTTTTGGGGTGTTGTATCACATGTATACGTGTTAAGCACATATACAACTTGTAGTGGTTTATTGTCACATGTTGTAAGCCATGTATGTGAAGATGAAAACATAGTTTATCCAATTGCATGAGAAAGCAAGGGATAAAACATGCATTGATGGCATGAGTAACACTACTACATATTCTTAAGTGTTGTAAATATGCATCTTCTTATTTCATCATGTTGTGCTTCATTGTAGCATGAATCACTTGTTGTAAGCGTGTACAATTATAGCATGTTATGCACAACACAAATCAAGGAATGTTGTAACTCCAACACAAGCTGACATAAACATGGGGGAAATTGGGGAAATGTTGTCTCATGGAATGCAATGATTTCAAGATATGCACAAATGGATTTTTTGGTAAGGCTTCAAAGAAACTTTGAAGCAAATGCAATTGGCGGGTGTAAATCCAAATTCCACAACTTTACCCAGCATCCTCGTTGCCTATGCCAAAATGGGATATTCAAAATAAGGTATTGACATCCATCAAAGCATAAAGGATATAGGAATTTTGTCAGATGTTGTAGTTGCAGCTACCCTTGTAGACATGTATACAAAGTTTGGAAGCATAGACAAGGCATGTGAATAGTTTGGAATGACATATCAAAGAGATGCCATCTTATGGAATGCAATATTTGCATGATATGCACAAAATGGATTTTTTGAAAAGGCTTTATAAACTTTCAATCAAATGTAATTGGCACATGTAAAACCAAATTCCATAACTTTTGCAAGCATCCTTCCTGTCTGTGCCAAATTAGAGTCTTTGGAACAAGGTATGGACGACCATCAAAGAATAAAGGATATCAGAATTTTGTCAAATGTTGTAAGTGCAACTGCCCTTGTAGACATGTATGCAACTTGTGTGGAAGCATAGATAGTGCACGTGAACTATTTGACATGATGCCTCAAAGAATGTTATCTCATGGAATGCAATGATTGCAAGATATACAAAAAATGGATTTTTGATAAGGCTTTAAAAAAATTTCAAGCAAATGCAATTGGCGGGTGTCAAGCCAAATTCCAAAACCTTATCCAACATCCTCCTTGGCTATGCCAAAATGGGATCTTTAGAACAGGGTGTGGACAACCATCAAAGCATAAAGGATATAGGAATTTTGTCACATGTTCTATTTGTAGTTGCCCTTGTAGACATGTATGCAAAGTGTAGAGGCATAGACAAGGCACATGAACTATTTGACATGATGCCTCAAATAAATGTAGACTCATGGAATGCAATGATTGCAAGATATGCACAAAACGTATTTTACAAGGATGTTGTCAACATATATATAATGTCATGAAAATATATATAATGTCATAAAAATATACATAATGTCATGAAAATAACATATAGTGTTTATATCAAGCCATATAGGCATATACAATGATATACATCAGTAACATACAAAAGTATGTTTACAAAGACAAATAGGCATATGTAACAAAATTTCCCAAAATTAAATCTCCTATGGACTGCTATCAAATAATCAGCGGCCCTTGCTAGGCCATGAAGATGGTGAACCGGTCAATGACTCATCCTCTCTCACCCATCAACTAGACCTCCTTGATAGAGATTCTTGAAATTCCACATGTTAATACAATCAAACAATATCCACATTAATATAGAAAATATTCAAAATATATAACATGACATATGTAATCAATCACTTACCATTGTATGGTGATCCCTCTCGATCATTTTTTGTCTCTCTTCATCTGTCACTAGATGAGTTGGAGTTGTGACCTCCTGTGAGAAGCATGAAGAAGAAAAATTGAGTAAATATGAATATCATTTATGTACATTAAATGACGTGAGATAAAACAAGAAATACAAAATGACATTTACTTGTTACTGGCTCATACCTCAGTCAAATGATTTGCAGACAAAATAGATGTGGAAATGCCCACCTCCGTTGACTAATGAAGATGAGGAGGAGCCTGCATATTCAACATTTGAAAATAGAGTTCAAGGTTATTTGACCAAAATAGATACATAACATTATTTAAATGCATAATGATTAGAAATGGTAAAATTTACCTCAATGAAAGTGCCTCTACCTGGGGACCAAGGAAATCATCTTGATGGTGATGCTCCAACATACACCTATTCATCATCAAATTGTAACTAAATAAGATTACCATTGATTTATAACAAAAATTTTACATATACTATATTTACGATCTTGTGATAAATTACATACCTATGACTGGACCTCCTCTCATAACCCTGTACTGGACAGCTAACAAATGTAGGATGAATACTTTGACCTTGGAATTTCATAGTGCAGAAAATTACATACATTAATTTTGACTTATAATATATACTTATATAATTAATTATAGATTTCAAGTACAAATATATTAAATTGTAGAACCTTGTAAAAATTTACCTGGGAGTCAATACCAAACGTATGTTGTAAGAGGTCATTTGTGAGAACAATATTATCCAATATGGATGTGTCCATCACATGTTGTTGCCCATGCATCACATCGTCCTAACGCTCTGGAATGTCTGCATCCTAGGTAGTGTATTGGGTGCCAACATCACACAATACCCCACGTGACCCACAAAGATGGGGGGCCGACGACGCCTACTGTTCTCACCCTCTCCAGACTGGGAAAGATCATCGCCATGTTGTACTAAAGTTTGGGTGAGGAAACTCAGAGAATACAATGTCTCCACCTCAGCACTCTCCTTCAAATTCGAAGGGACTGAGAAATGTTGTGGCCTCATAATGGGTCTCAGTGGATGGTCTTGGGCACAATGTGCACCATCTCTATCCTGTGTAGAGCCACTACCTCTGCCCTGAAACTCCCATATGTCAAAGTAGTTTAGGATGTTGTTGAGGACAAACTCACAATAGAGTTTCCTCAAAAAATATTTGGGGACCTCATTATTATTACAAGGAAGGTCATCAAAAACCATACACCATCTATCCTAAAAGTTTTGGGATATTGCTATTGCAAACATGTGCATATTCAATGTGTTGTCATTGATGTCAACATATCTCTTTGTCAGAGATGGTGAAAATAGTGCAGTGGATTGCTCCACATTTCCAATAAGAAGAAGATCAAAGTCTGTGGACTAAAGGGTTTGTAGAGGATTGTCTAAAGTTGCTCCAGTTAAGATTTGAGAGGTTTGCATGAAGGTTTGGTGAAGTTGTGCCCATCTGAGTAGAACCAGGTTTTTGCAGTTGTCTAGAGGTGACAGAGTGACATGAATTTGGTATAGATTGTTCCGCATTAGAATATTATGGTCTACAGATCTAGAGATATGTTTGGGATGTTGGTGTGTGTCCTCAACTCAAGTGGCTCGTGGTTTGGAGGTCCGCAAGCAATCTTTCTAGTGTGACAGTCATGACAGTTAGTGTTCTTAAGTTTTCAGATGAAGGTGCAAGTGCTTCTGGTGATTTGAGG
This sequence comes from Cunninghamia lanceolata, assembly GCA_027924645.1. NCBI lineage: Eukaryota > Viridiplantae > Streptophyta > Pinopsida > Cupressales > Cupressaceae > Cunninghamia > Cunninghamia lanceolata. Next base: position 24,160 of record BSBN01001588.1, read on the forward strand.
TGGTACGGTTTTTCTAGTTGATTTCATTGTGCTTGTGGTGGTCTCTAGATTGTATGTCTATTGTGTTGGTGGTCCGCATTAAGGATTGATCTCGCAGTTGAAGATTTCCTCTTGGGTGTTGCTATTCTTTCCAGTCTTGGCCGATTGGATGCTTGGTACGTGTTGCGGATGATCTAAGAAGAGTTTTATGGAGTGTGGCATGTTGCTCGAGGAAGATTAAAGTCCCAGCTATGTTTGGCTAACAATGTGATGGTTTGCATAAAAACATTTTAAGTCTTGTGATGGAAATTGCTTGTAATGCCTATCTTGGAGAATGTTCCAAATAGATGATTGTAAGGCCAACTTTGATGTTCATTCCAAAGTTGATGACATGTATAAATAAGTGTTGAGAAGTCGTAAAAATATGGGAATGTGAGCGAAGACATGGAGGTAGCAAGGAAGTGTTAAGGGGGCAGAGCAGAGGTGTTGTGCGCTTCAATGGAACTGACCTTAGCATGAAGAAGATGTTTCTCAGTTTAATCTTTATGTGGTAAACTTATAAATGTTTCTATAGGCAGTGAGCCTCTTTTGAGTAGTGAGCTCTGGGTAGTGCGCTTGAAGGCAAGTGCCTTCCCATTTTTCTATTCTTTTAATAAAGAATAAATCTTGTGGGTTAACGCCCACTGTGGTTTTCCCTTAATCAGGTTTCCACATAAAAATCCTGGTGTTATGTGTGTTGATTATGTTTTTGCTCTTGTGTTGTTGATTCATGCTTTCATGGTTATATCATTAATTTGTTTATAAGTTATAAAGAAGATTAAAAGTAGAAGTAAAGATTTGAGACAACTGATTCACCCCCCCTCTTAGTTGTCTGCCCTAATTTCAACAATTGGTATTAGAGTTGATTCCTCTAAAAGAAGCTTGACCGCTTGAGGAGATCTAGGATGTCAACATACAAGAAGGATAGTCTGAGATTTGATAGAACAAATTACTCTCTTTGGAAGAATCAGATGGAGTGTCACTTGAAATGTATGGGTGATCCTTATTGGTTGATAACTGTATAATGAAAAAATTTGGATTTATAAATGGAAATGATTCAAACAATGAAATGCATAACCTAAACCCAAATAATTCAATACCTCAAAGATGCAAGATGAGCTTAATTGATCAATCGCTTTGTTGTGTTGATTGCTTGATTCCACGGCATAACATTGATAAGGAGATAGATGATGGATGGTTGATGGTTGATAGATGCAAGCTAGATGGATTGAAGATGATAGATAATGGCTTGAGATGAAAATTCAGCAGAGTGAGGTTGCATGAAGAAGAATCCTCCCTTCCCCAATAGCTCAAGAGAAGCTTGTTTTATAGGAAAGGCTTGGTTCCAATGGACGGCTAGGATCAATTAGGGCTTTAGATGAAATGGATGGATAGGATTAAGTTAGGTTTCCTTGCACATCAAGAAATTGTAGTCATGTGACATGTGGCAAAGGAGGATAAGGCTGAGGTGTGCTTGTGTAGATAAATACTAAAATTAGGTCCCATTAGTTGTCCATGTGAAAGATAAAAGTTGTACTACAACACATGATTGACTGGACAAGTGTTGGAATGTGATAAAAGATGAGGACTTAATTCAAATAAAATATTTGAATTAGTTGTGATATGAGTTGGATATTAATTAAATAAATAAAATTTATCTAATTAATTAGGTAGATGAATAGGATGTGATGTGGAAATTAATTAAATAAATAAAATTTATTTAATTAATTGGGATGGGGATAAGATAAATGGGATTATGCATGTGAAATTAATTAAATAAATAAAATTTATTTAATTAATTGGCTAAGTAGGATGAGGATGGGATTGAATGGGAATTTAATTAAATAAATAAAATTTATTTAATTAATGGGATTAAGAGTGGGATTTAGGACAAAATGCTACAAGATGTTTAGGATAATGTTTTAACAAGGTGTTGCTAGACATGGACAAAGTTGGGACAATTTTGCGTGTCTACATTTTGCCCCTCTTTGAGATGATGTTTGAGATGATGAGATTTGTGTCGAGTAACATCATTTCAAAGAAGTTGAGGTATGGATAATTGGTAGGGATGCTGATGATGATGATGATAGTGTTGCAAGTATGAGGTGAGCCAGTGTTGTCATTGATGTCAACATACTCATATTGCATTGACAAGAAGGATTTGATGAGCTGTGTGCTGAGGATATTGAGAAAATTAGCCTCAGTCAGGAACAGTGAAGAACAATGATGAGAAGAAGGCAAATGTACTGTATAGGATGAGAACCGGAGGATGCGGATTAAAGGGTTAGTAGATATGAGTCTTGAGATGCTTCAGTTAAGATTTCAGAGGTCCGCATGAAGATCTGAAGGAGTTGTGGCTGTCGGTATAGAACCGGTTCCGGCAAGTATCCAGAGGTGACAGAGGATCACAAAAAGGTCCGGTGAGGTCCGGAATTGTATTATCCTAATCTGCGGATTGGACGGAGTGTTTGGGATGTCCTTGTGATGTTTCATCCTGATTTATGTATGATTTGGAGGTCCGGAAGTACCTCTTGCATTATGACAGTGGCGACAGACTGTGTTCTTGAAGTTCTGGATGAGGAAGACAAGAGATCCCAGTAAGTAGAGGAAGTGCGGATGTATCCGGACATTCAGATAGGCTTGTGAAGGTTCTTGGATCATGTTTAAGTTGTGTTGTTGGTCCGCATTGATGGTAGAGCCCGGAATTGAAGTTATTCTTCCGGATGAAGTTCTTGCTCTGTTTAGCCGACCGGATGAGTTGTTCATCCTGCGAATGTTCTTGTGATGGCCGACCGGATGTGTTATTCATCTTGTGGATACTCCTATGGTTGTTTGCCGACTTAGATGTTTGTTCCTAAGTCGATGTCTTGTATAAATAACGGTTTGTGAGCTCATTTCAAAGTGTGGTGTGTGGATGAGTGTGGCATAGCGAAGAAACGTGCAAAAGGCAGAGCAGAGATTTTGGGCTTAATTGGAATTGATCCGGACATGGTAGAGATGTCATTCTCCAGTTCAAGACTGTGATTTTTATCACTTTGTAGACAGTGTGTCTCCTTGTAGGCAGTGGGCCTCTTTGTGAGCAGTGTGCTCGGGCAGTGAGCCCTTATTGGCATGTGCCATTCATTTTTCTTTATTCTTCTAACAGAGAATAATTCTTGGGTTAATCACCCCGTGGTTTTTCCCTTAACCGGGTTTTCCACGTCAAAATCTTGGTGTTCAATGTGTTGATGCTTATCTGCTCTTGTGTTTATGTATTATGCTTCCATGGATGATTATTTGATATGCTGCTAACTAACAACAAAGAATCAAGTGTTTGAAAGAACAAGAAGTTTTATACAACTGATTCACCCCCCCCTCTCAGTTGTATGCCCTAGATCCAACAATTGGTATCAGAGCTAAGTTCCTCTGATAGGAGCTTAACCGCTTGAGGAGATCCAGGATGTCGTCATACAAGAAGGATAGTCCGAAGTTCGATGGAACCAACTTCACTCTCTGGAAAGGTCGCATGAAGTGTCACTTGGAATGTATGGGAAAAGCATACTTGGCTATGATTTCAAAACCATATGTACCTCCACAAGGTGGTCCGACAACTCTGAATGAAATCACAGAAGCTGAAAACAATCTGCGGACCAAGGAAGCTCTTCTAAGCGCATTGAATGACTCAGATCTCTCGAATGTCATTGACCTACCAACTACATATGAGATCCTAACTAAACTGGAACTTCTGTATGAAGGAGATGAGTTTGTCAAAAGTGCAAGGTTGCAAAGTCTGAAAGGGAAATTTGAAAGATTGAAAATGAGAGATGATGAAAACATCACTACCTTTATGCCAAGAGTAAATGAGCTGGTATGTGGAATCAGAAATGCTGGTGGAACTTTAGATGAAAATGAGATTGTCTGCAAAATCCTAAGATCCCTTCCTGCTGCCTACAAAATCAAAGTTGCTGCCATTGATGAATTCAGAGCCCACACAACTGTCACAAGAGAACAACTGGCTGGCAAACTAGCTGCATTTGAAATGACCGAGTTTGGAGATGATCCTCCCAAGACTGAATCTACTTTCAAAGCCAGTGCCTATGTGAAAGGCAAACAGAGATTTGATCCGGGTGAAAACTCATCAAGGAAAATGTCATGGTATGATCAAGCAAGAAGAGACATGGAAGAAGAAGAAGCAGAAACAGCTCAACTTGAAGCCCTCATTGCAAAGAGACTGCCAAGAGGATCCAGTAAGTATGAAGGAAAACTACCCTTTAAGTGTTTCAACTGCAATAAGATTGGTCATTTTGCCTCAAGATGTCCGGAGAGATCTGCAAGATCTAATACTCACAGACAAAGGTTTCAAAAGAATTGCTATTATGTTCATGAAGAAGATGACAATGAAGGAGTAACAGATGATGAATCAGAACTAGGAAGCAAATCCGGAAATGAGTGGGTGTTTATAGCCATCAAGGAAGAAGATTCAATACTCTCTGAATCTGTCAATCACAAAGTTGTTGAAAAAGCCTTGGCTACTCAAGTGGAAGAAAAGGATGATTGGGTTATTGACAGTGGATGTTCTCACCATATGACTGGTGACAAGAATAAGTTCTTAGATTTGGAAAGATATGAAGGAGGAATGGTAAAGTTTGGTGACAATTCTGCTGGCAGAATCAGAGGTAGGGGAACTATTTCCTTTGATGGTAAGAGCAAAACAGGAAATGTACTGTATGTTGAAGGATTGAAGCACAATCTTCTCAGTGTTGGTCAGTTAGTGGACAAAGGCTATGATCTCCGGTTCAAGAATGGAAAATGCAGAATCTTTACAAGCTCCGGAACTGAAATTGCATCCGGTACTCAGACAAAAGGTAATATCTTTCATCTGGTTGGTTCAAATAAAAGTTGTTTGTTTGTCCAAATTGATCAGAGTTGGTTATGGCATAGAAGAATGTGTCATGTAAATTTTGATAACATCATCAAGATAAGCAATACTCAGGCTGTGAGAGATCTTCCAAAATTGATGAAACCTACAAATAGTGTGTGTAAAGAATGTCAGTTAGGTAAACAAAGCAGAGTCTCTTTCAAAAGCAAAGATCAGTCTTCTACCGGATTGTTGGAATTAGTACATACTGATCTATGTGGTCCGACAAGAATCAAGAGTCTGTAGGGTGATAGATATTTCATGTTGTTAATTGATGATCATTCCCGGATGATGTGGGTTACCTTTCTAAAAGAAAAATCAGAAGCTTTTGAGAAGTTCAAAATCTTCAAAGCTATGGTGGAGAATCAAACCGGATTGAAACTAAAGTGTCTAAGGTCTGATAGAGGTGGTGAATTTACATCTGGTGAATTCATTGACTTTTGTGAGAAACAGGGTATAAGGAGACAGTTGTCTGCTCCTAAGACTCCACAGCAGAATGGAGTAGTTGAGAGAAAGAACCGGACCATCCAGGAAGCTGCTAGGACAATGATGTTGGAAGCAAATGTTCCTCAAATGTTTTGGAAAGAAGCTATCAGCACCGCAGTCTACACTCTAAATCGAGTTCAAATCAGAAACAACATCGGTAAGACCCCCTATGAACTTTGGTTTGGCATCACTCCTACTGTGAAATATTTTAGAGTATTTGGTAGCAAGTGTTATATTAAAAGAGATGAAGATCTAGGAAAGTTTGATGCTAGAAGTGATGAGGGAATTTTCTTGGGCTACTCCACTCAAAGAAAAGCATACCGGTGCTACAATAAGAGATTGAGGAAGATGATAGAAAGCACCAATGTGAAAGTTGATGAAGGAATTGAGAAACCTTCAAGATTTTATGAGCTTGATGAAGATGACCAAGACAGTGTTCAAGGAACTCAATCCTCTCCGGTGAGACAGAGTCAGCCTGATCCGGTAAATCAGGAAGAAGAGATAGGTTTGAATGAGCCTGATCAAGAAACAGCAGTGCTGGATACTCCCAAAATTCCAAGGTATGTAAGACTGAACCACTCTGAAGATCACATCATAGGTGACAGAAGCAAAGGTGTACAAACTAGAAGGAATATTGCTCAAAATCAGAATGAATGTTGTCTGATTTCAAAGATTGAACCTAAAACAATAAATGAAGCCTGCAATGATGAAAACTGGACCAAAGCAATGGAAGATGAATTGATGCAAATTGAGAAAAATCATACTTGGGATCTTGTTCCCAGACCTAGAGACAGGAATGTAATTGGAACCAAGTGGGTCTTCCGAAACAAACTAAATGAAGCTGGTGAAGTAATCAGAAACAAAGCTAGATTGGTCTGCAAAGGCTACTCTCAAATAGAAGGAATTGACTTTGAAGAGACTTTTGCTCCGGTGGCAAGAATTGAAGCAGTCAGATTACTTCTTACATTTGCTGCCTTCAAAGACTTCAAGGTATATCAAATGGATGTCAAGTCTGCCTTCCTAAATGGTGATCTGGAAGAAGAAGTCTACATTGAACAACCGGATGGATTTCAATTGTCTGATAATAATGATATGGTCTGCAAGTTGAAGAAAGCTTTGTATGGATTGAAGCAAGCCCCAAGAGCATGGTATGAAAGGTTGGATAAGCATCTTGTGCAGATTGGATTCAACAAAGGTACTGCTGACAGTAACTTATATTTCAAAATTGATCATGAAAACATTCTGATTGTTGAAGTGTTTGTGGATGATATCATTTTTGGAGGAAGAGATAGTATGTGCAAAACTTTTGCTAATCAGATGAAAAGTGAGTTTGAAATGTCTATGCTTGGTGAAATGAATTTCTTCTTGGGTCTGCAAATTACTCAAACAAAAGAAGGGATCTTCATTTCTCAGACCAAATATGTGAAAGAATTGTTAAGGAAATTTGGTATGGAAGACTCAAAGCCAATGAACACTCCTATGGCAACCGGATGTAAGCTAAGCAAAGATGATGATTCTCCAAAAGCAGATCAGACAAAGTATAGATCAATGATTGGTGGATTGTTGTATCTCACTCAAACTAGACCAGATATAATGCAGGCTGTTGGTCTTGTGGCAAGATTCCAGGCTGATCCTAGAGAATCTCATGTTATGGCAATCAAAAGAATTTTTAGGTACTTGAAAGGAACAGTTGAGTATGGTCTATGGTACCCTAGAGATCCGGATTTCTCTCTTCATGCTTACACAGATGCAGATTGGGCAGGAGATGTGGATGATCGGAAAAGCACTAGTGGTGGAGCATTCTTTTTGGGGAAGAGATTGGTTTCTTGGCTAAGCAAGAAACAAGATGCAATATCTCTGTCTACAACTGAAGCAGAATACATTGCAGCAGCAGGTAGTTGCACTCAAATCTTATGGATGAAGCAGATGCTAAGAGACATCAAAGTTGAATATGAGGAGCCTATCACAATTTTCTGTGATAATTCAAGTGCAATTAATATTTCCAAGAATCCGGTATTGCATTCTAAGACTAAGCACATATCTATCAAATTTCACTTTTTGAGAGAACAAGTAAACAAGGAAGAAGTCAGATTGGAGTATGTTCCCTCCAAGGATCAGATTGCAGATATCTTTACAAAACCTCTTCCCAAGGACTCTTTTGAATATCTCCGGGAGAAGTTAGGGGTCATGGCCCCTCCGGTGATGAACTAAGATGCACTGATGTGCATCAGTCCGGTGGCTATCATAGTCATGTCTTGTGATCCGGACTAATGGGGAGCTGCAACTAAGGGGGAGCAGCTGGTATGACTCTGATGTATGAGAATTGCAAGTATGAGCTCTTTGCCATTGATGTCAAAGGGGGAGAGAAGACATGTGAAAAACAAGTGGTTGATCATCAAAGGGGGAGCAGTAAAGGAAGAGAAGACATATGAAAAGTTGAAGTTCTTGTCTTAATGGTTTTTCACATCATATGTTGCCATCAATGACAAAGGGGGAGATTGTTGCAAGTATGAGGTGAGCCAGTGTTGTCATTGATGTCAACATACTCATATTGCATTGACAAGAAGGATTTGATGAGCTGTGTGCTGAGGATATTGAGAAAATTAGCCTCAGTCAGGAACAGTGAAGAACAATGATGAGAAGAAGGCAAATGTACTGTATAGGATGAGAACCGGAGGATGCGGATTAAAGGGTTAGTAGATATGAGTCTTGAGATGCTTCAGTTAAGATTTCAGAGGTCCGCATGAAGATCTGAAGGAGTTGTGGCTGTCGGTATAGAACCGGTTCCGGCAAGTATCCAGAGGTGACAGAGGATCACAAAAAGGTCCGGTGAGGTCCGGAATTGTATTATCCTAATCTGCGGATTGGACGGAGTGTTTGGGATGTCCTTGTGATGTTTCATCCTGATTTATGTATGATTTGGAGGTCCGGAAGTACCTCTTGCATTATGACAGTGGCGACAGACTGTGTTCTTGAAGTTCCGGATGAGGAAGACAAGAGATCCCAGTAAGTAGAGGAAGTGCGGATGTATCCGGACATTCAGACAGGCTTGTGAAGGTTCTTGGATCATGTTTAAGTTGTGTTGTTGGTCCGCATTGATGGTAGAGCCCGGAATTGAAGTTATTCTTCCGGATGAAGTTCTTGCTCTGTTTAGCCGACCGGATGAGTTGTTCATCCTGCGAATGTTCTTGTGATGGCCGACCGGATGTGTTATTCATCTTGCGGATACTCCTATGGTTGTTTGCCGACTTAGATGTTTGTTCCTAAGTCGATGTCTTGTATAAATAACGGTTTGTGAGCTCATTTCAAAGTGTGGTGTGTGGATGAGTGTGGCATAGCGAAGAAACGTGCGAAAGGCAGAGCAGAGATTTTGGGCTTAATTGGAACTGATCCGGACATGGTAGAGATGTCATTCTCCAGTTCAAGACTGTGATTTTTATCACTTTGTAGACAGTGTGTCTCCTTGTAGGCAGTGGGCCTCTTTGTGAGCAGTGTGCTCGGGCAGTGAGCCCTTATTGGCATGTGCCATTCATTTTTCTTTATTCTTCTAACAGAGAATAATTCTTGGGTTAATCACCCCGTGGTTTTTCCCTTAACCAGGTTTTCCACGTCAAAATCTTGGTGTTCAATGTGTTGATGCTTATCTGCTCTTGTGTTTATGTATTATGCTTCCATGGATGATTATTTGATATGCTGCTAACTAACAACAAAGAATCAAGTGTTTGAAAGAACAAGAAGTTTTATACAACTGATTCACCCCCCCCCCCTCTCAGTTGTATGCCCTAGATCCAACAGATAGAAAGGATAGGTTGGTGATGCCCCCTCGAGAGGATAGGTGGGTTGGACAAACACGGGTATGCTCTCGAAAAGAAATGGATTGGCTACAAAAGAAACATAAGGGGATAGATAGAAGAAATGGAGATGCGTTATACTACAATGAATGTGAGCAACCATGATGTTTGATATAGCACTAGATGTTATGCACCAAGGTAGAAGGAACCAGGGTGACATTGTGTCTCGTGCCCCAGCATAATACAACCGTGTCTAACGTATGAAGAAGAAAACTTAGAGCATTGAAGTCCTACTGCACAAAAGGTATGATATGACCTTAGATGCAAAGGATAGTGCAAAAAGTTATTCCAACATACACAAGATATGAATATTAGCTGGAAATGATAAGGATTTGATACAAATGCAAGATAAAATGATAACACAAACAAGCAAGCAATCAAGCATGCATAGATGATTCAAAAACAAACAAAGTATTGCCCCTATCAAGCTGTAAACCAATGATTGATTGTTTGATTGATGATAGTTGAGAGTGTTGTCATTGCGGGGAAAGCTATATCCCTAGATCAACACAAGGTTGTTTGCTAAGTTCGTTGGCTAATTGGCTAATTGATTTGGCTTACAACAAGGCTAGGATCAAGACCATGGATTGCGATTGGATAACTTGGCTTGATTGATTAACTTGATTGGTATGGATTAAGGATGGGCTTGCATTTGGATCATTGTTTTGAATGGTTTGATCTGATGAATGGATGATTAGATTGATTTGGTGAAGGATGGATGATTTGTGGTGGATTGAGCTGCTTTTGATTTGCTGAAGTGATTGGATTTGTTTTGATGGTTGGCTTGATGTGCTTTGGTTTTGATGTTTGCTATTGCTGGGTTGATTGTTTTGATGATTGGATTGTTCTGAATGATGATATTGATGGTGCAATGATTAGAGTATCCACTCAAATCTAAGCATAAGCAAGTGTTCTCAGTGTGCTCAAAGGATGTAAAACAAACAAGGTATTTCCCTTGTCAAGTCATAAACCAATGATTGATTGTTTCATTGATAATGATAGTGTTGTCATTGTGGGGAAAGCTCTATCCCTAGATCAATACAAGGATGTGGGAACGCTATATCCCATTGATGATGATTGATTGAGCTCATGACAAGATTAGGATCAAAAACTTGTTGATTTGATTGGATAATGTTCCTTGATTGATTAGCTTGCTTGATACGGATTAATGTGACGTGGATTTAAGATCATTGCTTAGATTGATTTGATTGATATGATTGGAAGAAGTGATTGATTGAAATGGATGAATGAATGTTATTGATAAGAAGAATTGATGATGATGATGATTTGATTTTGATTGAATGTTGATGGAGTGGATTGTTTTGGATGATGTGATTGGTTTTATTGCTTGGATTTTTCATTGGATAGTTGATTTTTTGGACTTTTTGAGATATTTTGATTTATTTTTGGATTTTTTGAAATGTTTTGGGATGTCAATGGATTTACAATTGAGTAGCCTTTGTGCTAGATACCAATGACAAGGGAGATAACCAAGTCTAGGTGCAAAGGATGGATGAAAGGATGGGCTCATAGTAAATGTGATGGAAGGCTCATGAGAGTTAGATGGATAGATAAGAGGATAGGCCATATAAGGGATGGATGCATGTCCCATGATAAATGGATAGGTAGGCTATAGTGGAAAGCTCATGATAAATGGATGGGGATAAGCTATAAGATGGAAAGCTCATGATAAGGATACACCATAGTGGATGGATCATAAGAGAGCTAGGATGTGATCTCCAAAGGCTATGTTGCATAGGAAGAACTTGCCCCATTATAGGTGGTAATGCTTAGGATTTTTACATGACAAAGTTCATGACCAAGGGATGACATGATTAGATTAGTTTGGATAAGATGGATAAATGGTCAACGGATAGGACTTGGTTTGGAAAGAAGGTATGTCAAGAAATATCCCAACATGTTTCAACATTTTGCCCCTATGTCTTCGTCAAAATCAAAAGGCAGAAGGGTGGATGAAGAGACTCAATAAGATAGGTGTATGGGTGTAATGGCTAAGGATGGTAGGATGTCAAGATAGGATGAAAATAATAGGTTGGTATGATAGTTTGGGAATGGATAGGAATGTGCCCCCAAGTGTAAGTGACATAGAAGATCAACCCACACATGATGCCTGTTTGCCAGGTTTTCATCATGGTACTTATCCAAGGCGCCTGTTTACCAGGTTTTCACTATTGGACGAAAGGATTTCTCTTTACTTTTTTGATTTTTTTTTTTTGCTTTTTTTTTCTTGTTTTTTTAGATGGGATGACAATTACACATGGCGCCTGTTTGCCAGGTTTTCACCATGGTAATGGATAGGAGGGACTCAAATGTCTAGTTCGATGGATGTTGGTAGTCCCATTAAAGAGAATGATGTCTTCACATGGATCATGTCATTATGATCATAGATGTTGATAAAGGATTGTGTGGATGAGAGATGGATTAGGTGGATAGTAGATTATGATGTGGATTATGGAAGGCTTATGCATGAAAGGATAGGGATAGTGGATTGTGATGTGGAGTATATAGGCTTATGGAATGAAGATGGATGAAAAGGTTATGCCAAAGCATGGACCATAGGATTAGCATGGGAGAGATATGTACGATAATGGATGGAAGATGGGGAGATGTAGTTATGTGGGAATGTTTTGGAATGAATGGGAACCATGACCAACAGCTGCACACACCGTGTGAAACATTGAAGCTTTTGATGAGATGGTGGTGTAGGAAGCAATGGAAATGTTTTCTTAAGGGATGGTTGATGAAGTGATTTAGGAACCCACATAGATTTGGTATTTTTAGTGCTTTTTCTTTGCTTGTGGGATTGTTGAAGAGAATGGAAGTTTTGGATGGAAGTAGGCTTTTGGATGGATATAGGTGGTTGGGATTCTTGAGATGTAGAGGAGGATGCCTCATTTGACTTGCTAGCTATTTGCTTAGGAACCCAAACCATTTTGCTTTTAGGCTTTGCTTTTGGAGGTATGGGCTTGGATAGCTTTGTGAATGTACTTTGATTCTTTATGTCCTAAGGAATGAAGACCTTTAGGATTTTTGGTAGGATTTTTATCTTTATAGGTAGAGGCATCACAATTTTTTCTTTTGAATCCCATGGGGTGGGTGGAGTGGATGGAATCATTGGAAGCTTTATGCTTAAACGATGTGTTTTTTTGTTGGCCATGATTAGGGATGCAAGGATACTTATGAATGATAGGTATGTTAGGTGTTGGAAGCAATGGTGGCAAGGTGGATGGAGAGATATTTGGAGTTGGTAAAAGTGGAGGCAAGGTGGATGGTGGAAGATGTATGGTCACATGCTTTTGACATTTATAGGATGATGGAGGTGGAATGGCAACATATGTTTTGGGTAGATGATGGGGGGTGTGATGGAAAGTGGTGGACTTAGGATGGATGAATGGGTTACCAACATCTTGGCCTTGTTTACCTTGGGGTGTGTATCCAAGGCCATATGAGCATGGAGGGATCTTGACATGGTTTGGCTCCAAAATACCTTGTTCATAAAGGCCTAGGCCTTTACCTTGGTAGTTCATGTTTTGGAGTATGCGATAGACAATGGGACTAGATGTGCTTTGGGAACTAGACTTGAGTTCCTTATTGGATGGATAAGATGAAGTGGAGGACAATGGTTGTTGTTGTCCTAAGGAAAAATATTCATGGAGGAAGGTGGTAAGACTACTAGGACATGATGGTGGACTTGAAATGGGATCGATGGTAGATGTGGAAGGAGGATCATTAGCATTGTGTTCACTAAGATCCAAGTTATTTGTTTGATCTTCTATGCTTACTTGGGGGACAAGTGTCTCATCATTGCAAGTGGATATTTGCTCATTATGGATAGGGCTAGATGGAGGATGGATAAGAGTAGTTGGGATATCTTTCCCATGGATGGTTATGCGATTATAGATAGGATCAATGTGCTTTTTAATAGGTTCTTCATCATAGATATCATCTTGATCATGAGATAGATAAAGTTTTGCCAAATGGATCATCATGGTTTTCATGATCTTAGCTAGAACCTTGATAAAAATATGACCAAAAAGAGGATTAAGTGGGCTATAAAAGGGATAAATTTGCTCATGAATGAGGTCATGGTGATGGCTAATAGCTTGAGGGAAAACCATATGTAGGTCATGGATAGGTGGAACTTAGAGGTGCTTTGATCTTGATTAAGATTAGTGTTTAATATTTCCACATGTTTAAGATTATGCTCTTGACATACCTCTTGAATTTGGATGGAAGCGGAAGGTTCTTGAGTGGACTTGATAGACCCTTGATAGTTATCGACATGAGGGCATGATGGCTCTTGACTTAGGCTTGTGGTTGGAGACTCTTGAATAGACTTGTTGGCTTGTAGGTCACATGATGAGCTCAAAGGGATAGGTATGTTAATGGAAGGATCTTGAAGAGGCTTAAGGATATGCGAACCACATGATGAGATTATATGATTGGACATGACCTTTGAAAGTTCATTGGTAGGCTCATGAATGGGTGTTTGACATGGAGGTAGTTTATTCCTAGCTAGTAGCCAATGGATCACATCCTTCGCAAGGGTATGAGTGGATGGGAAATATAATGGATGGATGATAATAGTAGATGGTGTTGTAGGCTTATGATTAGGATTAGGTTGAGGGCTAATTGGATTGGGTGGATTAGGATTTGGACTAGATGGGGGTGACACATAGGATGGGGATGATGTGGCACAAATTCCCATTATAGGTGGGCACACCTTGTAAACAATTGGGACAAATATTGGGCATGTATTTGTATCATGGCCTTTGGTCCTATGGTATGCACAATAATCATGTTCATCATATGGACTTTCGTCACATGGTTTGACTTCAGGAAGTTCAATGAGTTTGGCTTCAAGCATTCTTTGTAAAACTATCTTAGCCGCATCCTTTGGTGAAGGATTAGAATGACATGGTGATGAAGGTAATGGAGGGCTTGATGGTTTGGAAGATGGAGGGATCAATGGACTATGATTGGGATCACATGGTGGTGTTGGGATATGACTAGTTGGCTCATGTGTTAGCATGTGATTGGATGGTGGGGGGTATTCATAAGATGAATTAGCTAGGTTGGTATCTCCCTTGTCAAAGGTATTAAGTCTTGTTGCATTAGGCTTGCATGGTTTATGTACAAAGGGCCACTTGGAGCTACATGTGCTTCTTGTTGCAAAGGTGGATTTGGGCTCATTTGTGCTTGTTGTGGAGGCCATTGATAGTCTTGGAAGCTAGGTGTAATGGTAGGATATGTAGATAAAAGGTCTTGAGGTGGACTCAAAGATGCGGGCATTTGATCGTGTTGGCAAGGTTGACTTGTGCTCACTTGATTTATATACAAAAGGCCATTGGGACTTGGTTGTTGTTCGTGTGATATCACTTGATTGCCTTGTGGATGGGCTTGGTAGTGCATTGGCATGGTGGCATGAGGGATTAGATAAGCTTGAGGTGGATGTTCATAGGTTGATGTGGCATTGACTTGGTGGATAGGTGGATTAGGTTGATAGGAATTAGATGGATATGACATGTGACTAGATGGATTAGGTTGATAGGAAGTGGATGGATATGACATGTGGCAAGATGGATTAGGTTGGGAGTGAATGGTTAAGGATTGTTGTGCTTGTCGAGCTTGACTAGTGGCTAAAAGGTGTTGGACTTGGGCTATGAAGTGTTGTAGTTGAGGTGATTGGCTTGCATGGGGTTGAGCTCTTTGGATGAAGAATTGTAATGTTTCAATGGCGTCTTGGTTTAGGGGTTGTGATCCTTGACAAAGATTTTGGAGGATCTTTGGAATTTAATTTTTGGGTCTTCTAGTGTAAACATGTTTTCACCCAAGTGTTTATCTTAAGTCCTTTTTAACAAGTGCTTGTTTAGGGATTTGGATGATGATGTGGATTGTTTGGATGATGTGGATGAAATTAAGTTGGATATGATGTGTGTTGACTAGGATGAATGTTTAGATTGATTTATTTATGTGTTTGGTGTTTAGAGCTTGATTTGGCAATGTTCAAACAAATGATTATGAATATACACACATGAATCACTCACACAAGACACATAAACAAGTTTTTGACTTTGAAATTGAAATGTGATGATTAAGCAAGCACTTGTGGAAGACACATCAACAAGCCTAATGTCTAGTTTGAAATAGGGTATGGCCAATTAGGTCTTAGGCTAGTTTGCACAAGGTTGACTATGGAACTGAAAGTGAAATCCTGCCACACAACCGGGAGAAAGGGGTAACCCACCCTTCACCTTCACTTCCCAAAAGTATAAAGTTCTTTGGGGCTTAGCCAAGAGTGACAAGATTCTAACTCCCAATGAGGGTGTCTTTTGATTCAGCCTCAGTTGAGGTCGTCCCTTGGAGTGGTGTGTCTCCAAGTAGGCCTCCTAGATAGGGTTTACAAAAGCAAACCAAGAGAGCTATCACTTGATTCACACTCGCACTTGTTAATTGACCCTTAGAAAATGAAATGTGTAGAAGACAATTCAAGCACTTGTTATTTTTAAACCCAAATCCAAATGTGATGGAAGACAATGATTCATTTTAAGCCCAATTTCTCAATGATGTGATAGCAAGCAAGTTGTTCGTTTTATGCCCAAAGTCCAAATGTGTGATCAAACAATGATTAGAGATGGGAGATTAGAATGAGTGCACCTGAATTTTTTCACTTTCCAAGTTGTTGTAGATGATTGATATTGCTGCTGCTAAAGCTCCTTATGATCACCTACAACATAAAAAAAAATGATATTATAATGCAGGCATAAAAAATAGGCTCATCAAGCAAGGAAAATTGTAATTTTAGATGCATAGCCGAATTAGATTTGATTATTTCGATACATTTTTGGTTGGAAAATTAAAAAATCAAAGAAAAAACCCCTATTAATTTTCAGAGAGATTGTCGAAAATGTAAAGAAATTAGAAAAATTCCTTGTTTGACACCCAGAAACGTGGATTTATGAAAACGGTACAGTCGGCAAAGATCTAATTTTTTCGCACTGTAAATGAGCTCCAAATTAAATCTGTAAAACATAGACCCCCATTAGAATTTTGAGATATTTCTAGAAATATAAAAATTTCTAAAAAAATCACTGATTTAAGTCCAGAATTGCAATTTTATGAAAAAACATAAAAACATGATAAATCCCACAAAAATCATGATAAACCCAAAAATTTTCTGCTGTAGCTTCCTTATATCATGGAAAAACTTTTGCTAAAATATTGTAGAAAAATTCATAGCCGTTTGGAAGATATGATGAAATCTTCAAAACCTAGGGTTTTGTCCAAAAAGTAGCAGATCTGCAACAAAAAGTTAATTAAACCTACAAAACTCAACAATGAGGGTTATATGAATACAAATTTTTACTACAAAAACCTGCAAAAAAGATCAAGCGAAGTGAGTCCCACCGGGCGTGCCAGAATGTATATTGAAAAATTTGGATTTATAAATGGAAATGATTCAAACAATGAAATGCATAACCTAAACCCAAATAATTCAATACCTCAAAGATGCAAGATGAGCTTAATTGATTAATCACTTTGTTGTGTTGATTTCTCGATTCCGCAGCATAACATTGATAAGGAGATAGATGATGGATGGTTGATGGTTGATAGATACAAGCTAGATGGATTGAAGATGATAGATAATGGCTTGAGATGAAAATTCAATAGAGTGAGGTTGCATGAAGAAGAATCCTCCCTTCCCCAATGGCTCAAGAGAGGCTTGTTTTATAGGAAAGGCTTGGTTCCAATTGATGGCTAGGATCAATTAGGGCTTTAGATGAAATGGATGGATAGGATTAAGTTAGGTTTCCTTGCACATCAAGAAATTGTAGTCATGTGACATGTGGCAAAGGAGGATAAGGCTTAGGTGTGCTTGTGTAGATAAATACTAAAATTAGGTCCCATTAGTTGTGCATGTGAAAGATAAAAGTTGTACTACAACACATGATTGACTGGACAAGTGTTGGAATGTGATAAAAGATGAGGACTTAATTCAAATAAAATATTTGAATTAGTTGTGATATGAGTTGGATATTAATTAAATAAATAAAATTTATCTAATTAATTAGGTAGATGAATAGGATGTGATGTGGAAATTAATTAAATAAATAAAATTTATTTAATTAATTGGCTAAGTAGGATGAGGATGGGATTGAATGGGATTTTAATTAAATAAATAAAATTTATTTAATTAATGGGATTAAGAGTGGGATTTAGGACAAAATGCTACAAGATTGTTAGGATAATGTTTTAGCAAGGTGTCGCTAGACATGGACAAAGTTGGGACAATTTTGGGTGTCTACAATAACTAAGGATGAGTATAAGCCTCTGGAGAAAGGTCCTTCAACTCTAGATGAAATCAAAGATGTTGAAAGCAACATTTGGGCTAAAGAAGCATTGTTGAGTGCCCTAACTGATACAGAAATGACAAATGTCCTGGAATTAAAAACTACTCATGAAATGTAGAAGATGTTGGAAACTCTATATGAAGGTGATGTATATTTCAAATGTGCTAAGTTGCAAAGCCTGAAGGGTAGATACAAAATTTTGAGGATGAGTGAAGATGAAAACACCACTTCCTACATGCAGAAGGTGAATGAACTTGTGTGCAGTATCAGGTGTGCTGGTGGAAAATTGGAAGAATCAGAGATTGTTGGCAAGGTGCTCAGATCCTTACCTGTTTCATACAAACATAGAGTTGCTGCTATTGAGGAGATTAGGACTGTGACAACTATTACAAGGGATCAGTTGGTTGGCAAACTTTTAGCATTTGAAATGAGTGAATTTGGTGATTTTCTTCCTAAGTCAGAATCTACTTTTAAGGCCAGTGTTTTTAGGAAGTAAAGATTTGATCCAAGTGAAAGCTCTTCAAGAAGACTAACCAGATATGAGAAGACAAGGAAGGAACTTGAAGAAGATGAAACAGAGCTTGAAGAACTTGAAGCCTTTATTTCCAAAAGATTACCAAGAGGATCCAGTAAGTATGAAGGAAAGTTGCCTTTCAAATGTTTTTCTTGCAATAAGATTGGTCATTTTGCTTCAAAATGTCCAGAGAGGGTTTCAAAGCCAAATCCTAACAGACCTAGGGTTCAGAAGAAGTGCTACTATGTCCAAGAAGCTACTGATGAAGGAGTCACAGATGATGAATTTGATATGCGAAGTACCTCTGGAAATGATTGGGTGTACATTGCTATCAAAGAAGAAGATCCAGTGCCTATTGAATCTCCTAGCTGTGTGAATGTAGAAAGTGCCTTGGCTACTCAGGTTGAAGAAAAGGATGAATGGGTGATTGACAGTGGATGTTCTCATCATATGACTGGTGATAAGAGTAAGTTTGGAAAGATATGAAGGTGGAATTGTGAAGTTTGGAGACAATTCAGCTGGTAGAATTTGTGGCAAAGGATCCATCTCTTTTGGTGGTAAGAATAACACTAATGATGTATTGTATGTACAAGGGTTGAAGCATAATCTTCGTAGTGTTGGATAGTTGGTTGACAAAGGGTATGATCTCTAATTCAAGGATGGAAAATGCAAAATTTTGGAAAGCTCCAGAACTGAGATTGTATCTGGTACACAGACTAGAGGTAATATCTTTCATTTAAGTGGTACCAGTAAAAGTTGTTTGATTGCTCAAATTGATCAGAGTTGGTTATGGCATAGGAGATTGTGTCATGTAAACTTTGATAACATTGTCAAGATAAGTACTACTCAAGCTGTGAGAGATCTTCCAAAGCTTGTGAAACCTACTAATAGCATGTGTAAGGAATGTCAGTTGGGAAAACAGAGTAGAACTACATTCAAAAGTAAAGAACAATTTTCAAATGGATTGTTGGAAATTGTGCACCCTGATTTATGTGGTCTTGCCAGAGTCAAGAGTTTGCAAGGAGACATATACTTTATGTTGTTGATTGATGATTACTCCTAGATGATGTGGGTCACTTTCTTGAGAGAAAAATCGGAGACTCTTGACAAATTCAAGGTGTTCAAGGATAGGGTGGAGAATGAGATTAGTGTGAAGATAAAGTATCTGAGATCTGACAGAGGTGGAGAGTTTACCTTCGGTGAGTTTAATGCATTTTGTGAAGAGCATGGAATAAGAAGATAGTTATCTACTCCTAGGACTCCTCAGCAGAATGGAGTTGTGGAAAGAAAGAACCAAACTATTCAAGAGGCTACTAGAACCATGATGATGGAGGCAAATGTTCCACATGTCAATTGGAGAGAGGCTGTGAGTACTACTGTCTACACTCTTAACTGGGTGCAGATCAAAGGTAATACTAGTAAAACACCTTATGAACTTTGGTTTGGTAATGCTCCTACTATGAAATACTTCAGAGTTTTCAGTAGTAAATGCTATATCAAGAGAGATGAAGATCTAGGCAAGTTTGATGCAAGATGTGATGAAGGAATATTTTTGGGTTATTCTAACCAAAGTAAGGCATACCGATGCTTTAACAAGAGATTGAAAAAGATTGTTGAAAGTGCTAATGTCAAGGTTGATGAAGGCATGGAGAGCCTTCCAAGTCATATGGATATGAATCAGATGATGAAAAGTAAGTTCAAGCTCAAATTCAGATTTAGACTGCTTCAGAGAATCTAGTGACTCAAGAAGCTAGTACAAATATTGAGGAACAAGTCTAAGAATCATAAGTTTAAGAAAATCCCAAAACTCCCATGTATGTAAGGTTGAATCATTCTGAAAATTAGATCATAGGAGAAAAAAATAAAGGTGTTCAAACTAGAAGAAAAATTGTTGAAGATCAAGAGGAATACTATTTGATTTCAAATATTGAACCAAAATCAGTGAATGAAGCTTGTAATGATGAAAGTTGGGTAAAGCAATGGAAGAAGAATTGATGCAAATTGAAAAGAATCATACTTGGGATCTTGTTCCTAGACCTGAAAACAAAAATGTAATTGGAACTAAATGGGTCTTCCAGAATAAATTGAATGAAGATGGTGAAGTTGTGATAAATAAAGCAAGACTGGTGTGCAAAGGATATTCTTAGGTAGAGGGAATTGATTTTGAAGACACTTTTGCTCTGGTGGCAAGAATTGAAGTAGTCAGATTATTTCTTGCCTTTGCTGCTTACAAAGATTTGAAAGTTTACCAGATGGATGTCAAGTCAGCATTCCTGAATAGAGAGTTGGAAGAAGAGGTCTACATTGAGCAACCAGAAGGATTCCAGTTGTCTGATCAAGGAGATAAGGTCTACAAATTGAGGAAAGCATTATATGGACTTAAACAAGCCCCAAGAGCCTGGTATGCAAGATTAGATTAGTATCTACTAAAATTAGGTTTTAGAAAAGGCACAACTGACAATAATCTTTATATCAAAATTGATCATGAACACATCTTGATTATTGAGGTATTTGTTGATGATATTATCTTTGGTGGAAATGAAAGCATGCGTAAAAAATTTGCTGATTGTCCATGTTTGGTGAAATAAATTTCTTCTTAGGTCTGCAAATCATTCAGTCAGAAAAGGGCATCTTCATATCCCAGTCTAAGTATGTGAAGGAGTTGTCGAAAAAGTTTGGAATGGAGGATTCAAAACCACTGAGCACTCCCATGATAACCTGATGCAAATTGAGTAAAGATGACGATTCCCCCAAGGCAGATCATAAAAGGTATAGATCAATGATTGGAGGACTACTTTATTTGACTCAAACAAGACTTGACATTATGAATGTAGTTGGCCTTGTTGCTAGATTTCAAGTTGATCCTAGAGAATCTCATGTTGTAGAAGTCAAAAGAATTTTTAGATATTTGAAGGGGACAACTGATTATGGCTTATGATATCGTAAGGATGATGACTTCACTCTTCATGCATATACAGATGCTGATTGGGCAGGAGATGTGGATGACAGGAAGAGTACTAGTGGTGGTGCATTCTTCTTGGGAAAGAGAATGGTTTCTTGGTTGAGCAAAAAGGAGGCAATATCTCTATCTACTACATAGGTAGAGTATATAGCAGCAGCAAGTAATTGTACTCAAGTTTTGTGGATGAAGCAAATGTTGAAGGATATCAAAATTATGTTTGAAGAGCCTGTTACAATCTTCTATGACAATTCAAGTGCAATAAACATCTCAAAGAATCTGGTGTTGCATTTAAAGACAAAGCACATATCCATCAAGTTTCACTTTTTGAGAGAGAAGGTAAATGAGAATGAAGTCAGATTGGAGTTTGTTCCTTCAAAGGATTAGATTGTAGATATCTTCACTAAGCCTCTACCTAAGGATACTTTTGAGTATCTCAGAGGGAAGCTAGGGATGATTACCCCTCCTGTTCAGAACTAAGGTGCACTAGTGTGCATCAATCCGATGGAAGTCATAGCCATATCTTGTGATCCAGATTGATGTTAAGGGAATACTACTCACAGGAATAGTCATTATGTTAATTCAGGAGTTCAGGTTGGAAGAAGGAGAGATGATTTCAAATATGTGCCCTTTGCCATTGATGTCAAAGGGGGAGAGAAGTCATGTGAAAAACTTAGAAATAAGGAGTTGCTGATGAAAGGAGGAGCAGTGAAGAAAGTGGTTGTAGGTGTAATAAGAGAAAGGGGGAGAAGTCTTTGTCTTGATGGTTGAATCAGTTTTTCACATCATATGTTGCCATCAATGACAAAGGGGGAGATTGTTGCAAATATGTGCATATGATGTGTTGTCATTGATGTCAACATATCTCTTTGTCAGAGACAGTGAAAACATTGCAATGGATTGCTCCGCATTTCCAGTAAGAAGAAGATCAGAGTCTGTGGACTAATGGGTTTGCAGAGGATTGTCTAAAGTTGCTCCAGTTAATATTTGAGAGGTCTGCATGAAGGTTTGGAGAAGTTATGGCCATCTAATTAGAATTGGGTTTTGCAGTTGTTCAGAGGTGACAGAGTGACAGGAATTTGGTCCAGATTGTTCTGCATTGGAATATTATGGTCTATGGATCTAGAGGTATGTTGGGGATGTTGGTGTGTGTCCTCAACTCAAGTGGTTTGTGGTTTGGAGGTCCGCAAGCAATCTTTCTAGTGTGACAGTCATGACAGTTAGTGTTCTTGAGTTTCTGGATAAAGGTGCAAGTGCTTCTGGTGAGTTGAGGTGGTGCGATTGTTTTGGTTGATTTCATTGTGCTTGTGGTGGTCTCTGGATCTTGTGCCTATTGTGTTGGTGGTCGGCATTGAGGATTGAGCTCGCAGTTGAGGATTTCCTCTTGGGTGTTGCTATTCTTTCTAGTCTTGGCCGACTGGATGCTTGGTGCATGTTGCGGATGATCTAAGAAGAGTTGTATGGAGCATGGCATGTTGTTCAAGGAAGATTCAAGTCCCAACTATGTTTGGCCAATAGTGTGATGGTTCGTATAAAAGCATTTTAAGTCTTATGATGGAAATTGCTTGTAATGCCTATCTTTGAGAATGTTCCAAATAGATGATTGTAAGGTCAACTTTGACGTTCATTCCAAATTCGATGACATGCATAAATAAGTGTTGAGAAGTCATGGAAATATGGGAATGTGAGAAAAGATGTGGAGGTAGCAAGGAAGTGTTAAAGGGGCAGAGCAGAGGTGTTGTGCGCTTCAATGGAACTGACCTTGGCATGAAGAAGATGTTGTTTCTTAATTCAATATTTTTGCGGTAAACTTATAAATGTTTCTATAGGCAGTGAGCCTCTTTTGAATAGTGAGCTCTAGGCATTACGCCTGAAGGCAAGTGCCTTCCCATTTTTCTATTCTTTTAATAGAGAATAAATCTTGTGGGTTAACCCCCACCGTGGTTTTCCCTTAATCAGGTTTCCACGTAAAAATCTTGGTGTTATGTGTGTTGATTATGTTTCTTCTCTTGTGTTGTTGATTCATGCTTTCATGGTTATATCATTAATTTGTTTATAAGTTATAAAGAAGATTAAAAGTAGAAGTAAAGATTTGAGACAACTGATTCACCCCCCCTCTCAGTTGTCTGCCCTAATTTCAACAATTGCTTCATGCACACACTAATGAATTGGGAATCATTTGCAACTCCCATATAATGGTTGTTTTATTTTAGGATCGATGAAAAGTGCACATAGTTCACTTTTCATAATTTTGTTATCTTTCACTTGTTTGTATGATAATTTATCGGCATAGAATTGCCAACACTCCTCCCTATAGTCCTTCCAATGAGTGATTTTTCTTTGTAACTGATTCAATATGAGAAATAATCGACTCTAGTGAAGTGGCAAGGGTTCTCCCGTGATTGTTGTGTGTATTCAGATTTTTCAATGTTTCAACTAAGGATTGATGTTTTTTGTTTTCTTCGATTTGGCTTAAATAATTTTTTTAGGTGTCACATGGAGGTTGAGGACATGAAGGCATATTTTGAGGGTTTTGAGGTTTTAGAATCAAATAGAAAAGTTACAAGTAGACCTAGCAAATGAGAAATCAAAGAGGAAAGTAGAAGATAACAAGAGTAATGAATTAGAGAAAAGGATAAAAAAATTTGCCTCTACATCTACAAACAAAGAGAATGAATAGATAGAGGTGGAACAGAATGAACTAAAGCAAAGGTTAGATGAAAGCATAAAGAATTATGATAATGACAGAGCCAATTCAGAAAAATTACAACAAAATCTGACGGAAGCCAAGGCCTTAGCAAAGACATTACAAGACAACTGGACAAATAGACACAATAGGCAACATAGTGGGAACAAAAAATGGAGGAAGAGAGGAAAACCTCTAAACAACTATACCTATAGATGAAGAATGTAGAAAATAAAATAAAGTCTTCCCAAAACAGAGTATCTAAATTTTATAGAAAAATAATGAGGCATATAAAACAAAACATTTGGGAGGAAATAATGAAGAGGACTGATGATTTGTCTAAATTGTTTGAATTGATTGATGGTCTAATAGTACAGAATGTAAAGTTCAAACAATACATTCAAGACAACAAAAAGGTGACTTCAAGTGAGAAAACTGCAAAGCAAATTTTGCAAACAATCTACAAAATTAGTGACAATGAATTGGCATCCAAAGGAATTGACAACCGGATTGATTCTTCAATAAAGACATCATCTATCATTCAAAAGTGTATGAAGCTAGGTGAAGCACATGAATTTCTGGATCAGGTTGAAAATTTTTTCTCTAAGATGTATAAAAAGGTAGAATACTTGAAAGAGCTTGGTTTATCATGAGCTTTTGACAATACAGAGCGATACATTGGAAAGGGTACTCTTAAAAAGATGGAGGATACAATGAAGTTGGATTTGGACCAATTACCTCAGAAGCTAGGTGAGGCAAACTTTTTGGATTCCATAAAACCATTGATAAGCTTGAATGAAACTTTGATTAATACATTAAAGTTACCATTCAATTATGAATTGTTAACAAATCTACAAGTCAAATACTATGAGATACAATAGATTGCACTTGCATCAGATGAACAATGGAGCATGCTACAAAAGCTAATAGAATAATTTGTTAATTTGATAATACTTCTATGTACATTGTATTCCTTCATTTGAAAATCAATATAAGACTCTTTTCAAAAAAAATTTCAAATTATATGTAATATTTAATTTCTTAAGTTAGGAAAACTCTAGTTTCTAGATACACATTAAACATTTGCTAATGTTGTATATGCTACTGTTAGTGTTGTTAGTATGCATTTAAAATTGAATGCATGTAACACTTATTAGTATCACACAATAATAATATGAATTACTAATAATATGTTAATTTATAAATGAAAATTGAAAATGTGTAAAATTTAGATGCTAAAATAAAATCAAATTTGGAAACAATGTTTAAAATTTAGATTCTAAAATGGAACATTGGAAAATAGTAGTATGTTAATCTATTAAATTTTAAATGGAAATTGAAAAATGTATATCAAGATTCATTGTTCAATGATAGAAAAATAAAATGTCATCAACAACCATTTGGAGTTTGGAATATGAAATACATTATAAATACCTAGTAAGTGTTAAATCTCTTCCAGTTGCCAAATCATCCTCTCACTCTAACCATGAGATTGAGAGCCATCCTGATCCTAGTCTTCATTTTCTTTTCTCTACATATGTCCTCTTAAGTGCACCTCCTCACTACCACTACATGTGTTATTCATTGTGTCATTGTCATGTGTGTTAATATGGTTTGAAATGTTGCAAAACCCTCTTCTTTCACATACGGACCTCCAAATTGTGAGTGCCCTTTCAAAAGGAAAACTTCAGATATCATATCTAGTTGTATACATCCTCAAGCTATTTTCTAAATTCTTGTCAAGTTTGTTTCTTATCTTTGATTTCAAGAACCCCAATGCACTAAAAATTCTCTCATCCTCCACCAACCCTAATATCATGGTTTGACATAAATCAACAAGTTTGAAATATTCTGATATTGAATCATGCAATATCTCACTCTAACTTAAGGTTTCCCAAAGCTTTATTATTTATCTATCTAGGTGGCGACTCTCCATGAGTTTAAACTATTTCATCATTGATGTTGTGAAATGGACTAATTGCTCTTTAAGCTTAGATTTATTTATAATTCCTTCTATTTTTTGTCTATTGAATTCTAAACTTTTGGAAAAATGATTGACCAAGGTCTTTATCTTGTTATGAAAATTAGCTAGTTGACATTTGACTCAATATTGAGGATACACAACAAACATGGCTTCAAGCAGTTCATCACAAGGGAATCGATCTCTAATCTCTAAGGAAAGAGATCGTGTAATATCATTTAAAGTAGTACTTACAAAATTAACAATATTATCAAAATCTTCCCTTGTAATAGGTACTTCTTTGATAGTGAGTCTAACCTTGGTAAAATGGTGCATTGGTATCTCATATCCCCGTACAGAGACACATAACTCCCCGCTTTCATTAAACTATAAATAATTAGCGGGATTGTTCACATTTGTCATCAAGTACCAGCTACTAAACTTTGGACTTATAAATGACTTCTCTGATAGATATAGATTATCGAGGGTCATGCATATGCTAGTTTAGTATATTCTGAAATATACATAGCTATTTCTTGGGCTTTTTTCACAAGAATGTTCATTTCCTCTAGCATGGGAAGAATACCAAATAAAGTTAGGAGTGTCTCTATGTCACTTAACCTATGTAAGAGGTCAGGAGCTCTATCTATTGTGAGGCGATGTTTGTACATTACTCCAATCAAGGATTGATACTCTAAAAAATGTGTTCTATTGATCCATGCAAGGAGATCCATCTGGTATCAACATGCTTAAGAAGTTTGTTTCTTGCAATTATTCCATCAGCAAATTGTTTAAATTCCATAAATTATTTGGGACTTCGGCAGAAGTATGAGTAGAGCTCGTGGATTAGATCTTGAACTAACTTTTGATACTATAGAAAACTTGCTCACAATTTTAAATGCTAAATTCATTCTGTGGGCCATACAATGAATGGAAATCATGTATGGTGAAATAAAAGTTTGTATCTTTATGCAAAGAGCGTTCCTATGACCTTCCATTATTAAAGCTCCGTCAACCCCTACACACAAAAACTTTTTTGGAATTGTGTAGTCATCCATACCTCCAATTTCATTCAAAGATTTCTTAGTTAGTCCAAACAGATTTTGCGATGTCGCGTTCTCCTTCACTTTATAAATAGAGAGTAGATGAGGTTGGTAGACATTTTTGTCTACAGTATACACATGCATACATACCCAAGAAGTATTATCTACTATTGTAACTTCATCTAAAGATGATGCAATAAAGGTTGATTGTTTTATTTTTTTCCTATAAATCTTATTTTTCCACCTCAACAAGACAACTTGCTCATTCCCATCCACTATTTGTTGACTAATGTGTATTAGGAAAGTTAGGAACGCACATAAAATATAATAAACTATTATATTCTGGGTAGTCAATCATAGGACACCCTCTGGTCAAAATATGAAAAACAACTCTCAACTAAACAGTTTTTTCCATTTGTACTTCTCCCATCATCTTTCCAAATTGAGCTTCTATTGAACCTCCATGTGCATCAAGCTTCACCTTTCTTTGCATATGCGCATCATTTTCAAGGGCATTCTTAACATGAAGACATTCTTCCTTTATTTTCCATCTTATCACTGATTTTTCCTTTCAATCTATGATTTGTTTTTCATAAACTTTACCAATATGTTTTTCTATAGTGTCAAGTGTTAGCTACAACTTCTTGTCTCTACAATATTTCCAACTACAAATCTTACACTTGCATTTTGTTGAAGGTTCATTTGTAATGTTCCATTTTTGGCACATTGATTTTTGTGAGCATTTTGGCTTGTTCTTAGTCTCTTAGTGGCTATCTGGCTTTGTTGGGAGAACTCCAATGTTCTTGGACTAGCCACAGATTAGTTTTACAGAGCAACTGGTTATGGCTTTGAGCTCAGATGGTGATTAGGATTGCAGTGTTGCTTTCTGACGTTTGATCGGGTTCTCAGTTTGCTCTCCAAGATTCTTGGAGAGGCTGTCTATTTTTAGAAAGTCACCCAAAAGGCATCATTCATCTTCCCAAACATCATGGAGTATGTTGTTATGCTTAATTTTATAGTTTGATGATATTTGGGATTTTCCATAAAATCAGTTGATTTAATGAGCTAAACAATTAATTATTGCACTTAAGTTAAAAAGGTTGGGAAATGTTCATTTAACACTTAAGTGTTATAGCTCATTGGAAAGGAGATGAAAATCTTTAAATCATGGATGCATCATATTGGGACCTCACGAATCAAATATTTCCTTTATTTTGATAAAGGGGTCTTTGGAGCTAAAAGGAGCTTTAAATTAAAAAGGTGACTTTAAGTTGTGCACACATAATGAATTATTTTTTATATTTTTGAGGAGAAATATGAAGGGATAAAGGAAATAATATTTTATTTCCCTAAAAAAGTTTTAAAAGGAGGAGATGGGCTCATTGTTTGGACATGCTTTGGAATTGTATTGTTATGCTGCTGGAATGAACCTGGGAGTTCTTCCATTTCTCTTGGGGATGAAAACCCTCTTGTAGAAATTCTTCTTGAGGAAGAAAACCCTCTTGGAGTAGATCAATTTCAGTGGTGAGAGATCCAGCCTAGCTAAAGTTGTTGTGGTTTCATACAGAAATCACCATTGGGCTGAAAATATTTGAAGATTTTATGAAGTTTTTGTTATGTTTCTAGATTATCATTTTTGGTGTTGGGATCGTTTGATTTTTGGTGTGAGAAATAATGAATGTTCATAATGTTTTTCTTGTGTGCCAAAGCTGGCCGTATAGGGTGTCAAATTTTCATGAAGGTCGACTATGGTAATGAACTTATTTCTCTTTGTTTGGTGCTGCTATTGTTGGTAAACCTATGACAAGCTTAGACACCTATATGCAGATGCATTTCCTATATTTCTGAGCAGTCTTTGATTGAGTTTTGGAAGAGGTTCATACATATGCAATTCGTACCCTTCATGGAGTATGATTTAGATTTTGCAGTCCTTTCATGTTTATTGGAATTGATATAATTTGCAATATTTTTAAGAGCTTTGGACGCCACAAATCAAGTGTAATTTTATGAGTCTTGAGAAGTTTTAAAATAGTTGTGAAGAGACATGTACCTTCTGGGTCGTATGGACATGAGGGTAAAAGCACAAAGCTGTGTCACATTTTTATAAAGGAAATGACCAACGTTGATCCAACTTTTAAACTTGAATCACTAAAAGTGACATATATGTTTTGAATTTTGAAATGATGTAAACTAATAAAATATTTATTTTTTAGTATATTTTATGTTTGTATTTTTTGAAAAAAATTTAAAAATTATTTGAATATAGTTTTTAATAAATTGACACTATAATTTAGTTGCTGATAAAATGCTGAAAAATGAAGTTACATGAGACGTTAATCTTTATATAGTAAATTTTATTTTATTTTCTTTAGTTTTTTTTTTGTATTTATAACTTGAAACTTTAGTGCATAGATATATTTTTTTCTAATTTTGATAAATATATATTTTTAAATAAATAATAAAATGTGTGTGTATTAAAACGTAGTTGTTTCCATTCAACGTTAACTTTCATATTAACTATTTATCTAAAATAGAAAAAAAATTATACCATATAGATTGTTTTATCTAGTGCATCATATTTTTTTCTTTTTTTTTAATAAGTTTTACTATTTTTCCTTGACACGGTAATTGACCTAATGTTTTGTGCTGATAATCTACTTTTAGTAAAAATAGAAAGGAAAATATAAATAATAATTAAACTATTAAAATATATATAATTTTGAAAACTAAAATTATAGATCTACAAAAGGGTATTTTTATATTTTTTTAAAAAAGTTATTTACACAAGTAGAAGTTGTTGAAATATCAAGTTTTTCAAATAATTTTATTTTTTTGGTAAATTAGCCTCATAGTGGTGCTACATATGCATTTAGCCAATAATTTTAGTTGGAAAAGTTGTGGACATATCTAACATAGCTAGAATGAATATTACAAGATCATATGTTTGACCAAAATTAATTTTTAGTTAGAAATACTTAAATTCACTTGTGTTGATAAGTCAATTGAAAGTGTGACACAGCTTTGTGTTTTTACCTATGAAGAGGGGATTGTTGAAAATTCTAATGAAATCTGTTATGCATCAATACTTCTTTGAATGGTATTTGGACTGTTAGGAATGTGATAATGTTTTTGTATGAGAGTTGCATAGAAGTTGGTCATGTACTGTTAATGATACTATGTTTTTGGACTCCATGGTGTCATACAACATGAGTATTATTTTTGTAGAATGCAATCTTGTTTGGAGCAATTGTTACTAGGCAGATTTGGGGTCTATTTCTAGTGATTGCATGAGTTGAAATAGCACTTTAAGACTGGTATGTTCTTCCTTGTGGCTTTATACTATGATAGGGTTGGTTGTACCATTGATAACAGGCAGAAATTTCAGAGCTATCTTTCATCAGCTAACTTCATATTTAGTACTCATTGATATATCAGATTTATCAAGGCATGGATTGACTTGTGTGTGTTGCATGTGATCTTCATGATTCATATCTTCTACTTGGCACTTGTTCAAACCCTTATCTATTACTTCTGATTTATGGAGTTGCATTATTCCAAGCATTGTAATCATTTCTTTATTATGCAAACTCACTAAAGAACCCCTGGATGGTTTACCGCTAGTGTAGATAAAGAACCTTTCTTAATTGCTCTCACCCACTGAATAAGTGGAGTATTCCCATTAAACAAGTGGATGGATCTGTAATCTTTTCATGTTTGTTCTTTACCCATTGAAAGTGGTGAATTCCCACATCTTGTGGATGCCCGCCGCAGTAGATGAATTATAATTTCTTATTGCATAGTTGCTTATTGTAAGCCAATCACTGTATGCTCTCACCTTGCCCATCCTGGGATCTGGGTGATCAGAAAGTGTGAGGCATTTAGTTGGTTTATGCAATTGATGCTAACACTGCCATATCATTTTATGTTATTTTGAAAAAAAATTGGGGTAGCATCTTACAATGGTATTAAGCTGGTGATCTTGTCAGCGTGTTTGGGTTGATACTCACTCCTTGCAAATCTTCAGTGTGGACAGAAATTTCAGCCTTGAATGTGAGTGATCAGCACTTGCATGTGTGTTTAGAGTTGGGCAATTGAAAGTTTTTTAGCAATGTTTAGAGATCATGGCATCTCTTATGTGAAAAAGAAGTGAGACAGATATCCTAGATGAATTAGAAAGAGTTGTTCAAGAGAAGTTGGATCGAAGGAAGTATCATCATGAGGCCACTAAGATTATTGATGAGTACGAAGGACTATCAGTCGACTATAAGTAGCAACTACCTTGGGATGCTTTCTTGAAAATCATCAAAGAAGAGAATCCTGACAAAGAGGGCTTAATAGAATACATTCAGAAGATAAGGAAGGAAGAGGAGATGAAGACAATGTCTTTATGCAAGCTCAAATTACCTTTCCCTTTGGCAAGGACCAAGATCCATTCTAAGTCATCACTGTCCAGCCCATTGAACAAGAAGCCTCCTATTTCAAGGAAGAAAGAGTTCAGAAAGAATGAACTTAGAAGAAGAAATCTTTGTTTCCTATGCAAAGATTCTTGGGATCCTAACCATCATTGCAAGAACAAAGAAGTTGAACTAGTAACTTTCATCACATGTCCTTTCTTTCAGGATGATGTGGAAACAAATAAAAAGAAAGATGAAGTCCTAATATCTGAAATACATAAGATTGAGCCTCTTTATGATGAAGATAAAGTCACAAATCATGATATATGCATAGAGGAGTTTGCTGATTTGGGGAATGCTACAGTAGAATTTGGTAAAGCTGAGCTTTGCTTTGATGAAGATTATGAGCCAAAGGTATGGGACTTAGCAAGTCCTTCATTTGATGAAGATCCTAAAGATGCCACTACATTTGAGAATGAGTTGAAGATGATCAATAGATTGCTTTCCGGTGACTTTGCAAGTGAGCCTAAGAGCATCGAAGCAAAGTGTCTTGTTGAGGACATGGGAAACAATGAAATCACAAAAGATGAAAGGTTTGATGCTGCTAAAAATTTCAAAACAACACTTAATGAAGAGCATTTCCACTATTCTAGTGATGGAAATCTTGATTATGAGTGGGATATTTCCATGCAAAGAGAAGAGCAATTAGACTCTTCAATGATCCTTGACGAAGAATGTGCTAATGAAGACTTTAAATCAGCCATTGGTGATGATTCAATGTTTGATTATGAGACTATCATTTCATTTGATCTAAGTGATGAAGAAGAAGATTCAACTCCCATGCAATTTGAAGAATCTAGTGTCCTTGCAGAAGAGTCAGTTGATGAGCATGTTGATGGAAAGTTTGTTGGAAGATTTGAATCAGCTTCTAGTGTTGATCCAACATTTGAATTTCAGAATCAGTTGTTAGTCACTGAAGATAAGATTGTTCAATCTTTAACACACTTTGATCGCATACATAAGTTTGTTGAAGATCACATTTGGAGGGCACAAGTTGACAAAAGATAATTGGGTACTGAAAGAGGATCTTCACTTGAAAATTGGTGTGTAGTCAAAGAGGCACTAGAAACACTGAAATCAGATTATTTGAACCTTCTTTCTGATAGAGATCATATCCTTGAGTTTGCTGATCGAATATGTAAAGCATTGAAGGGAAGAGATGCTGAAATTAATAAGCTTACATTTAAGCTTAAAACAACTATGGATTCCTTAGAGAGTACCCAAATGGCTCTCTTAGAAGTTGAAAGTCAGCTTGTTGATGAACATCAATTCAAAGAGCAAGTTGGAGTTGCTAAAATAGATGAAATCAAGCTGAAGAATGAAGAGCTTGATTTTCTCCAAGGAGATTTTGACTTAGAACAATTTCATAAGTATGATGATGCAGAGTTGGAGCAAATTGATGGGAACAACTTCCAATCATTTGATCATTTCCTTCTGATGATGGAAGTTGAGTTAACTAAAGACAATTCACCTCTCATGTTGAATGATGAAGACCAAATTGGAGTTTGCAACATGGAGGAAGATAGTAATAGGATATGGGATCCAGGTGAGGAACACTCATGGAATGTTACTCTTCACAAAAACATCTTCAATTGGAAGCTTTCATCAGTTGTTGAAGGTGAACATAAGGTTAAGGTATGAAATAGGTCTAGTGCAAGGATGGCTTATTTTCATAATAGAGTTTACCTTCAAGGCTCTGTAACAATTTCATACATGAACTTGAAGACAAATCTATGTCACAAAGTTGATGTCCTTATTCATATCAGCCATAATGAGTTGACAATTGCATACATTTTGATGGATTGGAGAGAGATTTTGGTCATGACTTTGATATATTTTGACTGGAGATGGCCTAAATCTCTTATTACTTTCAGAAGATTTCAATTTTGTTGTTGTTGTCCTATTTTCAGATTGCTGAAATCTAATTGTCAGGAGATTATTTCAGAATTTTTCAGCTATGAGATTGATCATTTTGTTGTTTTTAGCTCTTTGTGGAAGGATGATAGAAGATTTCAGCTGAAAACAACTAGTGTTATATCTATTATTGCTCTTTTGGATAGTGAGAATTAGGTGATTCATGGTTGTTTGGAGTTGTTTTCAGCTTGTGATCAAGCTGATTCATGTTCTTCATCGGAGGAGCATTTCACATTTTGGTTCCCAGCAATAGTTTCATGTTGGAATTGTATTGATGATTGCTAACTCTTTCATCTTTGGGTTTATTGATGTCTGGGATCCAAAAAGATTTATGTTTGGAAGAATGTTTCATAGTTATAAGCAAAATTCCAACTGTGCAGTTCACAATTATATCAGAGTGGAGCAGCAGAAGCGATGTGAAGCATTCTTGAGATTGATTTTGGATCTAGGTATATTATTGCTAATCATGTTGGTATCCTTATTGGATATCATGAATTGCTTGAGGACAATAAATCTTGAGCAAGGAGGACTATAATGTTCCATTTTTGGCGCATTAATTTTTGTGAGCATTTTGGCTTGTTCTTAGTCTCTTAGTGGCTATCCGGCTTTGTTGAGAGAACTCCAATGTTCTTGGAGTGGCCATAGATCAGTTTTACAAAGCAATTGGTTATGGCTTTGAGCTCATATGGTGTCCAAGATTGCAGTGATGCTTTCTAATGTTTGATCAGGTTCTCCGTTTGCTCTCCAAGATTCTTGGAGAGGTCATCTATTTTTAGAAAGTCACTCGGAAGCCATCATTCATCTTCCCAAACATCATGGAGTATGTTGGTATGCTTAATTTTGCAGTTTGATGATATTTGGGATTTTCCATAAAATCAGTTGATTTAATGAGCTAAACAATTAATTATTGCACTTAAGTTAAAAAGGTTGGGAAATGTTCATTTAACACTTAAGTGTTATAGCTCGGTGGAAAGAGGATGAAAAGCTTTAAATCATGGATGCATCATATTGGGACCTCGCGAATCAGATATTTCCTTGATAAAGGGGCCTTTGGAGCTAAAAGGAGCTTTAAATTAAAAAGGTGACTTTAAGTTGTGCACACATAATGAATTATTTTTTATATTTTTGAGGAGAAATATAAAGGGATAAAGGAAATAATATTTTATTTCCCTCAAAAAGTTATAAAAGGAGGAGATGGGTTCATTGTTTGGACATGCTTTGGATTTGTATTGTTATGTTGCCGGAATGAACCTAGGAGTTCTTTCATTTCTCTTGAGGAAGAAAACCCTCTTGGAGTAGATCAGTTTTGGTGGTGAGAGATCCACCCTGGCTGAACTTGTTGTGGTTTCATACAGAAATCACCATTGGGCTACGAAGATTTGAGGATTTTATGAAGTTTTTGTCATGTTTCTAGATTATCATTTTTGGTGTTGGGATTGTTTGATTTTTGGTGTGAGAAATAATGAATGTTCATAATGTTTTTGTTGTGTGCCAAAGCTAGTCGTACAAGGTATCATATTTTCATGGAGGTCGACTATGGTAATGAACTTGTTTCTCTTTGTTTGGTGTTGCTATTGTTGGTAAACCCTATGACAAGCTTAGACACCTATATGTAGATGCATTTCCTATATTTCTAAGTAGTCTTTGATGAGTTTTGGAAGAGGTCTATACATATGCAGTTCGTACCCTTCATGGAGCACGATTTAGATTTTGCAGTCCTTTCATGTTTATTAGAATTGATATAATTTGCAATATTTTTAAGAGCTTTGGAAGCCATAAATCAGGTGTAATTTTATGAGTCTTGAGCAGTTTTGAAATAGTTATGAAGAG
This sequence comes from Cunninghamia lanceolata, assembly GCA_027924645.1. Lineage (NCBI taxonomy): Eukaryota > Viridiplantae > Streptophyta > Pinopsida > Cupressales > Cupressaceae > Cunninghamia > Cunninghamia lanceolata. The sequence continues at coordinate 59,144 of BSBN01001588.1, forward strand.
ACCCATACCTGTTGGGCCATATGGACATGAAGAGGGGTTTGTTGAAAATTCTAATGAAATCTGTTATGCATCAGGACTTCTTTGAATGGTATTTGGACTGTTAGGAATGTGATAATGTTGTTGTATGAGAGTTACATAGAATTTGGTCATGTACTATTAATGATACTATGTTTTTGGACTGCATGGTGTCGTATAGCATGAGCAATATTTCTGTAGAATGCAGTCTTGTTTGGGGCAGCTGTTAGTAGGTAGATTTGGGGTCTATTTCTAGTGATTGTATGAGTTGAAATAGTACTTTAAGACTGGTTTATTCTTCCTTGTGGCTTTATTCTATGACAAGGTTGGTTGTACCATTGATAAGAGGTAGAAATTTCAGAGCTATCTTTCATGAGTTGACTTCGTATTCAATACTCATTGATATATCAGATTTATCACGAAATTAATTGACTTGTGTGTGTTGCAGGTGATCTTCATGATTCATATCTTCTACTTGGCAATTGTTCAAACCCTTATCTATTATTTCTGATTTATGGAGTTGCATTATTCTAAGCATTGTAATCATTTCTTTACTATGCAAACTCACTAAAGAACCCCTGGATGGTTTACCGCCAGTGTGGATAAAGAACCTTTCTTAATTGCTCTCACCCAATAAATAAGAGTATCCCCAATGAACAAGTGGGTGGCTCTGTAATCTTTTCGTGTTTGTTCTTTACCCACTGAAAGTGGTGAATTCCCACATCTTGTTGATGACTGCTGCAACAGATGAATTGTAATTTCTTATTGCACAGTTGCTTATTGTAAGCCAATCACTATAAGCTCTCACCTTGCCCATCGTGGGATCTGGGTGATCAGAAAGTGTGAGGCATTTAGTGGGTTTATACAATTGATGCTAACACTGCCATATCATTGTATGTTATTTTGAAAAAAAAATTGGGGTAGCGTCTTTGTTTGCATTCTACATTGGTTCAATGAATGGGTACTTTGACACCCAATAAATCTAAAAATTCCTTGTCATATCCCACTCACACCCCATTTTTTATTTGGATTTTATTTTCCCCTTGTGTACAGGATCTACATCTTCCTTATCACTTGTTGAGTTTGATTTATTCATATTATCATTCGTGCCACCCTGGGTACCACCTGGAACATCTTCTACAGCATTGGCATCCAAGTCAATGAACTCATTTCAGCTACCCTAGGTACCACCTGGAACATCATTTGCGGCATTGGCATCCAAGTCAATGAACTTATTTCTGCTACACTAAGCCTGGGTATCCCCTAGAACATCATCTGCAGTAATTTCATCCTAATCCGAGCCAATTAACTCATTTGGATCCTCCTCTAAGGTATTGCCTTGGGCTTGTTCATCAATAAATGGCACAAATGTTGATGTTGTAGCTCCATTTGATGGTCCACAAACATTGCCAAAGAACAACATTATGTTTCTATGTTTTGATGGCCTCCCTTTATCACTTTCAGTAAACTTGTTCCTACTCGACATCTCTCACAAAATAAAAGATGCAAAAAAATGTCTTTTTGTTTAAGAAGGAATCATAGAATATAGATCCCTAGCTGCCCTAGATGTCTCCCTACTCAATATCATCTGTATGAATTGAGTAAAACTAGCAAAGAGATAAATAATCTTATAACATTGTAAATAAATTCAGATGATCACTTACATTTAGGATTTCAATGACTCGCTAATGATTGTAGTTATAACTTGCCTATGATCTAAATTGAGAGATCAGAGCAGGACAAAATGTGTAAAAGATTAATCAGAGTTTCGATTGTATTTATGTTAATCTATATTTGGTGAATTTTTAAATGGTGTAGTAAAAATTTGGTGAATCTCACATGATTATAACACAATGCATATAAATGTTGGGAGAATCGAACATTGATCAAACACATACGTTATAATTTTCAAGGTGATTATGACCCTCAAATTAACATGGAGTTATAATGGTGTTCGTGAAATGAGTCCTCATACATGATGAACTTTGTAATGCTATTAGTGAATATGTGGGTGAATTAATACATGCCTCAAAAATTCCAAGCGAATCACCATTAAAAACATGTAGGTTACTCTAACAAAAATATTAGTTACAAATGCCTCATAAAATAAATTGATGGCAAATTGAAATGCATTTGACTGATAATTCATAAAATCTAGGGAATTTTACACCCCACCAGTTGCAATATATTTGCCAAATTCAAATTTGTGAATATGAACTATTCGCCAATTGGCAAATATTTGACACTAAAAATCCTTTATTTTATTTCCTCATGAAACTAATCCAAAAACAAATGAGATTAACATATCCAACTCCATGCTCCTTAAAATATCTCAACAAGCAACTGAAGCCTTCAAGTATGTACACCAAGCTTCACTCACAATGAGTATGTATAAGAAGATCAACCAAAATATGATGTTTAACCTCTATCCTAAGCCTTCTATTTATAGGAAAGAGAGAAACAAGCAAGATAAAGCTTACTAAGTTTTCTTGCCACCATTATTTCATTCCACAAGTACCAATAATCAATGTACCAAGCATCTCCAATGTCACATGAAATGTTTGTTGTTCTTGTTATCATCATTAAAATTAAAGTTATACACTTTCTTAATGATTTATTGGACATAATTATTCTCAACCTCATCCAAATACATCTATGTATGTTGATAATACACATGTACCATGATAGACACTTGATTTGTATGATAATATTATGTGGGTGCTGCCACAATAATGGGTTACACTTTCTGGGACATCCTGATTTTTGTTAAAATCACATATTTTTAGAAAATATAACGATTTAAGCCTTGAAAGCTTCCATTTAAAGTATTTTAATTGAAGAAAGTTTGATCAAACCCCCTTGTATTCAAACCCCCTTGAATAGAACCCTGCTAGTTTTAAACCATACCTATAATGGAGTCTCCTCTACACCTATCAAAATGTTGATAAAAAACCACTTTTGATTTACCTTTTGGGGGATCAAATGAATTCATTTAAAATTTATGTTTTGTAAGTATGTAGTCCTTATTATAAGCTTCCCAAAAAGTATAATTTTAAATATATTTAATTTGATTATTATATTTATTTTTTATTTCTTGTGAATGTAGGTTTTTCACCGAACATCAAGTTCTATGTTCTACACACATGAAAAATTAGTAAATTAGCGAAAAAAAATTCTAAAAAATATCTATGCCCTAGGTATTGATGTCGTTGTTTCAACAAAAAAGAAAAAATTGAATTTCGATACATACAGAAAAAGTTATGTTTTACAGAATACGCCTATGTCTAAATTATAATTGGTTTGACTTCAAAAATTAATTTAGAAAAATATTCAACAAAACATTATAAAAACAAATGCATGCCCTATATATCGGTGTTATCAATCTAAATTCAAAAGAATCAGAATTTTATCATTTGTAGAAAAAAAGTTATGTGCTACGGAATACACATCACTTTAAAAAATGTTGTTTACTATTAAAAACTAGTTATCAAAGGAGATGCAAAAAATAATATAATTTAACTCCAATTTTTTTTAAATATATATATTTAGAATCTACAAACAAAATCTCACAAATCACTAGTTCACATCATCTTCAAATTCCTAACAGTTTAGCAACTATAGGTGTCAGAAAGTGAATATTTAGTTTACAATGTTGATTTCAACGTCAAGTTTGGCCAAAAAATATAACCCATTATTGTGGGATGACCCATGTCTAAATCTCCTTTTGATGGGTAAAAGAGCAATTCTATGCAAAGTCAACCATTGAAAAGATTGTTCCAAGAAGGAAAATATCATTCAATGTATTAAAATATTTTTCTTGCCACTTTTAAAAATGGACATGTTGCATTTATGGGAGTATTAAACTATGAAAACTTTTCGTAAATGTTGCAAAGTTAGTACTTCCTTTTATATATAATCTAACTGTTAGGAATAACATGTAGAAGATATCCATTAAATGCAGATAAATATTAAATAGAGGAATGAAAAATACATAGAAATAAAACAATGAGAGGCAATTTTAACGTGGTTCACCCAAACTCAAGCTACATCCACCAAAAGAGAGTCCAATATTATTATACAGCAAATAGAATCGATTACAACCAACAATCTCATGCAAATCAATATCGTTGCAATATGCTACAACACAATATCAATAGAAACCCTAACCCTTAGCCTTTTTTATCAAGACTTATGTTGGTTAAAAATAGGGTTTTTATATGTCAGTCAATAGAAAAATAGTTGTCGATGCCTTTATAAAATAATAGGTAATATTTGCTTCACGGATGCTACCCCCAAGCCCTCGACCGGGGGCACTACCCCCAGTAACCCCCACTGGCGGCGTTGCCCCCAGACCCCCATCATGGGCTCCACCCCCAAGCCCCTGTCGGGGGGTCATCCCCCCAGGCCCTACAAGAGGGGCTCCGCCCCCTTTCTGATTCCCCCATTAATTGATTTGGGGGGAAAACGCACCAACAAAAGTGGGGAAAATATAACCTCTAAGTCTGATTAGCCTCCATATAACAACAATCTCCCACTTGGAGACTGATCAGACTCCACACCATATCATCTCCCACTTGGAGACTGATCATAACATTGTTGCCCCTATAGCTCCCTCTGGAAATAAGTGTTGAACACAAGGAATACTGAGAGGGGGGTGAATTAGTATTCTATAAAATAATTCCTTTGCATTTCTTTAATCCATTTACCAAATTCAATTACATGATAGTAGAATAAACATAGAAGTAGCAACCATAAAGACATAACACATAGACACCGGGATTTTTACGTGGAAAACCCAAAAAGGGAAAAACCATAGTGAGTGTTAGCTAGCAATACCAGATTACAAAAGGCTCACTGCCATAGGGCTCACTGCCCAAGGACTCATTATCCAAAGAAGTGCTCACTGTAGGTGGACTCACTATCCACTGAGAAACATAGATAGAAGAGAGATAAGAGAATGGCTCACTACTAGTTATGAACTATTGTAAATGCATCTACAACATGTTGGAGTATAGTTCCATTGGTCACTCAATATACAGACTCAAAACTCTTCATCGTTACTGCTCTGCTTTTTTGTTCTGCTCACATAAGCCCTGTTCAATAAAACCTTATTCTTCTCCGCACTGATCTGATAAAAAAATAGACTTAATTCACACATTCACATTATTCACAATGCTTACACACATTTTACATCGCAATCCATCCAATATATATATCCACAGACAGATTTGGATTTTGATTAGGTTAGCCTAAAATAAATAGTGCTTGTATATAAAAGTAATACCAAGTCGGCCTCAGAACTAAATCAATGTTCAATGCAGACCTATGTAAACTCGTAAGTATCTTCATTTAGATGTGAGCACATTATAGAGCCACTTAAGAAGTTGATTCAATCAATAGATTTCAACCGCATACCGATTTACCTTTTGTGTCGGTCTTGTTCTTTAGAACATACTTGATTGTTTTATCTGTCGGCCCATAACTTCAAATGCGATCATTATGAAACTCTAAAATCCTTGTTAGTAATTCATTACCAATCCCTTATCATACTTTAATAACCACAGAACATAATATTCAACTACTGATAAATGCAGATCTCAGAACTGTCACTCTGTCACTATAAAACACTGTCAAATTGTAAGACGATAAAGAACTTGTAGAATGTGATCAAAAGAACTTCAGAAGCTATAACTCTAGATTTAGGTAGTCATAATAAATATCTTTACTATCTCAACACTGTGAGACAAAATATGCAACAGCAAAGGAATGCGGACCCTTTTTCTTTGGTACTATACATTATCCCTAACTTAGGTTTTCTCACCTGGACTTAGCTAAATCATAGTATGTCTTCTAGAGATCTTCAGGACTTGCAAACTTGAATATGACACCTTCAAACAATTGTAAACAACATACCTAGATCGCACTCTGTGATCTTCAACTATGGAGGCATACCATTTCTATCACTGTCAGTCATTCTATATATTGTCCATACTTAGTCATTCTGGCTAAGTAGTCTTCCGGACTGAAATCCCCTTTACCAAACCTTGTTTCCATCAATGACAACATTCTACATTAACCAACAGAGCAGTGTCTCTTGACTATGTTGCCAACAATCTCCCCTTTGTCATTGATGGCAACACTTAGTGAAAAATATATGCTACTCCCCCTTACTTTGTACACCCTGTTTTACTTCTCCCCTTAGTTGATTGGTTATTTTTCAATGATTTTCTTCTCCCCTTTGACATCAATGGCAAAGGTATACACCAAATTGTGTCAAAATCTTAAAATTGACATACTCTTTCACATATGTACATATACAATCTTTAACTTAATTATTTGTGGGTTGAAGGATGTCATTGAAAATGATCTTGATTTGAGCTAACTCTCCAACCCAACTCTTCTTTGCATTGTCCAAAATTTGAATGTGGCCATTTATTAGGAAGACTAATTTCTCTACTTTCTGCACATCTAAGGGTGTGTCAATTATTTTACTTACATTTAGTGCTTATGCTGCAAGATTTGACATTGAATCTATCTTAGGACTTATTAGCCCTCTCAACTGACACATTATGTTTTTCGTTTGATCCCTCTTATTCATTAGATTACTGATGTTATCATGAATATTAATAACTTGTATTTCTTTCCTACTAATTGACTCAACTACCAGGTCAAATGTCTTGGAGATATTTATCAGTTGTAGTTCTAAGTCCTTGATCTTTTCTTCCAATTCCTTTGTAGCTTTCGACCATGATAAACAAAATTTGTACATATCACTAGCTTCTTTAATATCACTCTATATACCTTTTATTCCATTTTCTAACAAAGTTTTATCATTAACTAACATGGTCTTCAACTTAGCTAATCTCTTCTCATCAAACTCTTTCCTTACTTTTATTTTTTCAAACTTTTCAAAGGATTCAAAATGCATACTTACAGAGTTTATGAGTCCCTTGAGTTGATCAGTGAGAGACATTGATGTATCCTTTTGATATGATGGCATCATCTTTTCTAAAATGCTTGATGCATCACTAATCAACTCACTTTCTTGAATATGTGACCTTAGCATTTCTTCATGTGCCTTTGCATGAAAAATTGTCTCGAGTTTAATCTTTTGTAGTGGGGACATAGAAGCTAGGTTAATTAGACCTTGTAACAAATTCTCAGATTCCAAAATTTGTTTCTCTTGCTTCTTTTCCAAAAATTCCTTTACCATTTCTACCGGATCCTTAGAGGTGGATGGTCCTATAGTGTCTCTTGATGCATCAGACACTCTCTTCTCTTTTGCCTTCTCCTTATCAGTGTGACATGTTTGTTGTTTTGGAGGAGGATTTGTACTAGTTTGCTTATTTTTTGCTTTATCCTGACCATCTGTGACATTGACTTGATTAGGTACAGGGGCTTGATCTTCTTTCTCCTTTGTCCCTTCATCATTTTTGTCTGACCCTTGGTCCATTCTGTCATCCGGAGCATATGTGTCATCTCCAACACTTGTTTCTTCATTAACATATATGGTTGGGAGATGAAATTCCTTCAAAACTCTTAAGGTGATTTCCTCAGTTTCTTTGACTACCTTCTCAATGTCATCTGCCATTAGAGTATTCATCCTTTTCTTTATTCTAAATTATTTATGAAGCACTTTGGAGGCTTTTTCCTTTTCTTCTGGGGTGATTTTAGGACATAGCTTTATTAATGTGTGTTCTCTAAGCTTAATATCCTTGGCCAGAGAAGCTTCTTTCCTTGTAGACATTATACTTCCCAAGCTGTCTGGGAGATCAGTAATTATTTCAATGAGATCTTTATTGTATATGTCCAAGTATTGGATGACAAAAACCTCAATGACATTTTTATTTGCATTGTCAAAGTCATCATACAGTTGGGCAATAGGTTTTAGATTGCTATCAACTATAATGGCCTTCAATACTTTCTCTAGACTCATTGTAGTCTGGTCTTCTACAGGTGCTTCAGTCTTAGCCTTTTTTCTCCCTTTACACTTACTGGAGGTCTTCCTTTTTGTGGCACTGGAGGGTTTGCATTGCTGAGAACTAGAGGGTGGTGCACTTTGTGCCTTCATCTTCTTCACCTCTTTGTCAGTCTTAGTTTCCTCATCATCAACTGCACCAACACTAACAAACACTCATTAACCTTTTTTCTTCTTCCTCTTGTCTGTTTGTGCTTTTACAGTTTTTATGGAGGGAATACCAGAGGATTTAGATGTTGTTCCAAAGGAACTTGCACCTCTTGTTCTTCTTTTTGGTGCAACAGGTGCCTCTTATTGCACCTCTTGAACGTTTAGAGCTTTATTAGCTTCCTTTTCTTGCTTCTCCTTTTCTTTAGTTGCTCTTTCTACCTTAGCTCTAGGATTGTAGGACATAATAACCTAGCCAAAATAACCCTAGACAGAATAACCCGGTCAGAATAACCCAAGGAAAAAATAACTCAGGGTCATAATAACTCAAGCCAAAATAACCCATGGTTAGAATAACCCATGGACAAAATATCCCCGTAAGAATATAGAGAAAGGAAAACAAAATTTATAAATTACTTGTATTTTGCTCAAAAATTTAATTATTCAAATTTTCAATTAAAGTGTCAAATTATGAGCGATGCCTCTTATATAATCTAAAATGTTATGGTCGTCATAACCATCAACCAATCTTTTTAGTCTTTCTTTGAGTTCACGGTATTTTTTCCTACTTGGTTGCCCAATGTATCCAACCATATATTTCTCTATTTTATTCTCTTGGAGATGCTATTCTTTTTTCACTGCTTTGATGAATTTCTAGACTGCGTTGTGCGATGCTTAAAGCAATTCACTAAATCCTATGTACCATCCCTCAATAGTATTATTGGTTTTGGAAAGATCATCTTGAATAGTTGAATAGCAATTCCACATTGTGATTGAAAACTTGGGTGATCATCTATTGCCTCTTCTAGTTAGTCTACCAATCCATGTGTCTTCAAAATAATCAATTATGGGTTGCAGAGTCTCCTCATGTTCTGTATAATAAAGAGATTATTGAAGTGTTTCAAATGCATCAATTACGTCTATCTGAGGCACGAAAGCAAATGCAACAAGTTTCTTGATCTCAAATACAAATACTTCATCGACATTGTAACGTGTTTGTAGACCTTCTTCTTGAAGTTCCTCCACAAGCATTGAGAGAAATAGAAAAAACATCCCCGAATAGTGACATTTGGAAAATTTTCAAAAATAGCTCCCATGAAACCTAATTCAAAATCAATAAGTATAGTTTTTGGGTTTAGATCAGGTTGAAGTTGTTTTAATTCTGCAAGTACTTGTGTATAAGTGGTTCTTGTTTTGTTGGTCATAAGAATATAAATGAGTGGAAATATTGCATCAATTTTTAAGCCATGAATCATGTACAAATGTTGAAAACTATTTTAAATGTACCATCACTAAACCAATTTTCAGATTCTTTCAGTAATTGCAAATTCTGTGTGATGGTGAATATTTAAAAATGATTCTCATCATTATTGTCATGAAAAAGAAACTTTTCCCCTCTATTGGTAATTGTATATTCAATTGGTAAGATAAGATCTGTCAATGTCTGAGGATTTGGTGGTGGCGCTTCAAATCTTAATCTTTTTCTTCGAATCATTTTGGATAATGCATCGGTTGATGGTATTGTTCCTGCTACGGGTAATGAAATATTAGAACATGAAGTAGCAATGATATTTCTTGTAGAATCTTGAGTCGAGCACACCATGTCTTTCATTTCATTCAATTTTTGTTTGACAGTAACCATATCAGGTTTTGGAGCATGATTATGTTCTGTACTGCTAATCACATCACCAGATTCTATTTGTGTTGTAGTATAGCACCGAATTGAACATTTATTTGTAAAATATTATGCACAACACCAGATCATTTTATTGATGCCTTGTCGATGAAACAAAAATGTGTAACCATTTAAAATAAGTAAATTCTTGTTTTTTTGACTTGTTAAAAAACTGAAGAGGCATTATATATATTAAAAATTATGAAGAATGTGTTGGTTCCCTAAAAGTATATTGATTTTTGTACACTCATTTAGAAAACCCTAGGAAAATTTAAAATAATGTTCAAAAAAATATATTACAAAATATCTTCTTTTATGAATTTGGATTTCTCCTCTTCTTATCACTCTACACACTCTTACTTCTTCTCCCCTTCTTCCTTTCTTTACTTCTCTTAATTCTACCACTTTATATATCTTCTTAATGCCTCTTCATAATGCCTTTTCACTTGTATCTTTTCATAATAACTCTTAATCAGCTTATTCCCATGAAATTGCCTTTATTTTTATAATTATTTACCATTTTATAGGTTATTTAAGCATATTAAAGGTGTTTTAAGGCTATTTTAGGGGTATATAATGGATATATGGTCTAAAAATGACCTAAATAGCCTCTATGGTGCCTCACAATCCCTTTTTTATCTTAAAGATTAATGTTACTTAATCTTTTGACATGTTTGTTTATGTTCCTTATAATCATATTTATAATTTAGTATAATAAATAGTTTTTGTGACTATTTATGGTCATTTGGGCACATGAACAGATAGCAGTACAAATTGGAGCAAAAATTTGGCATAAGAATTGGAAAAATATCTAAATTCTAATGTTCTAATTGATTTTATGTCATTTCTAGTTTACTAGCTTGATCTAAAATGACCACGGGTTATTCTGTCCATGGGTTATTTTGACCACGGGTTATTCTGTCCATGGGTTATTATGACCCTGGGTTATTTTGTCCTTGGGTTATTATGACAAGGTTATTGTGTCCAAGGTTATTTTGGCTGGGTTATTATGTCTGGATACCCAGCTCTAGCTCTTATGGATGATATTTGTTCTTTGGTGAATCCTTTGCTTTGTGCATATTCTTCTGCCAAATTTTCCTAGCCTTTTTCTAGATTTTAGGCTTCCTTAGTTCAACATGAACTTTTACAGATAGTTGTTCATAAGTGTCAAACCTTTCCTCTGAGGTATCCCTAGGTTTTCTTAATAGGTGATGGGCATATCCATCTAACACATCAACTGTTACTTCATACCCCCATTGGCATAATCTAGACTATGCTAGGCTCAAATAGCCTCCATCATGTACTAATCCTTGTTGACAATGAAGCATATGTCATTTTTATATTTTTCCACAATTGTCTTAGGGATCCTTTCCCTAGATTGCATTACCCATTGGAAGTTCTTGAAATAGCCTCATAGGGTTGTAGTATGTGCATCATGACTTCCTATACTACTCAAATGATTTCTAATATGTTTGCAACTAGTTTATCACTAGTCCATAACAAATTCTTAATCCCTGGTAGATCTTGCATAAAATAAAAGAATAGGCACAGAATTAGACTACCAAACTTGAATGAATATTTCTATTCTTTTGTCTTCTTTAGATTCTCCATTAATTGTTATTGGAGCAACTCACAAAGATCATAGTTTGCATTCTCCTTGATCATTTCATAAGTTGTGTATATAGCAGTACCAGAGATAGAGTTCTCCCGGTTGGTGAAATAGATTTTGTAGCCGATTACCATAGATGCAAACCTTACTGCATGGTCTTCAATGTCGTTAACTTTTAAATCTCTTTTGTCAAATTTGGCTCTGGTGGCCGTCATCACAGTGTCATTCTTCACATATTTTAACACAGGTATTGTTCTTGTGGAATTCAATCCGGTTACGACCCTTATCACATCCTTTGTGATCATAAATGGTCTTTCCAACCACATGAATTCATCATGTATCCTATTCAAAGCGTACCGGACCCAATCATCTTTTGCAAATGTTGGAAATTCTATGTACTATATGAATTTCTTCTCACTTAATGCCTTATATTCTTCCTTCAGATCAAAATTGTCATGGCTTAGATGTTTCAGATAGAGATCGTCAAACCTATTGTCACCAAATTCTTCTAGGGCAACATGAATGTAAGCCCTAACATCCTCCGCATGCATCACTCCATGTGATATATCCGAAAATGCACCCATTGGATCAATTTCCATTGATTTGAAGGGGTTTTTCTTAAATTTTGGCCGTGCTCTCTCAGTGATATCAACAAATTGTGAAGTAGCCATTGCAACAATTAAACAAATTTGTTGTAGGGTTTCAAACTAAAAAAAATAACTCTTTTGCTGAAATAGCATTTTCTTTGATTTGCTTTGGAAATCTTTGTAGTTGCTTTGAATTTAGTCTACAGCTCTCCTTGGACACTTAATAGCTCGAATGCAAAGTGATTTTTCCTCCGGATACAACCCTTTTAACCCTCGTTTGCCAAAACCTAATCGCCATAAATGTTGTTTTTCAAAAAGTTGTCAACCACTTCATTTTTAAATACAATAGATCTAGATTGCTCCGCAATGTTCTGCACTTGAACCTTTTCTACTGGAATTTCTTTCAAAAGATCTGTCATATAAATCATTTCATCATATCTTCGTGTCGAATCCTAGCACTGACTATCTGGCTAGGGGATTTGGATTTTCAATACAACTCCCCCTGAACCAGAGCTCCCAATTTACTTCTCGGAAGAAGTAACTGCACCAGAAGCTGGTCTGAATCCATCCCTAACCTCATTAATATCCTTCTTAATCTAGACCTTGCTCATTTCCTTCTGGAATTCCACTAGATCAATCTCGTTCTTACCTTTATCTTCTCTCTGCTATGTTTTCCTCTTCTCTGTAGGATAGTCTCTTTTCTCATTCTTGCTTCTACAGAATCTTGCAACATGTCCAAACTTATTGCAATTGTAGCATACCACATTCCTTTGTCCCTAATTCCTTGCATTGATTGGATTCATTCTTGATCTGGATTGGCTATCCATATGTCCAAATCTATTGCATGCAAAGCACTTTCCATTGAAGGATTTAGTATTCCTTGCAATGTTAAAACCATTCCTTACCAGACTTCTACATTCATTTGATCTATGACCAATTTTCTTGCAATTGAAACATTGCCCAGAGAATGATGGAATATTTTGATGCATTCTAATCCTACACTGATTAGCCTTATGACCAAACTTATTGAAATTAAAACAATAACCATTGAAATATGGGTACCTTTGAGCATTTGGTTGTCTGACTGGAGGTCTTCTAGGTCTTCTTCTCTGATTCCTAAATTGGTTGCCTTTGTTTTTCCTCATCTCAATGTTTTATTGACCTAATTTAGAACTCTCCTTTTTCAAATCCCAAACCTTTCTTGTCATCTAGATTTTTCTAACTATCAAGCAACTCATCAAGCTTTGCAAAGCTTATTTTGAACTTTTCTTTGTAACTGTTTGCCACCTCCAAATCAAACTTCAAAAGTATAATGTCTTTTACCAATTTTTCACATTCTTCATATTTGTCTTTTAACATTTGATTCAAATGTTCCTCAGCTTTTTCTTTCTCTTCAACCAACCTTGATAAATTATTTAGGGTTTCATTTGCTTCAATCAACTATTCACTTAGCTCTCTATTCCTATCATTTGATCTATTAACTTGCTCTCTTAGCTTCAGGATGCATTCATCTGCTTCTTTGACATTTTCCTTTAAATCCAAGATATTTGCTTCATACTTATCAAGATCTTCAAGGGTTGTTTTTAATTCTTGATCAATTGACACTGCCTAGATCAGGATACCTTCTGGCTGCCATGAGTACTCTTTCCTAGATCTTCCTCAAGTTGTTAAGCTTCTTCCAAGGAACCTTGCTCTAATACCAATTGTTGAACACAAGGAATACTGAGAGGGGGGTGAATCAATATTCTATAAAATAATTCCTTTGCATGCTCTTTAATCCATTTACCAAATTCAATGACATGAAAGCAAAATAAACGTAGAAATAGCAACCATAAAGACATAACACATAAACACCAGGATTTTTATGTGGAAAACCCAAAAAGGGAAAAACCACGGTGAGTGTTAGCTCACAATATATTATGATAGCAATACTAGATTACAAAAGGCTCACTGCCATAGGACTCACTGCCCAAGAACTCACTGCCCAAAGAAGTACTCACTGCAGGTGGACTCACTATCCAAGTGGACTCACTATCCACTGAGAAACAAAGATAGAAGAGAGATAAGAGAATGGCTCACTGCTAGTTATGAAGTTCTATAAATGCATCTACAACATGTTGGAGTATAGTTCCATTGGTCACTCAATATACAAAATCAAAACTATTCATCATTATTGCTCTGCTTTTCTGTTCTGCTCACATAAGCCTTGTTCAACAAAACCTTATTCTTAATTCACACATTCATATTATTCACAATGCTTACAAATATTTTGTATCACAATCCATCCAATATATATATCCACACACAAATTTGGATCTTGATTAGGTCAGCCTAAAACAAATAGTACTTGTATATAAAAGTAATGCCAAGTCGGCCTTAGAACTTAACTCAATATTCAATGCGAACCTATGTAATCTCTTAAGTATCTTCATTTAGATGTGAGAACATTATAGAACCACTTAAGAAGTTGATCCAATGAATAGATTTCAACTGCATATCGATTTACCTTCTGTATCGGCCTTGTTCTTAAGAACATACTTGATTGCTTTATCTGTCATCCCATAACTTCAAATGCAATCATTATGAAACTCTAAAATCCTTGTTCATAATTCATTACCAATCCCTTATCATACTTTTAGAACCATAGAACATAATATTCAACTACTAATAAATGCAGATTTCAGAACTGTCACTGTGAAACACTGTCAGACTACAAGACAATAAAGAACAACTTGTAGAATTGATCAAAAGAACTTTAGAAGCTATAACTTTGGATTTAGGTAGTAATAATAAGTATCTTTACTTCCTCATAACTTCAAGACAAAATATACAACATTGGAGGAATGCAGATCCTTTTTCTTTGGTACTATACACTTTCCCTAACTTATCTTTTCTCACCTAGACTTAGCTAAATCATAGTATGTCTTCCGGAGACCTTCAAGACTTGCAAACATGAATATGACACCTTTAAACAACTACAAACAACATACCTGGACCACACTTTGTGATCTTCAACTACGGAGGCATACCATTTCTATCACTGTCAATCATTCTATAAATTGTCCATACTTAGTCATTCTGGCTAAGTAGTCTTCCAGACTAAAATCCCCTTTACCAAACCTTGTTGCCATCAATGACAACATTCTACATTAACCAATAGAGCAGTGTCTCTTGACTATGTTTCCAACAATAAGCACCTTGGACCTTGTTGTTCTGTTTTTATTGTTTTCAATCTTGAAGGCCAACCGAATCTAAAGAGGAGCTCAGTGTCTCCCTTGTCACTGCCTTCGTAAACATATCTGTTGGATTGTCATCTGTATCTATCTTTTTCTAGACTTAACTATCCTGTTAGGGTTAGCCGGCAGAAGATATCAATTAAATGCAAATAAAGATTAAACAGAGGAATGGAAATACACAGAAATAATAACAATGAGAGACAAGTTTTAACATGGTTCACCCAAACCTGGACTACATCCACCAAACAGAGAGTCCAATATTATTATCCAGTAAATCAAACCGATTACAATCAGCAATCCCTGCAACTCAATACCGCTACAAATGCTACATTACAATATATCAAAACCCTAACCCTTAGCCGCTTTTATCAAGCCCTTTTTGTCGGTTACAAAAAATTAGGGTTTTCTTATGTCAGTCATAAAAATAGGATTTTTTTATGCCGCCCCCAAAACCCCGGCGAGGATACATGGCTAGTGTACAGTACTTTCCTGATCAGTCGCCACCTACCAACAATCTCCCACTTGGAGACTGATCAGGCTCCACTCCAAACAATCTCCCACTTGGACATTGAGCCTGGACGACACCGCTATGCATGCAGCTCCCACTGGAAATAAGCACCCTAGACTCTACTGTTCTATTTTATTGTTTTCAGTCTAGAAGACCAATCGAAGCTGAAGAGGAGCTCAGCTCCTCCCTTGTCACTGCCTTTGTAAACATATCCGCTGGATTTTCATCTGTATGTATCTTTTCCCGCCTTAACTGTCCATTATCCAACACCGACCGAATAAAGTGATACCTCAACTGTATGTGTTTGGTCTTTGAATGCAAGGCAAAATTCTTTGCAAGATGTATGGCACTCTGACTGTCTGTATACAAAGAACTGTTAGCCTGTTGTTTACCCAATTCTTCCATGAAAGATTGCAGCCATATCAGCTCCTTGCTTGCCTCTGTTGCAGCTACATATTCTGCCTCTGTGGTGGATAAAGCAACCACCTAGAAATCCAACTCACTGATGTTCCACCTACAGTAAAGACATAACCTGTAGTACTCCGCCTGGTATCAATATCCCCTACCAAATCTAAGTCTACATAACCTGCTAAAGCATAAGTGTTTATTAGATGTACCTCTCAAATATCTGAGAATCCATTTTATCGCATTCCAATGCTCAAATCCGGGATGACTCATATACCTGCTAACGAATCCGACAGCATGTGCAATATCTGGTCTCGTGCATACCATGGCATACATTAAACTTCCTATAGATGAAGCATATGGTACCTTGGACATTTTTTCTTCCTCCTCTTGTGTCTTTGGACACATCTCCTTAGTCAATTTCAAATGACTAGGCAAAGGTGTGCTGACAGCTTTTGCATTCTCCATATGGAATCTCTACAACACCTTTTCAACATAAGCAGCTTGAGATAGAGTCAATTTTCTGCTCTTCCTATCTCTGCAAATTTTCATACCAAGGATTTGTTTTGCTGCCCCCAAATCCTTCATATCAAATGACTATGATAACTGATGTTTTAACTCTCTAATGTGATCCATGTTAGACCCAACTACAAGCATGTCATCAACATATAAACATAAAATAATGTAGTTGTTATTGTCCAACCTCTTAAAATAAACACAATGGTCAAAATTACACCTGCTGTAGCCTTGCTCAGCCATAAAACTATCAAATTTCAAATACCATTGCCGAGGTGCTTGTTTCAGGCCATACAAACTCTTCTTCAATCTGCACACTTGTTTCTCCTGACCTTTGACCTCAAATCCCTGTGGTTGTGCCATGTATATCTCCTCCTCCAAATCACCATGGAGAAAGGCAGTTTTCACATCTAGTTGTTCCAAATGCAAATCTTCAACAGCCACAATACTTAAAACAGTACGAATAGAAGTCATCTTGACAACCAGAGAAATTATCTCATCGAAATCAATGCCCTGTTTCTGTGCAAATCCTTTTACAACTAACCTGGCCTTAAATATTTTCTTACCTCCATCTTCCTCTTTTAGCCTATAAACCCATTTGTTTGGTAAAGCCTTTTTACCTGCAGGTAACTTACATAATTCCCAAGTCTGATTTTTCAACAAGGAGTCCATTTCTTCTTTCATGGCAAGCTCCCACTGAACCTATGTATTCACCTACATAGCTTCATCATACCCTTCTAGTTCACCAGCATCTGTTAACAAAATAGAATACAAAGAGGGAGAAAACCTTTCAGGAGGTCTACTTAGAATTGTTGACCGTCTAACATTCACTGGAGTTTGTGATATTTCTAGTTGTTGTTGCGGAGCATGAGGAACCACTAGAACATCACTATTTGGAATATCATCCAGTACCACATAATCTTTTGCTTTCTTCTCATGCTACTGCAACTGATCTTTGTACAACACCTTCTCATTGAATATGACATCCATGCTTCTCACAATTTTCTGATTTTCAAAATCCCAAGGCCTATAACCAAATTCATCAATGCCATATCCAACAAAGGTACACTTTTTTGATTTTACATCCAGCTTGGTTCTATTTTCAAAATCTACATGTGCAAATGCTTCACATCCGAAGGTTTTGAGAAAAGAATAACTCACCTTCTTACCTGTCCATGCTTCCTTTGGAATACCACAGCCCAAAGGAACTGAAGGACCTCTATTAATTAAATATACAGTAGTGTTGACAACCTCTAACCACATGTTTAAAGGCAGCCCAGCATGCAATCTCATGGTCCTTGCACGCTCCATTATTGTCCTATTCATGCGTTCAGCCACTCCATTTTCCTGTGGAGTCCCTGGAACTATTTTCTGCCTACGAATTCCATTAAAGGAACAATAATCCTCAAATTCTTTGCTGCAATATTCACCACCGTTATCAAATCTAAGACATTTTAATCTTTTACCTGTCTCATTCTCAACCAAGCTTCTCCATTTCTTAAATGTTTCAAATACATCAGATTTATGTATAAGGAAATAAATCCAAACCTTCCTAGTTGCATCATCTATGAATGTAACATAATACCGAGAGCCACCAAGAGAAGATACCTGAGTTGGTCCCCATACATCTGTATGCACAAGCTCCAACTTTTCATTTTTCTTTTACTTCCCATCCTTGAGAAAACTAGCTCTCTTTTGTTTGCCATACACAACTTTCACAGAAATCCATATTAATACATTTTAGACCTGGTAAAACTTTATTAGAATGAAGTACCTTCATACCTTTTTCACTCATATGCCCAAGTCTGTTATGCCACAGAGTTGTCTCAGAACCTGCAGCAACTGTTTCAGTCTCTTCCTGCGAACCTGTAGCAACTATTCTTGAACCTGTTTGTTTTTCCTCTGTAATAGCTAAAGTAGAAGGAACAGTATGACCTGTACAAAGATATAAGGTGCCTACTTTCACACCTTTTGCTACTACTAAGGCACCTTTTGAAACCTTCCAATTTTTATCAGTAAATGTAATAGTGCAACCTTGTTTAGTTAGCTGCCCTGCTGAAATTAAATTCCTACTGAGCCTTGGAACATGCCTTACCTCTTGTAGTAGCCAATGATTCCCATTCTACAACTTAATCTTGATTCTTCCCTTTCCAACAATCTGACAGGGTTCGTTATCTCCCAAATAAACCAGCCCAAAATCCCCTTGGACATAATCAAGAAAATAACTTCTATGGGGCGTAGCATGAAATGAGGCCCCTGAATCTAAAACCCATGAATCATCAGCATTATCTAGGGAAAGAATCAAAGCATCATCTTCAGATTTATTACTTACCACATTTGCTTCCTTATTGCCTTCTTGTTTGTCTCCTTTATTTTTCTGAGACCAGCAATCTTTCTTCAGATGACCTGGTTTCCCACAGTACCACCAATCCTTCTGTCCTCTGGTTTGGGATCTTTTGTCCCTTGATTTTCCTCGTGACTTCCCATGACCTCCAGAACCTTTTCCTCTCTCCTTTGATGCTTTCTACATTCAAAACACTGCCTAATGTGGATCCACCTGAGCTTTTCTTACGAATTTCCTCACTCAGAATAACACCAATAACATCATCAAATTTTAGGGTATTTGAACCAGAAACAGGGTTACTAACCGCCATTACCAAACTATCCCAGCTTTCAGGCAATGAACATAATATCAAGAGAGCTCTAACTTCTTCATCAAATTTTACATTTAAAGAAGGCAATTGACTGACAATCGTATTAAATTCATTTAAATGACCTATCACAGATCCACCTTCAACCATTTTTAAATTAAACAAATGCTTCATGAGAAATACCTTATTTGAGGCTAAGGGTTTTTCATACAATTTTGCCAAAGCTTTCATTAGACCATTTGTTGTCTTCGCTTCCGTTATATTAAATGTCACCGATGGTGCCAGGCACAACTGAATGGTTCCTAGTGCCTTTCTGTCAAGAAGATTCCAATCCTCATCAGACATTGTTGCCAGTTTCTTGGCTACTCCTTCCAACGGCATCCATAAATCCTTTTGATAGAGGTAATCCTCCATCTGCATCTTCCATAACTGATAGTTCTACCCATTGAATTTATCAACCTTTAATTTACCCTCATCCGCCATTTCTCCCACTCAACCATGAGACCTTCCTACAAATGATAATCGAACACAACCCGCTCTGATACCACTTGTTAGGGTTAGCCAGCAAAAGATATCAATTAAATGCAAATAAAGATTAAATAGAGGAATGGAAATACACAAAAATAATAACAAGAGACAAGTTTTAACGTGGTTCACCCAAACTCGGGCTACATCCACCAAACAGAGAGTCTAATATTATTATCTAGTAAATCAAACCGATTACAATTGGTAATCCCTGCAACTCAATACTACTACAAATACTACAATACAATATATCAAAACCCTAACCCTTAGCCGCTTTTATCAAGCCCTTTTTGTCAGTTACAAAAAATTAGGGTTTTCTTATGTCAGTCATAAAAATAGGATTTTTTATGTCGGCCCCAAAAAACAATTTCTCGGGGCTGCCGCCCCCGAACCCCAGCAAGGATACATGGCTAGTGTACAGTACTTTTCTGATCAGTCGCCACCTACCAACATATCCATCCTCCAACATCAACCGGATGAAGTGATATCGCAGTTGTATGTGTTTGGTTTTTAATGCAAGGTAAAATTCTTTGCAAGATGTATGGCACTCTGGCTGTCCATAAACAAATAATTGTTAGCCTATTGTTTGCCCAATTCTTCCATGAAAAATTGCAGCCATATCATCTCCTTGCTTGGCTCTATTGCAGTGACATATTCTGTCTCTATAGTGGATGAAGCAACAACCTTTTACAACCTTGAGATCCAACTCACCATTGCCCCACCTACAGTAAAGAAATAACCTGTAGTACTCCACCTGGTATCACTATCCCCTATCAAATCTGAGTCCACATAGTCTACTAAATCAGTATTAGATCCCTGAAAACACAAATGTTTATTCGATGTACCTCTCTAATACATGAGAATCCATTTTACTGCATTCCAATGCTCTAATCCGGGATTACTCATATACCTGCTTACAACTCCTACAACATGTGCAATATTTGGTCTCGTGCATACCATGGTGTACATTAAACCTCCTACAACTGAAGCATATGGTACCTTGGACATTTTGTCTTCCTCCTCTTGTGTCTTTGGACACATTTCCTTAGTCAATTTCAAATGACTAGGCAAATGTGTGCTGACAGCTTTTACATTCTCCATATGGAATCTCTCTACAACACCTTTTCAACATAATCAACCTGAGATAGAGTCAATTCTTTGTTCTGCCTATCTCTACAAATTTTCATACCAAGTATTTGTTTTGCTGCCCCCAAATCCTTCACAGCAAATGATTTTGCTAACTATTGTTTTAACTCACTTAAATGTGATCCATGTTAGACCCCGCTACAGGCATGCCATCAACATATAAACATAAAATAATGTAGTTCTCATTATCCAACCTCTTAAAATAAACACAATGGTCAGAATTACATTGGTTGTAGCCTTAATCAACCATAAAACTATCAAATTTCAAATACCATTTCCGAGGTGCTTGTTTCAAGCCATATAAACTTTTCTTCAATCTACACACCAATTTCTCCTTAACTTTGACCTCAAATCCTAGTGGTTGTTTCATATTGTAGACACTTAAATTTGTACATGTCTTGACCATCACCTAGTCGACACATTACCTAGAGACATCTTGTAGCATTTTGTCCTAATCCCATCCTAATCACCTAGCCAATTAATTAAATAAATCCTATTTATTTAATTAATTCCCATTCACATGTCCCAACTAATTCAAATAAAATATTTGAATTAATCCCTCACCTCTCATCACATTCAAACATGTGTCACATGACTACAACACTTCACATGCACAACTAATTTAAATAATCTTTTATTTAAATTAGGTCTCCTTTATTCTTCATTGCACACTTGTCACATGACTACAACTCCTCATGGAGTGCGAAAACCAAATTGATCCTAGTCGTCCACATAGTACAAATCAACTTTCAATCACAACCCTTCATTCAAATCAGCTTTTCCTATAAATCAACCATCGACCAAGCCATTTGGACATCAAGTTTTCAAGTATTGTTATGCTATCGAATTTCCTCTAGAATCATCCTATGCCATTATTATGCTATTGAAATAGTGAGCAATTAACATTCCTCCATCAACAACCTTTGAAATCTTGCATGCCTATGCGAGGTTGAGAAGAGCAATGGAGATAAATTAGGTTTAGCGAGGATTCGGTTTGCATTTGAGTTTGTTGTTTTGTTTCCATGCTATCTCATGCTCTATTGTGCTAGTTAGCGTTTGATATCTTTTTATTTTAGTTTCAGACCTAATTTTTGCCCTAACGACAAATGGTGAACCCAACGTGAAATCATGCAAATCTAACAATTTTTGGTCAATTTAGGAACTTGACTTTTGCTGGTTGCTTCTAGGGCTCAAACGGACCTCGTCGTTGTGTCTGGGAGGCCCTTTCGGCAAAAAATGACATAAAATTTGATATATTTTTGTTCATGGAAAAAAATTGAAATTTTTTTACTTCGGCCCCTGTCACAGGATCGTACCATATAGATCCATACGGACCCGTACGGCCTGCACAAGGATTTTCAGTTGGATTTCTAGTTTTTGTTGGGATTTTCATTGCCTAATCTCTCTATGTTGTAGATTTAATGTATTGTTAGTTGCAAGTTTTAATCTTTCAAGCAACAGGCTTATGTGCACAGACCTAAACCCAAACCCTAGGTCAAAATTTTTCCACCATCATCATACCCTCATCGCCACCATTCTTCTTCCCATCATAGCCCTTTCTCCAACTTTGACCTCAGCCCTTGTCACCCCTTGCAACTTCTACCTTGGCTCATAAAACCCTAGTCACTACCAATCTCCCCATCGCCACCTAATCTAAGCCCTAACCTTAGACCCTATTTCACCTAGTCGAAGCCCTTATTCAACCCTATCTTCATTCCCCACCTCTATGGAGGTTTCATCACTGCCACCACTGTCGGTTAGCACTCCGTCGACACCCCTTCATTGCTTCCTGCACCAAAACCCCAACACCTCCTCTGCTAAGCCTTGACTTTTCCATTATAGAAACCCTATCCTCTACTAATATTTCTTCCGACACTATCTAAAACTCTAAGTGTTGTCCTCGCTTGTATTTCTTCCCTCGGCCGACACTAACCTTCAATGAGCCTGTGTAATCTATTATCTTAAACCCTAACTGCCCAGCTTGGATTATATTTGGCACTCAAACTATGGTCATTCAAATCGCATTGCATTTCACGTTTAAGTTACATATGGTCGAAATCTCTAAAGGCACGTGGTCACATCAGTGACCAGGCTAGCAGCCTCCTAGGGGCTCTCCCCTTTTTATATCTTTTTATATCTTTTTTTTCTAGTCATTGGCTCCTAGTCACATGGGTGACCAGGAGCCCATTTAAGCGCTTAACTACTAGACTAACTGTCACCCCTAACTGCGGCATGTGACTGCTTTGTTTTAAACCACCAATTGTTAAATTTTAGACAGTCATATATGTCCTTGTCTCCTACATGCCCTAGAGGGGCATTGTTTTTTCTTTTGCCCATAACTTCCTCATATGGCATTGAAATCGAGAAAACGAGGGCTCAACAGAACGATGATTCAGTGAACTATGCAATAGTGTAGAAATTATCAGGTGACTATGCCATTTTACCATATTTTTTCTCAGTCAAAGTCAACATTCATTTCAAACTTCAAATACAAATATCTTGAGCAAAATTGATCCATTTTTTGTGAATTTTTTTTAAACTGCTTGGAATTTTATCTACTTTCTGTTCATGCAATCCATTTTTCTATATTTGCTCATATTAATTAGTTTTTAATCAGATTTCATCTTTTTCACATAATACACTTCTATGCAAATTTACTTGTTCTGTTCTCGTTTCGATGGCTTGTAGGTGCATCTAAGGAGCTAGAACAACATCAGGATCAGTCATACACAACAGATTGGAAGCAAAAATTTCAGGAGCATTCCCTCTAATCTTTCATTTCTCATAATCATTTCTTGTCTCACACTTTAATTTGGGCTCCTAAAACGAATCATTTTCTTCATCACACATCAAAAACTGAGCATAAAATGAACCAATGTCTTCCTTCACATTTTGACTTGGGATCTAAAAAGAACCGGTGCTAGAACTGTTTGGTGAATTTGAGTGAGGTTAGGAGTGTGTATACTCTTCTCATGTGCTTCGTGCAATCTTAAGAATCAAAAACACCTCTTATCCATTCATTTTCACACCACACATTTCTTTTCTAAGGGTTAATTAACAAGTACAAGTGTGAATCAAGCGTGTGTGTGTGTGTGTATGCTCTCTCCTCGCACCACAAGGTGATCTTGGAGATCAAAAACACCTCACTTAGTTTGGTTTTGCCATACCCTTCATAGGAGGCCTGCTTGGAGACACACCACTCCAAGGGATGACCTCAACCGAGGTGTGAATCGAAAGACACCCTCTTTGGAAGTAGAAATCTTGTCACTCTGGGCTAAGGCCCAATGAACTTTATAACTTTTGGAAGTGAAGGCGAAGGGTGGGTTACCCCTTTCTCTCGACTATGTGGTAAGATTTCGCTTTCATTTCGCATCCCTAGTCAACCTAGTGCAACCTAGAGTAGGACCTAATTGGCCATACCCCACTTGACTAGTCATAGGGCTTGTTGATGTGTCTTCTTCACATGCTTGCTTGATCATCACATTCTTCAAATTTCAAAATTCAAACTTGCTTATGTGTCTTGCTTGAGTGATTCATGTGTATGCATGTGTAATCATTTATTTGAACATTGTCACATCAAGCTATAAACACCAAACACATAAACAAGTCATTCTACACATTCTTTCCAATACATTTAATCGAAACACCTTCTTCCTAATCAAACCCTAATCATTCCACATCATATCCTAATCATATCCTTGTCATTCTACATTATCCAATCAAATTCACCCTAATTATTATCCTAATCATTCCTAATCATTACATATCATCATCTTCATTATAATCCAATCAATTTCATCCTGATCAACCCAAGTCATCCAATCTTGTCATTCCACAATCATATCCTAATCACATTCTAATCATATCTTTATCATTCAACATTCATCCTAATCATCATCCTCTTCATTCTAGTCCAATCAAATTCATCCTAATCATATCATAATCATATCCTAATCATTCCAAATCATTCCACATCATCCTAATCCTAGTCATCACTAGTTGAAATGGTCTTAATCATAAACAAGCCCAATCTTAAGCCCAAAGTTATAATTCAAGGGGGCTATCCCTATAATTTAAACAATGAAGACAATGCAAGACCCAAGGTCATACTTAGAGGGGGCTGTCCCTCTAGTTCAAATCATGAGACAAAACCTAAGCCAAAAATCATACTTTGAGGGGCCCCTCCTAGTTCTAATGATCATGAGACCCTTGTAAATAATGATGCATACCTTGATGAACAAGATGACATGCAAAGACTTAAACACATGTGTGACACCATGCCAACATTCGAAAATAGGATCCTAGCACCCCAACTCCAAGACCTCATCCAATCACTTCACCAAATGCCCCAACCCCTAGACCACCAAACCATACAAAGACTTCAAGCCCTCTTCCAAAAATTTTAACAAATCAAATCACCTTAAATCCAATGCCTCCTAGTTCAATCCCAACACTTCATGGCCACTTGTCAAATCTAACAACCACAACTTCAACAGATTCCACTTCAATCCTATGTGTCAACCCCCTCCACTTCATACCAACCTAGTCCATACACTAGTAGAAATATGGCAAATAAATGACCAGGTGACTAAAACTATTAGTCATGTGACCATTTTTTTTTGCAACACAGCTATAAATGACTAAATAAATGACTAATTTGGTCATAAGTTGAAATGACTAAATAAATGACTAATTTGGTCATCGGGCAAAAACACAACTAATAATTGGTCAGACAAATAAAAATGACCAAATAAATGACTATTACTCCTCTATTTTTTTTTCTTTCCAATTTGATCATAATCCATGAATTCAAAGATAATATAAGGCAAGGCAATAAATGTCCACTTAGACCAAATAATTATATTGTAATATAATTTAATTATTTTATAATTAAAAATAGGATAGCTATATTTTAAATATATATATCTAAAGTATGCTAAGATGGATCCAATGCGTCATTTAATTAAATTATTTTAAGTTAAAATTGTAATAATTCTATACTTTAATAATTTTAATCAAAATAATATATGAAATTAGAATAAATATATATTTTTTAATGACAATAAATAATTTAAATATATATAAATATTTGAAAGGAAAAAATATAGCTATATTTAAAAAATATATCTAAAGTATGTCGAGATGGATCCAATGTGTCATTTAATTAAATTATTTTAAGTTAAAATTGTAATAATTATATACTTTAATAATTTTAATCAAAATAATATATGAAATTAGAATAAATAGATATTTTTTAATGACAATAAATAATTTAAATATATATAAATATTTGAAAGGAAAAAATATAGCTATGTGTAATTTTTTTGGCCAAGATAAGAAGGGGCAACTAGTTTTCCCCACATCGGGGCTCCCAACTTAAAGGTTCTTGTGTCAATTTTGTTGTGGTTAGTCATTCTTCAATGTTTCATGATTGATTTATTCTGATTTCTATAGCTACAATTTGTTTTAAATTCCAACACCATAAGAAGAGAGATTTAAACACGTGTATGCATTCTAATTATAAATTTATTTTATAATTAAAATTTATAATATAAGTTTTTGCCTTGTGGTGCATGAGTTTAGTTCACTTTAGTAATGGAGGGAATGTGCGTTTATGTGTTTTGAACAAAAAGTGAAACCTGTGAAGAAGCAAATCACGGGTCTAGTAGGAGAAGATTGTTCATGGCCGCTAAGAATAGGGTATGAGTAGTTGAAAAGGAGAAGATTGCTCATAGCCGCAGTTCTTTGAGATCATCGTGTGAGATTGTTCACGGCCGCAGTTAGTTGAAATAGTTTTGAGATCATCGTGTGAATGAAGAAAGAGATTTCCAGCTATAGACGGCAAATCAAAGGAGCATCAATAATAATGAGATAACAAATGGTTTATGAAGTAGAGGTAGGGTTTTCCATGTACCACTATTCTTCTCTTAGCCTGCTCTAAAGTTTTGTATCTTTCAAATCTTAGTGCTCTGTCATTAGTGATTGTTCTATCTCTTTCAATGATTGTATGAAGAGGTCTCATGGTTCTTTATTGATAAATGTCTACTTTTTCCATTCATGATTTATACTTAGAATACCTTGGCATGAAGGAATTTGATGGTCTTCAACCTGTGACTTAGACACTGCCCCTATGTGTGTGATTCAACCTTTGAAAGATGATTGTATTTTCAAAATGACTATCACAAAATAGAGAATGAAAGCTTGTTGTTGAGAATGCAAGACTATTCCATGATTTATTTCATTCCTTAAATCTGCTCTTCACCGTCTTTACTGTCTCTTACTGCTATCTTGACAGTAACCTTTGTCATGAAAACCTTGTCCATTGCTTCATACATGAACTGACCTTTGTTGTCCTATCACGAACTTGCTTACAAATTCCTTAATACAAAGATATCATTGATGATGACTATCCTTTGTATGCAAAAATATGTCATAGTCACATTCCCTTTGTCCATATATTGCTATGACTATCATATAGCTTATTAGCTTGATTTTGATAAACTTGAAGATTCTACTCATAGACTTTTGACTGTAAAAAATCCTCTCTATTACTTTTGTTATTGATATATGACATAGTTTTCACATAATTCACATTTGGATGCAACAAGATTGTCAATATTCCACTATCTTTTCTTTATTGTTGTAGCCCACTTTGGTGACTGTGATTAGGGCATCTCTTTGAATGGATTGTGATCTCTTTTCTTTTGTGGTGTTGTGCATTACTCTTTTTGATGACTAATTTCACTATCAGTTTGATGACATGATTGTCATCACTTTCAAAGGCACTTGTGTCACTATTTTAGCATCTATATAATGACTATCTTTGCCTAATAAAATCTTCAAGGATCAGTTAACTAATTAGGTAAGGGTTTGTATTTTGACAAAAGTGTTTGGCTTCATGGATTTTGTATTTTCATCTTTTCAATGCTACTACAGACTATAATATATGCCCCCTCCTTTGTAATCAAAGGCATGACTATATTCTCTATGTTGTTTTTCCTATTGTCATGATTGTCATTTGAAATGGTTGACATCTTGAGCCCTTTATTTGGTGACTTTGCCTATGATTTTGGCAAGTGATTTTTTGCTATGAATACTTCATCACAATAGTTATTTAATTGGGTTTTTAAAGTGTAATCTTGATCAATTGTTTAGTATTTCTTCTAAATGCTATTTATCTATTGGTTTACATAGATTGTTTATATTTCTAAGTCAGACAACTTGTAAAATGTATAATTGTCAGCATGGGAATGAAATTGAATTGTTGTTGATGTTTGTTATTCTCATGGACACGTATCAAAGCACTTACTCTATCTGATGCATGTACTTGAAAAAATGTTTTAGGTGCATATAAGTGTAGCAGCTACTTGCATGGGTGATAAAGCTTGTTTGGAGAGGACTTGGAGACTTTTGAAAATGCGGGCAAGGAATTCAGAGTTTGCTGTAACAAATTTGAAGTCAACGAGGCCCTCTACAACAAAGTCAAACTTGGGGACGCACTTTGCAGCAAATTCAAAGGTAATTCAAAACCCTCATTGTCAAAAGTGAACTGATATTTTTTCATGATTGAAGCTTGAAAACTCAAAAGAAAATGTTATCTTTAGTATTTGTGAAGTTGATCCTTAACTGATCCTTGAACTCAAATAAAACCACACCTCTACTATGCATGATCTCCCTGCATGATGACTAGCCCAAACTGAAGGAAAGGTTATCCTAGCTTGACCATATGCATGATTGAAGGTTACCTTTTAATATTTTATATTTAAAGGCCTTCTAGGCATAGGATAGATTATTATACTAAATTAATACTGGAATGCACAATATTACAGATGGATCAACATCAAAGGTTGACTACGAATCAATATCATGCATATGATGAGAAAGTAGCCAATGAGAGGGAAATGGAAAAATATCCATGTCCATGTAATGACTGTCTTGGTGGAAAGGTGAGAAAAAGAAATGTGATTTATCGACATATGATAAGATATGGGCATAGTGGTATAAGCCCTTGGGCTTACAATTATTCTTAAGATATGATAGTATTGCAGAATGTGAGAGATGAAGAGGCAACAAACATAGATGAAGAGGCAGAAATGTTAGACGAAGGGTTTGAAGTTGAAAGAATGTTGAATGAGGGTCTAAACGATGATTGGGCTAAGTCAATGGAGGATGCTTTAAAGCCTGTGTATGCTAATTGCAAGTTAAGTCATTTGACAACAATCCTTCAAATTCTTAACTTGCAAGTGGTGCATGGTTGGACAAATGAGAGTGTAGATAGTTATTGGCACTATTAAGTTTGTTGTTACCAGCTGACTCCACATTGCCAACAAAACGAAGTCAATGTAAAAATTAGATCAGTAAGCTCAGCTTGGGGTATGAAAACATCCACACATGTGTTAATGGCTATGTATTATTTCACAAAAATCTTGCAAGTGAGAGTGAATGTCCGAAATGTCATGAAGCAAGGTATAGACAAGGGTTGAAATCGGCTATGATTCCCAGAAAGGTTCTTCGTCACTTTCTGATAATCCCATGATTACTCTAAATGTATAGTGCAGAGACATTGTTGAACTTATGCAGTTGCATGCCCAAAATAAGAGCATTTATGGAAAACAATGACATGTGTCTGATTCTAAGATGTAGATGGAATTTGATAATAGATGGCCTGATTTTTCTCAAGATCCTCGTAATATAAGGTTGGGTTTGGCTCTAGATGGGGTGAACCCATTCTCAGATCAAAGTACTAAATGGTCAACTTGGTCAGTGTTTTTAATAAATTATAACTTGCCTTCATGGTTAGCAACTAAACCATTTTTCTTAATGCTATCATTGATTATACCAAGAAAGAAAAGTGTGACTTCAGATACAATAGATGCCTATCTAGAGCCATTATATGATGAGCTAATGGAATTGTGGAAAGGAATTGAAGCAATTCAATCTTTAAGTGATGGTCATTCAATCAAATTCATTTTAAGAGCTTCCTTATTAGTTATGATTCATGATCTTCCTGCATATGGTACATTGTCTAGTCTCACTGTTCATGGATACCATGGTTGTTTTGCTTGTAACTTTAAGGATTTTGTGAGGCACTTAGAATTTTACGTAAGTGTATTTATTGTGGACATCGTGCTTACCTTAAAGTGGGTCATCCATATCATCGACAAAAAACATGTTTCAATGGTCAAGAAGAGAAACGTGAAGCACCTTTGCTAATAACGGGTGATTACATTATTGAGAATGGACAAAAAAGAATGTCATTTATTGAAAATGGTGGGATTGTTGGTAGTAGATATGATCCATTTAATGAAAGTGGTGTAAAACAGTTGTGCATATTCTATAAGTTGCCATACTTTAAGGATATATCCATTAGGTATATTGTTGACTTTATGCATACTGAGAAAAATATAGCCTATGCTATTATAGAAACTCTTTTTGGTGCCTTTGATACTATTTCATCACGTGAAGACTTTCGAGAACTAAATATTCGTCGAAATCTTTGGGTTGAAAAATATGATGATGCAAAATATAGAAAACCCATTGCTCCTTATGTCTGGATAAAGGAACAACATGCAAAATTCTTATAGTTGATGTCTCAGACTCGCTTTCCCACTGGATATGTAAGTAGTACTATTAGAAGCCAAACTAAAATTAATAGCTTAAGAGGCCTAAAGACCCATGACTATCATGTTATAGTCGAGAATATTTTACCTATTATGGTAAATATATCAGGTTTGGCAAAGGGGCCAAGATTGGCAATTATAAGGTTGGGCCTAATATTAAAGAGAATGAGTTCACATGTATTACATCCTTCCAACTTTGATAGTTTGAGGGAGGAGGTTGTTGAAGTCCTTTGTCTATTGGAACGGGAATTTCCAGCAACAATCTTTAACATTTCTATGCATCTTTTGATACATCTAGAATATGAACTAGAGCATTGTGGTCCAGTAAGAACAAGATAGATGTATCCTATAGAATGCTATATGAAGGTTTTGAAAAAAAATGTTTGTACTAGGGTAAAACCAGAAGGAAGCATGTCTGAGGGATATTCAATGCAAGAGGCCATTGGATTTTGCATAGAATATATGAAGGATTTTAAAAATGTCAATCGATGTGTATGGGATGATGATGAAGATGAGAGAGTTGTAGGTGAAGTATTAGAATGCAATGGATGTCACTTCAATCTATCACATCAAGAAAGAAGTGTGATACATGCCTTTATTCTTCAAAACACATCTTCATTCGATAAGTGGCATAGGTTAAAAAAAATTACACAATTATTTATTTACACATTTATATTATTAATCTCACTCAATTGCATTTACACATTTATATTATTAATCTTAATATTTGCACATTAATATTCTATGTAGAAAATATGAAGAAGAGAATCAAAGTTGGATGCAACATCGACCTCAAAAGTGTAGACGTCATGATTTGGTAGGAGGTGATTCTTTTCCAAAATTTGAAGAATGGATTGCTAATGCAGTTAGTGATGCAAAAGAAGAAGGTCAAGATATAAGAATGAAGGAAAGTGAGCTTTCACAACCTCTACATTTATGGGCTATGCATTTTAGTGGAATGTGGGCCTATGGTAGCCATTTAAGAGTGGAGGAAAAAGACAAAGGAAAGACAAATTGTGATTGTGTTGTAAGTGCTGAATTTCTTCACGAAACTGAGAAGAAATTCTATGCTGGATTCATCCAAGAAATTATTCAAGTGGATTTTGGTGAAAATAGTCCTATATTATTAAAATGTAAGTGGATCCAACCATCCGTAGTACATTTTGATGAGTATGGATTTGTACGTACAAATACAAGATAATTTTTATCAGAGAGGGATGAGCCCTGTGTTTTCCCTTTTCAAATTAACCAATCATTTCTAATTGATGATGTAAGAAGCCCAGGATGGTCGTATGTCATTCAAACAGAGTCTTGTTTGAAACAAAAATTCATGGAAGTTGTTGATATAAAGTTTGATGGGCAATATGTTAATTTACAAGAAAGATTCGAAGAAGTGGATGAAGATGATGATGGAGTGTTTGGAGAAGATATTTTGATTACCAATGAAGAGATTGGGAGAGAGAATGTACTGCATGACACAGATGAGGATAAGGAAGAAAAGCAAGTAGATGCAAACATGAGTGATCAAGATTCTGATCTTGCTGGCAATGTAGATGATTAGTGATGAGCCCCATGTGATCAGGATTCTGATCTTGTTGGCAATGCAGAACTACTTTTTAACAATTACACAACACTGCAAATGTTATGGTACTGTTGTTACGTTGTTTCATGTCATTGAAGGCATCAAGAAAATAGTGAGCTTGTAAAATGTAGTAGAGAAGCAACAAGATAAGAAAGGGCATTAGTGTACAGGAATTTCTTCCACTTTGGGTTTTTCAAGGTAATCTCTCGTGTTGAGTTCTACTTTATGTTGTTTTTCTAGTTATTGTCTTGTTACAGGTCATGCATATAACTAGCTATATTTGTTCCAAAAATAAATTACTCATTTTTAAAGCACATATTGACTATTTTTTTTAACTTACATTTGTGTGTTCAGAATTTCTACATAATTATATAAGTAGAAATAATGAGGATTTTATAAGTAGAAATAATGAGGATTATATAAGTAGAAATAATGATTCACACTATCAGAAAGGCAATTAGTTTCTTCTCAAATAGAAGGATAAACAAATAGAGTTTCCTTTGGGTTTCAATCTATGTGCCACATTTACTTACTAAATTTTTGCTCCTTCATATAATGCATCTTATATGCTATCATCCTATGTCATGTCACTTGTCATAGACTGTCTCCTCTAATTTCTAAGAATGCATCTTATATGCTCTGTGAATGTATTTCATATGGGGACTGTCCTTATATATTGTATCATTCATATGGAAATGAAAACCTTATATACTATGACTACATTTGTTTATATGCTCTAGTTGACTGAAAATAATGGCTTTGTTTATATTCCACTCTTGTTCTACTAATTCAAGTTGTTGATTTATATATTATTGTTTATTTGGACTTCAGGAAATGAGGAAAAAGAATTTGAGGCACAATTTAGATGATTTTGATCATATTGTTGAAGTTCCACTAACAGATTATGAGCGCTTTTATAGAGAATGTGTGGCAAAGAATAGTGAATATTTATCACTTCTTGGTTTGACAAACAGGCAAGTTGTAAATCCACTAAGTAGTATATTATTTGTTTAATTGTGTTTATGAAATTTTATAGGCGAGAGGTTTATGTATATAAGGCATAATATGATTTTTTTTTATAGGAAAGAAAAAGAGCACAAAGAAAATGCAGAGAGAAAACAAATGGAAAGTAAAGATACAGTGCCGCCAACTCATAGAAGCCAACACATTTGGGATTCAAGTACAAATGCAGTTGGTGAAAAGAATAGTTGTGATGATGTGTAGCCCAATATAACACATAGTGATGTGCAACCTGATATAGCACATGGTGATGTGCAGTCTAATATAGCACATGGTGATGTACAACACCGTGATGATCTCTTAGCATAGAGTCTAAGAGAGATTATTGAAAAAAATGAGAGCAAAGGAACAGTAAGTCTGCAGATGATTTATTCAAGATTAAAGGATGTGTTTGAAGTGAAATCTATAGAGACTGGTACTGATCTACCTACTCATGACACACTTGATGTGGCCAAGGACGATGAAGTTCTGATTAATGAAAGCCATGAAAAGAGACCACTTGCATCTAATGTGTCTGCTACAACTTTTGATGGAACTAGTGGATCAGCCAAAAATATTGGTAGTGGTTTAATAGAAGATGTGCCTGCTTTTGTCAAAAGAAAAATATTGAGTCAAGATTTATACAGATCTACAGAGAGGAATGCAAAAGAAAGAAAATTAGAAGGCAAGAAGCCATTCTTGGTTGAGGTATTGAGAGATGGTGAGCCCATTGGGAAAAATGCTGCAAGGTGGGCCTCTGAGTTGGGTGTAAGATGTAGGGCCCATTTGGATATTTGTAAATCAAATTTTGTAGATCAAGATCCACGAAGTGTGGAAAATGTTATACAAAAAATGGAAAATGCTTTTGAGACTACTAGTGGACAAATCTATAGAAGATATTACAAGCAAAAGATGAGACTTTCGATGAACAATTTTAGATACAATTGTAGAAAAACAATCTTTGAGGGAAAATAGAGGTTCTATCTCCTAAACAGTGGGAGGCATTGAAAGAAAATATGTGTTCTGAAGAATATTTGACAAAGAGTTATAAAGGAAAGAGGGCAAGAGATAATGTGATAGCTGGATATACATTTGGCTGAGGTGAGTTGCAGGCCAAAATGGACAAACTTAGAGTAAGTGTATGGCTTTTTGGTTCAATTTACGTTGGTTATTTATTTCAATTTTTTATTAAACTGACTATATGTTGATATTGACATTGTATTTTAGGTGGGAAACAGTAATAAAGAAGTAGGTGTGGAAGATATTGTCGATTATATGGCAACATTAGATCCTAGTAAATCTAATAGTAGTATGAAGAGGAAATCTAGTTCGTCAACAAAGATTTCATAGCCATCTGTTAGACGCCCAATAAGAGCTTCTGCAGATGATGTCAACTCAAATGAAGGGTACCAACATATAATGAGTTGCTTACATGGTCTCACTGAGAAAGTGTCGCAGTTGGCTTCCTCCATTAAGCCTATAGTTTCTACATGGAATGACTATAATTCCTTTCATTTCGTGTGCTTGTTATTGGGTAAACTTGTACCATGTTTTTGTTATACTTCCTTGTGATTGCATTTTTTGGATACTTCAATAGTTATCATAGCTCTTGGATACTGTAAACAAAGAATGAACCTACCCTCAATGTGCAATACTACAATTCTAGTCATTATAACCTTAGCATTGATGCTTTACATAAATGTGTTATCATGAATTGTCTCACTATTCTACTTACCGAACCAAAAGAAACGTGCAATACTACAATTTACCAGGTTCTACTTCAAACATCCAAAAGAAACTTCTTTATTAATGTCATCTTTTAAGAGGGAAATTTTAATCTTCCCAAGAAGACCTAATTAATCAACCACACAAAGTAAGGAATTACTCTGACAAATTAGAAACATAAAACCAATTTGAATAATAAAGATATTCCAAGTTGGAGACAACCTGAGCAAATTATAACATTCACATTAATCAAAATAATTGAATAATCAAAAAATTGAGCACCAAACTCAAATCTTTGTTTCCATTGATTGTTTCAGAAAAAGATTCACAAAATGATTCTTTCTCCCAGAGTTTGAATATCAAAATATCACTATTCAACCTTGCATTACCCCTTACCTGCAGTCTTGGTTTCCTTCTTATAGAAAATGAAAGAAGCAACAAGCTTCAGACCATTCACATTCAAAACTTTTGAATTATCCCCAGCAAAATATTATGACTATTCATTTGCCAATTTTCTATTGAAAATACAACATATACAATGTTTGAAAATATTATATGCAAGTACGTACACAAGACAAGAAAAGACAAGAAAGAGGGAACAAAAGTGATTGTGCTTAATCAACTCGATTGTGATTAATCAACAAAAGAAAATATATGATGATGGTCTCTCTATTTTATGATATAAATATTGCTCTTTCACTACAATGATGGTTGATCCTACTAACAGGTAAACCACATGCAGAGCAATTTTATCAAAGCATCACGAAAACAAAAACGCCTTGATGTCAACAGAGCTACCGATATTAATAGTGATCATGATGAACTAGTGGATAAGAATGTGCAGCACAATCATAGTTGTGTTGAAGTTGAGGTGGAAGAATCTCACAACATACCTTGACTTAGTCATTTAAGAGTGGAAGAAAAATGTTATTTTGAACAAAAATTTATAGTTTTTGCATTCTTTACTTGACTTATATTAATTTTTGCATGATGATTAAACTACATGCAAAGAAATTATATGAAAGCAGAACAAAAAGAAAAAGGCCCTATCAATAGAGCTCTCTGCAAAGCAGCACAACTTGAGGACAATGATGATAGTGATTATGTTGAACGTATCCATGAGAATCTGCATGATATTCAAAGTAGTAGTACTGGTGCAGGAATTAAGGTGAGTGCTATTTATTATTTTTGTCTTTCATGATAGTCATTGTTGTTTTAACACACACATGCAAGTAAGTACTATTCAAGTAAGTTGTTAGGTCAGAATGGAGATAATCAAACAACTTATGAACTTGAATATTAACATAAAATCAAAACACCATACCTATCCACAAATTTAACCATCCTTGCCCATTATAATATTAAATTATCATAGAAGTGTAATGTCTTGAATCTGAAATATGATTGGATAGATAATATTGGAATATATAAATTGTCTTGTTGAAAGATGATGATTGGCTAGGCCTTGGATAGATAATTATAAAACATAAGTAAGAAACATAAATCATGGGCTTACCAATTTGACTAAGATTTGGCTCCATTAATCAATGTAGAACACCCATGACCACAGGCCTGGCAAGGTGTTCCTCTCCATGTTGCAATATCTGTTAGATGTGCTCTGCCCATCCTTAGTGCTAAAGCAATACATCGATTTATATATTACCAAAATTATCAAAACTTGATTCAATTTTCCATGCTTCTTTTCACACTATTCTCGCAATAAACAGGTTTACCTTGGCAATGTAATCAATGTATTCTTGAGATATACAAGTATCAGTGGAAATTATTTCTTCCATGATAGATTCTAGCCTAAAGAATTTGTCCATCTATTTATGAACATTCTCTATCACTTTGTCTTCATCGTTGGCTTTCTCCAAAGCTATGGGTAATAACTGCACCAACTCATCTTTCCATAGATCTTTATCTCGTATATTACCCTCATTATTGAAGAAATTGGGAAATGCGAGATCCCCATGTAGATCAAAATCACCAATGTCATCTGACAATATTGTATTAAACCTTTCATGTTCAATGATCAGTCCACTGTATTCCTTGAGTGCTTGATCTTTGGCTTTTAGTTCTTTCTTCTCAAGCAATCTGAGATGCAATCTTCTATGTTCCTAATAAGCACTATGGTTTCTTTTATGTAAGTCCCATACTTGATCACTGTGTTTAATCATCTCCTCAAATCTTCTTTTTATCAATTCAGAAGCCATCTGATACTTAACAACTTTTATGTCACTTTCTAGTTTATCACTTTTCTTTTGAAATTTATGTGCTTTAACTTTCCAATAATTTTTATTTGCTATGGTTTCCATCACCTCCTTATCTAATTCTTGATAAGACAACCGATTACTGGATTATGATATTTTATCCTTATACATAGCAATCTCTTGTTTTAATTTTGCATTTTCTGCTATATATGCATTGTTATTTTTGACCAGTTTCTCTATCTGGGATTTTTGTAAATTTGGCAACATTGATATTCAGGTCAATAGTATCGAGTGGGTCAATATCTTCAACTCTTTGTATTATGAGATGACCAAATGCTTTATTTGGATCATCAACGATTTGAGGCCTTTGATGTGGGGGGTAAAGTGCCCATATCAGCAGAGCTGCCTTATCAAGGTCATACGCAAAACCTTTCTAGATTTTATCCAAAGCTTCAATACTTTACTACATCTTCTTATCCTAATTTCTTTTGAAGGTATCAAAAATAATGGTTGAGGTCATATCCCAACCTAGGACTATCATCACCCCTGCTTCTTCTAGCAGATTTCTTCCCTTTTCTGGGGTCATGTCATTCATTGCTTTATCAATTTCAATTTGAAGTTGATGTAATACCTTAGCTTGTATCTCAGTGGAAATATCTTTCATCTTCTCCCTGGCCTGTCTGCCTTTGAATTCATAAAGAAATGATTTAAACTCGGGGGTTTTTATAAAGTCTGTATCTGAGACAAACTTTTTGCTAGCTAGGTGTCTCATATCTTCTGATAGTTCATCATGGGATTCTATATCAACTACTTCTCTGTCCATAGGTGGCTCATAGCTATCAATCACAGGTTCAAAACCCTATACATTTTCATCCTCACCCTCCAGTTCCTCATCATCTGTAATGTTAGTATCCATAGAAAAACAAATATCAGGTGTAGGTTGAGGAGAAAGATGACTCAGAGGAGCCTCATATCTAGCTTGTGTTTCCCTAATATTTCTACCTCTTCTTTCAAAGATCTCAGGTGGGACATCCATAATTAATTCTAGTGCCTTTGAAACTAACATGTTCAATCTATCTATGGGATCAATAATTTATGGAAAATCTCCCTTATAGTTGGGGTTTTGGGCTACCCTCCAAGCCTCGGATAACATTACTTGATTATACAGTTCTCTCCTCTAAATGGCAGAAGCTTCATCAACATTTCTAATTAAATCCTCATCCACAAATAGTACATGTTGATACCTTTTCAACTTTTGACTTGTACTGACATGATTGATGAAATGCTCCAGGTCAAATTTTTCCCTAGCATTTCCTTTAGGCATCTCAAAGTAATCTAATCTCTTTTCAATTTCTTCATATCCTTTCTCAGAAAAAGTAGTAAAATCTCCAAAAGATAGGGTGCCTAGCATAAAGGATTGCTTATTGTGTCTCTTCAAATGCATGAAATCAGATGAAGCTAATTGCCTAACAATTTCTAGATATGCAATTCTATCAGGACAAGTCTTTGGGAGTATAAATGGTGCTCCTTAATACCCAAAAACTCTAATCTTTGTGCAGTCCTTGTATACGTACCAATCACCCCAATTGTGATTGATCTTTTTGTTCTTATCCATATCCTTTGGCTTGAGAAATCTTTGTATATTGGGTGACAAATTGTAATTGCATGGATAACCAAATTTAGCATATAAAGGCTTTACAAAATACTCTTTGAAATACAAATAAGGTGACCTATCACATCTGCTATCCCAAATGGCAGTCCACATTTGTACTAGATTAATGTCTCCACTTTTATCTAGATCTCTAACCTTGATAGATTCATCCCATAGGCCCATGTTTTGCCCTTCATATAAAACCAGATGTATAAATAAAGAATAATGCATAAATCTAAAGCCTTTCTTGTTATTATTTATAGCCCTTAAATCATTGTAAAGATCATTCGAGAGATATTCAACATAATCAAAAGTTCTGGCATCAAGGCTTTGTATATCTGCAGCTAGAACCATTGGTGCTATATCCATAAATTCAGCGCCATCCACACCTAATGTTGCAAATATATGCATAAGCAGTGTTGTCATTGATTTCAACATATTCTTGTTGTCATTAGTGTCAACTATGCCTTATTTTGTTGCTTGTTCAGGAGACTAGAATGTTGAGGATATTGAGAAAATTAATGAAGACTCAATGTTTGCGGACCTTATGGTTGTGTAGAGGATTGTCAGAGGTTGTTCTAGTGAAGAATTGAGAAATCTGCATGAAGATTTGAAGAAGTTATGGCCATCTGAGTAGAACCAGATCTTGCAGTATTTAGAAGAGACAGAGTGACAGTAAGTTGGTTCAAATTGCTCCACAGTGAAATATTATGGTCTACAAATCTAAAGCCATGTTTGGGAAGTCAGTGTGTATCATCAACTCCAGTGGTTCATGGTTTGGAGGTCTGTAAGTCATCCTTCTAGTTTGACAGTCATGGTAAACAATGTTCTTGAGGTTTTGGAGAAAGATACAATTGATTTTGGTAATTTGGTTTAGAGTGGATGTTATTGGTGAATTCAATGTGCTTGTGGAGGTCTCTGGATCTTGTGGTTACTATGTTGGAGGTCCGCATTGGAGTTTGAGCTTGTTATTGAAGATTTCCTCTTTGAAGTTGATGTTCTTCCCAGTCTTGGCCAACCAGATGTTCCTAGCGTGTTACGGATGATCTAAAGATCATTTTATGAAGTGTGGCATGTTAGTAGAGGAAGATTCAAGTCTCAACTACGTTTGGCCAATAGTGTAAAGATCCATGTTAAGTTTAGCTGACTTTGTTAATCATTTCAAGGTTGATGAAGTGTATAAATACTTGTTGAAGACTTGTAAAAAATCATCCTTGAGAAAAATAGATTAAATCCGAATAAAGGATCAGAAGCATAGCAAAGAAGAAAAGGAGCGAGAGCAGTGTAGAATGAAAAGTTAGAGAAGAAGATTTGGGGCAAAGTAAAAGTTTTGTGAGAATTCATTGAAACTGAACCAGGCATGAAGTAGATGCTATTTCTTAGTTAATTCTTTTTGTTCTAAATAAATTCAGTAGGCAATGAGCCTCTCTTTTGAGCAATGAGCTTTGGGCAGTGCACCTAAAGGCATGTGCCTTCTATTTTTCTAAAGTACTTTTAACAGGGTATAAATCTTTGTGGGTTGACCCCCACTGTGGTTTTTTCCTTAACCAGGTTTCCACATCAAAATCTTGGTGTCAAGTCTATTTATTATGTTACTGCTCATATGTTGTTGATCTATGCTTTAATGTTTATATCATTAATTTGATAGTAAGTTAATAAAGAAGGTTAAAAGCAGAAAAAGTTTATTTTGTGTGACAACTGATTCACCCCCCTTCTTAGTTGTCCAGTCTAATTCAAACAATTGGTATCAGAGCTAGATGCTCTTATAAAAGCTTGACTGCTTGAGGAGATCCAGGATGTCGACCTACAAGAAGGATAGTCTGAGATTTGATGGAACAAATTATAATGTTTGGAAGAATCGCATGGAGTGCCATTCGCAATGCATAAGCGATGCCTATTGGGTGATAATTAGTGTTGAGTATAAACCTCCAGAGAAAGGTCCTTCAACTCCAGATCAAATCAAAGATGCTGAAAATAACCTTCAAGCTAAAGAAGCCTTGTTGAGTGCCCTGACTGATTCAGAAATGACAAATGTCTTTGGTCTAAAAATTGCTCATGAAATCTAGAAAAAGTTGGAGAATATGTATGAAGGCGATAAATTTGTCAAATGTGCCAAGCTGCAAAGTCTGAGAGGAAAATTTGAAACTTTGAGGATGAGTGAAGATGAAAACATCACAATCTACATGCAAAAGATAAATGAACTTGTGGGTGCTATCAGGTGTGCTGGTAGAACTTTGGAAGAATTAGAGATTGCATTAAAAGTGCTCAGATTTTTACCTAATTCATACAAACATAAGGTTGCTGCTATAGAGGAGATCAGGATTGTCTCAGAAGTTACAAGAGATCAACTGATTGGCAAAATTTTAGCTTTTGAATTAACTGAGTTTAGTGATTCTCTTCCCAAGTCTGAATCTACATTTAAGGCCAGTGTATATGGAAAACAAAGATATGATCTATTTGAAAGCTCTTTTGCAAGATCAAATAGATTTGTGAAGACAAGGAAGGATCTTGAAGATGTTGAAATTGAAACTGCAGATCTTGAAGCTCTTCTTGCCAAAAGATTTCCAAGAGGATCCGGTAAGTATGAAGGAAAATTGCCACTCAAATGTTTTGCTTGTAATAAGATTGGTCATTTTGCCTCAATATGTCTAGAGAGGTTTTCAAAATCAAACCCTAACAGATACAAAAATTAAAACAAATGTTACTATGCCCAAGAAGATGGAGAAGGAGTCACAGATGATGAATCTGATCATGGAGGTTCCTCTGAAAATGATTGGGTGTTCATTGCCATCAAAGAAGAAGATCCGGTGTCTACTGAATCTGCTAACTATACAAATATGGAAAGTGCCTTGGTTGCTCAGGTTATTGAGAAAGATGAATGGGTGATTGATAGTGGATGTTCTGATCATATGACTAGAGACAACAGTAAGTTTGTGAATTTTGAAAATTATGAAGGAGGGCTTGTGAAATTTGGAGATAACTC
This sequence comes from Cunninghamia lanceolata, assembly GCA_027924645.1. NCBI lineage: Eukaryota > Viridiplantae > Streptophyta > Pinopsida > Cupressales > Cupressaceae > Cunninghamia > Cunninghamia lanceolata. Next base: position 100,915 of record BSBN01001588.1, read on the forward strand.
AACTAGTAGAATCTGTGGCAGAGGATCCATCTCTTTTGATGGTAAGAATAGTACCAATGATGTTCTGTATGTGGAAGGACTGAAACATAATCTTCTCAGTGTTGGACAGTTGATTGACAAAAGTTATGATCTTTGATTCAAGGATGGAAAATGCAAAATCTTGGAGAGCTCCAAAACTGAAATTGCATCTGGTACTCAAACTAGAGGTAACATTTTTCATTTAAGTAGTTCCGGCAAAAGTTGTTTGATTTCTCAGATAGATCAAAGTTGGTTATGGCATAGGAGGGTGTGTCATGTGAATTTTGATAACATTGTCAAAATAAGTACCACTCGGGCTGTAAGAGATCTTCCAAAACTTGTGAAACCTAATAGCATGTGTAGAGAATGTCAATTGGGGAAATAGAGCAAAATTTCATTCAAAAGTAAGGAACAAGCTTCAAGTGGACGATTGGACTTGGTACATACTGATCTCTGTGGTCCTGCTAGAATTAGGAGTGTGCAAGGAGATAGATATTTCATGTTGCTAATTGATGATTACTCTAGGATGATGTGGGTAACTTTCCTAAAAGAAAAATTAGAAGCTCTTGACAAATTTAAGGTGTTCAAAGTGATGGTGGAAAATGAGATTGGTGAAAATTTGAAATATCTGAGATCCGACTAAGGTGGAGAATTTATTTCCAGTGAGTTTGATGCTTTCTGTGAAAAGCATGGCATAAAAAGACAGTTATCTACTCCTAGGACTCCCCAACAAAATGGAGTTGTGGAAAGAAAGAACTGGACCATTCAAGAAGTTGCCAGGACCATGATGATGGAAACAAATGTTCTTCAAGTCTATTGGAGAGAAGTTGTAAGTACTGCTATCTACACTCTTAACTAGGTGCAGATCAAAGGCAATTCTAGTAAGACCCCTTATGAACTATGGTTTGGTCATCCTCCTACTATGAGATATTTCAGAGTTTTTGATAGTAAATGCTATATCAAAAGAGATGAGGATTTAGGCAAGTTTGATACAAGAAGTGATGAGGGAATATTTTTGGGGTACTCTGCTCAAAGTAAGGCTTACTTGTGCTTTAACAAGAGGTTGAAAAAGATTGTGGAAAGTGCTAATGTTAGAGTTGATGAGAGCAAGGAAGGAAATTCTAGGTTCTGCGGATATGATTCAGATGATCAAGATGGAAGTCAAAGTCAAGGAAGGTTAGTTCAAACTTTGACTCAGATTCAGATTGATCTGAAAACTTCAGGAACTCAAGAAAATAGTACAGATGTTGAGGAACAAGTTTAAGAAATAGAAGTTCAAGCAATTCACAAAAACCCCAAGTGTGTAGGAATGAATCATCCTGAAGATCAAATCATAGGAGATAGAAATAAAGGTGTTCAAACTAGGAGAAGAGTTGTTGAAGATCGAGAAGAGATATTTTTGATTTCAAGGATTGAACCTAAATCAGTAAGTGAAGCCTGCAATGAAAACTAGGTAAAAGCAATGGAAGAAGAATTGATACAAATTGAAAATAACCACACTTGGGATCTTGTTCCTAGACCTGAGGACAAAAATGTGATTGGAACCAAATGGGTCTTCTAGAATAAACTAAATGAAAATGGTGAAGTTGTAAGAAACAAAGCAAGGTTGGTATGCAAAGGCTATTCTCAAGTAGAAGGAATTGATTTTGAAGAAACTTTTGCTCCAGTGGCAAGAATAGAGGTAGTTAGATTGTTTCTTGTATTTTCTACTTTCAAAGATTTTAAAGTGTATCAGATGGATGTCAAATTAGCATTCCTAAATGGAGATTTGGAGGAAGAAGTCTACATTGAGCAACCGGAAGGATTTTAGTTGTCTGATCAGGGAGATATGGTTTGTAGACTGAGAAAAGCTTTGTATGGACTCAAGCAAGCTCCAAGAGCCTGGTATGCAAGATTGGATACATATTTGCTTAAGATAGGTTTTAGCAAAGGTACTACTGATAGTAATCTTTACTTCAAGATTAATCATGAGGACATCATGATTGTTGAGGTCTTTGTTGATGATATTATTTTTGGTGGAAATGAATGTATGTGCAAAGCATTTGCTGATCAAATGAAAAGTGAATTTGAGATGTCAATGTTTGGAGAGATGAATTTCTTCCTAGGTCTACAAATTGTTTAGTCAGATAAAGGTATCTTTATATCTCAGTCCAAGTATGTGAAAGAATTGCTAAAGAAGTTTGGAATGGAAGATTCAAAACCAGTAGGTACACCTATGGTAACCGGATGCAAGTTAAGATGATGACTCCCCCAAGGCAAATCAGAAAAGGTATAGATCAATGATTGGAGGATTGCTCTATCTGACTCAAACTAGACCTGACATCATGAATGTCATTGGTCTTGTTGCTAGATTTCAAGCTGATCCAAAAGAATCCCACATTGTGGCAGTCAAAAGAATTTTTAGATATCTCAAGGGGACAATTGATTATGGATTGTGGTATCCAAAGGATAATGATTTCACTCTTCATGCATATACAGATGTTGATTGGGCAAGAGATGTGGATGACAGAAAAAGTACTAGTGGTGGTGCATTTTTCTTGGGAAGAAGATTGGTCTCTTGGATGAGCAAAAAGCAAGAGGCAATATCTCTGTCTACTGTAGAAGCAAAATATATAGCAGCAGCAAATAATTGTACTCAAGTTCTGTGGATGAAGCAAATGTTGAAGGACATCAGAATTATGTTTGAGGAGCCAGTCACAATCTTTTGTGATAATTCTAGTGCAATAAGCATCTCAAAGAATCCAATGTTGCATTCAAAGACAAAGCATATATCTATCAAGTTTCATTTCTTGAGAGAGAAGGTAAATGAAATGAAGTCAAGTTGGAGTTTGTGTCTTCCAAAGATCAGATTGCAGATATCTTCACTAAGCCTCTTCCCAAGGATACCTTTGAGTATCTCAGAGAGAAGTTAGGGGTTATTACCCCTCTGAATCAGAACTAAGATGCACTGAGGTGCATCAGTCCGGTGGAATTCTCAGTCATATCTTGAGATCCAGATTGATGTTGAGAAAATACTACTCTAAGGAGTAGTCAGTATGCAAATGTTGGAGATCAGTCTGAAATTAAATGGGGGAGTAAGGATTGAAAATATGTACCCTTTGCCATTGATGTCAAAGGGGGAGAGAAGACATGTGAAAAACAAATTGTTGATGACAAGGGGAGCAATGAAGGAAGTGGTTGCAAAAGTCAGGGGGAGAAGTTCTTGTCATGATGGTTGAATCAATTTTTCAAGTCATATGTTTCCATCAATGACAAAGGGGGAGATTGTTGCAAATATGTGCCTAATGTTAGGGTTAGCCGGCAGAAGATATCAATTAAATGCAAATAAAGATTAAATAGAGAAATGGAAATACACAGAAATAATAATAGCGAGAGACAATTTTTAACGTGGTTCACCCAAACTCGGGCTACATCCACCAAACAGAGAGTCCAATATTATTATCTAGTAAATCAAACCGATTACAATCAGCAATCCCTGCAACTCAATACCGCTGCAAAATGCTACAATACAATATCAAAACCCTAACCCTTAGCCGCTTTTTATCAAGCTTTTTGTCGGTTACAAAATAGGGTTTTCTTATGTCGGTCAATGAAAAAATTAACTCCCGGTGCATTATAAAATAATAAAAAACCGTGTGAGGTTTCGGGGGCGTTGCCGCCGAGCCCCCACGAGGGCACTGCCCCTCGACCCCGCCTTGTATCGCGACAAGGAACGCGCCAGGGGTGCTGCCCCTGGACCCCGCAAGGGGCACTGCCCCTTGACCCCGTCTTGGGGGCGCTGCCCCCAAACCCCCGCAAGAGGCACTGCCCCTTGACCTTGTAGGAATTTGGGGGGAAACCGCGCTGATAAAAGTGGGGTAAATATAACCTCCGAGTCTGATTAGGCTCCATATAACAATAATCTCCCACTTGGAGACTGATCAGACTCCACACCATATCATCTCCCACTTGGAGACTAATCATAACACCACTGACCCTGTAGCTCCCACTGGAAATAAGCACCCTGGACTCTGCTGTTCTATTTTTGTTGTGTTCAGTCTAGAAGACCAACCGAAGCTAAAGAGGAGCTCAGCTTCTCCCTTGTCACTGCCTTTGTAAACATATCTGCTGGATTGTCATCTGTATGTATCTTTGCCAGCTATAACTGTCCATCATCCAACACCGACCGAATGAAGTGATACCTCAACTGTATATGTTTGGTCTTTGAATGCAAGGCAGAATTCTTTACAAGATGTATGGCACTCTAGCTGTCTGTAAACAAATAACTGTTAACATGTTGTGTGCCTAATTCATTCATGAAAGATTGCAGCCATATCATCTCCTTGCTTGCCTCTGTTGCAGCTACATATTCTGCCTCTGTGGTGGATAAAGCAACCACCTTTTACAACTTGGAAATCCAACTTACCGCTGTTCCACCTACAGTAAAGACATAACCTGTAGTACTCCGCCTGGTATCAATATCCCCTGCCAAATCTGAGTCTACATAACCTGCTAAATCAGTAGTAGAGCCCCCAAAACATAAGTGTTTATTAGATGTACCTCTCAAATATCTGAGAATCTATTTTACCGCATTCCAATGCTCTAATCCGGGATGACTCATATACCTGCTAACGACTCCGACAGCATGTGCAATATCCGGTCTTGTGCATACCATGGCATACATTAAACTACCTACAGCTGAAGCATATGGTACCTTGGACATTTTCTCTTCCTCCTCTTGTGTCTTCGGACACATGTCCTTAGTTAATTTCAAATGACTAGGCAAAGGTGTGCTGACAACTTTTGCATTCTCCATGTGGAATCTCTGCAACACCTTTTCAACATAAGCAGCCTGAGATAGAGTTAAATTTCAGTTCTGCCTATCTCTGCAAATTTTCATACCAAGGATTTGTTTTGCTGCCCCCAAATCATTCATATAAAATGATTGTGCCAACTGCTGTTTTAACTCTCTTATGTGATCCATGTTAGACCCAGCTACAAGCATGTCATCAACATATAAACATAAAATAATGTAGCTGTCATTATCTAACCTCTTAAAATAAACACAATGGTCAGAATTACACCTACTGTAGCCTTGCTCAGCCATAAAACTGTCAAATTTCAAATACCATTGCCGAGGTGCTTGTTTCAGGCCATATAAACTCTTCTTCAATCTGCACACTAGTTTCTCCTTACCTTTGACCTCAAATCCTTGGGGCTGTTCCATATAGATCTCCTCCTCCAAATCACCATGGAGAAAGGCAGTTTTAACATCTAGCTATTCCAAATGTAAATCTTCAATAGCCACAATACTTAAAACAATACGAATAGAAGTCATCTTGACAACCGGAGAAAATATCTCATCAAAATCAATGCCCTTTTTCTGTGCAAATCCTTTTACAACTAACCTAGCCTTAAATCTTTTCTTACCTCCATCTTCCTCTTTTAGCCTGTAAACCCATTTATTTGGTAAAGCCTTTTTACCTATAGGTAACGTACATAATTCCCAAGTCTGATTTTTCAGCAAGGAGTCCATTTCTCCTTTCATTGCAAGCTCCCACTAAACCTGTGTATCCACCTGCATAGCTTCATCATACCCTTCGGGTTCACCAACATCTATTAACAAAATAGAATACAAAGAGGGAGAAAACCTTTCAGGAGGTCTGCTGATCCTTGTTGACCGTCTAACATTCACTGGAGTTTGTGGTATTTCTGGTTGCTGTTGCGAAGCATGAGGAACCACTGGAACATCACTATTTGGAGTATCGTCCAGCACCACATAATCCTTTTCTTTCTTCTCATGCTACTACAACTGATCTTTGTACAACACCTTCTCATTGAATATAACATCCCTGCTTCTCACAATTTTCTGATTTTCAAAATCCCAAAGCCTATAACCAAATTCATCAATGCCATATCCAACGAAGGTACATTTTTTTGATTTCGCATCCAGCTTGGTTCTATTTTCAGAATCTATATGTGCAAATGCTTCATAGCCGAAGGTTTTCAGAAAAGAATAACTCACCTTCTTGCCTGTCCATGCTTCCTCTGGAATACCACAGCCTAAAGGAACTGAAGGACCTCTGTTAATTAAATATACAGCAGTGTTGACAGCCTCTGCCCACATGTTTAAAGGTAGCCCAGCATGCAATCTCATGGTCCTGGCACGCTCCATTATTGTCCTATTCATGCGTTCAGCCACTCCATTTTCCTGTGGAGTCCCTGGAACCATTTTCTGCCTACGAATTCCATTAAAGGAACAATAATCTTCAAATTCTTTGCTGCAATACTCACCGCCATTATCAGATCTGAGACATTTTAATCTTTTACCCGTCTCATTCTCAACCAAGCTTCTCCATTTCTTAAATGTTTCAAATACATCAGATTTCTGTCTAAGAAAATAAATCCAGACCTTCCTAGTTGCATCATCTATGAATGTAACATAATACCGAGAGCCACCAAGAGAAGATACCTGAGCTGGTCCCCATACATCTATATGCACAAGCTCCAACTTTTCATTTTTCTTTTTCTTCCCATCCTTAAGAAAACTGACTCTCTTTTGTTTTCCATACACACAGCTTTCACAGAAATCCATATTAATACATTTTAGACCTAGTAAAACTTTCTTAGAATGAAGTACCTTCATACCTTTTTCACTCATATGCCCAAGTCTGTTATGCCACAGTGTTGTCTCAGAACCTGCAGCAACTTTTCCAGTCTCTTCCTGCAAACCTGCAGCAACTGTTCCTGAACCTGTTTATTTTTTCTCTGTAACAGCTAAAGTAGAAGGAACAGTATGACCTGTACAAAGATATAAGGTGCCTACTTTCACACCTTTTGCTACTACTAAGGCACCTTTTGAAACCTTCCAATTTTTATCAGTAAATGTAACAGTGCAACCTTGTTCAGTTAGCTGCCCCGCTGAAATTAAATTCCTACTGAGCCTTGGAACATGCCTTACCTCTTGTAGTAGCCAATGATTCACATTCTGCAACTTAATTTTGATTCTTCCATTTCCAACAATCTGACAGGGTTCGTTATCTCCCAAATAAACCAGCCCAAAATCCCCTTGGACATAATCAAGGAAATAACTTCTATGGGGCGTAGCATGAAATGAGGCCCCTGAATCTAAAACCCATGAATCATCAGCATTATCTAGGGAAAGAATCAAAGCATCATCTTCAGACTTATTGCTTACCACATTTGCTTCCTTATTGCCTTCTTGTTTGTCTCCTTCTTTATTCTTCCGAGACCAGCAATCTTTCTTCAGATGACCTAGTTTTCCACAGTACCAGCAATCCTTCTGTCCTCTGGTTTGGGATCTTTTGTCCTTTGATTCTCCTCATGACTTCCCATGACCTCCAGAACCTTTTCCTCTCTCCTTTGATCTTCCCCTAATTTCTGTATTCAAAACACTGCCTGATTTGGATCCACCTGAGCTTTTCTTACGAATTTCCTCACTCAGAATAACACCAACAACATCATCAAATTTTAGGGTATTTTAACCAGAAACAGAGTTACTAACCGCCATTACCAAACTATCCCAGCTTTCAGGCAATGAACATAATATCAAGAGAGCTCTAACTTCTTCATCAAATTTTACATTTACAGAAGTCAATTGACTGACAATCGTATTAAATTCATTTAAATGACCTGTCACAGATCCACCTTCAACCATTTTCAAATTAAACAACTGCTTCATGAGAAATACCTTATTTGAGGCTGAGGGTTTTTCATACAATTTTGCCAAAGCTTTCATCAGACCATCTGTTGTCTTCGCTTCTATTATATTGAATGCCACCGACGGTGCCAGGCACAACCGAATGGTTCCCAGTGCCTTTCTGTCAAGAAGATTCCAATCCTCATTAGACATTGTTGCCGGTTTCTTGGCTACTCCTTCCAACGGCCTCCATAGATCCTTTTGATAGAGGTAATCCTCCATCTGCATCTTCCATAACTGATAGTTCTGCCCATTGAATTTATCAACCTTCATTTTACCCTCGTCCGCCATTGCTCCCACTCAACCTGAGACTTTCCTGCAGACGATAATCGAACACAACCCGCTCTGATACCACTTGTTAGGGTTAGCCAGCAGAAGATATCAATTAAATGCAAATAAAGATTAAACAGAGAAATGGAAATACACAAAAATAATAATAGCGAGAGACAATTTTTAACGTGGTTCACCCAAACTCGGGCTACATCCACCAAACAGAGAGTCCAATATTATTATCCAGTAAATCAAACCGATTACAATCAGCAATCCCTGCAACTCAATACCACTGCAAAATGCTACAATACAATATCAAAACCCTAACCCTTAGCCGCTGATAAAAGTGGGGTAAATATAACCTCTGAGTCTGATTAGGCTCCATATAACAACACCTAAGTGGTGTTGTCATTGATGTCAACATATTCTTGTTGTCATTAGTGTCAACTATGGCTTATTTTGTTGCATGTTCAGGAGACTGGAATGTTGAGGATATTGAAAAAATTAATGAAGACTTAATGTTCGCAGACTTTATGGCTATGTAGAGGATTGTCAGAGATTGTTCCAGTTAAGAATTGAGAAATCCGCACGAAGAATTGAAGAAGTTATGGCAATCTGAGTAGAACCGGATCTTGCAATATTTAGAAGAGATAGAGTGATAATAAGTTGGTCCGGATTGCTCCACAGTGAAATATTATGGTCTGCGGATCTGAAGGCATGTTTGGGAAGTCAGTGTGTATCATCAACTCTAGTGGTTCATGGTTTGGAAGATACAAATGATTTTGGTAATTTGGTTTAGAGTGGATGTTATTGGTGAGTTTAATGTGCTTATGGAGGTCTCTGGATCATGTGGCTACTATGTTGGAGGTTTGCATTGGAGTTTGAGCTTGTTATTGAAGATTTCCTCTTTGAAGTTGATGTTCTTCCTAGTCTTGGCTGACCAAATGTTCCTAGTGTGTTACAGATGATCTAAAGATCATTTTATGAAGTGTTGCATGTTAGTAGAGGAAGATTCAAGTCTCAGCTATGTTTGGCCGATAGTGTAAAGATCCATGTTAAGTTTAGCCAACCTTGTTGATCATTCCAAGGTTGATGAAGTGTATAAATACTTGTTGAAGAGTTGTAAAAAATCATCCTTGAGCAAAATAGATTAAATCCAAATAAAGGATCAGAAGCAAACTAGAGAAGAAAAGGAGTGAGAGCAGTGTAGAATGAAAAGTTAGTGAAGAAGAATTTAGGGCAAAGAAAAAGTTTTGTGAGCATTCATTGAAACTGAACCAGGCATGAAGTAGATGCTATTTCTTAGTTAATTCTTTCTGTTCTAAATAAATTTAGTAGGCAGTGAGCCTCTCTTTTGAGCAGTGAGCTCTGGGCAGTGAGCCTCTCTTTTGAGCAGTGAGCTCTGGGCAGTGCGCCCGAAGGCATGTGCCTTCTATTTTTCTAAAGTACTTTTAACAGGGTACAAATCTTTGTGGGTTAATCCCCACTGTCGTTTCCACGTCAAAATCTTGGTGTCAATTGTGTTGATTATGTTTCTGCTCATATGTTGTTGATCTATGCTTTAATGTTTATATCATTAATCTGATAGTAAGTTAATAAAGAAGGTTAAAAGTAGAAAAAGTTTATTTTGTGTGACAATTGATTCACCCCCCTCTCAGTTGTCCGGTCTAATTCCAACACCTAATACCTGACAGACTGAGTAATAAGTATATATGAAATATGGTTCAAATAGATAAATAGAATAAGGGGGATCCTCCACCCTGAGAACACTCTGAACTGATTGTTTTCATCCCTAGGTCTGTGAAACAGTAGCCTCCACCTTTTATAAGTGTTACTCAGATTTTGATACTCATTCAATAAGTCCTTAATCTTGAATACCATATCAAAGCTTGAATCTAACTGAAAGACCATTGATATATAAGCCTGGGTAATAGGAATAAACCTAGACCCATCTCTAAGCTCAATCATACGAGTTTGTGGATTATAATGCTCTGCCAACATTTTAAGCAGTTCTATATTCAGAAACACATTGGGTACTACTAATTTCCCCAAATTTAACTTCCAAGGATTTGAGATTGGTTTGTGTCTATGCATTTTCCTATAATGGTACATGAATAGGTCATATCCCCTTATAGGGGTCCACAAATCCCCTACATGTCTGTTAGTATCTTCCAATTTCTCAGCATGTGGATTTAGTTGAGCATTTCTTCTGGACCTTTGTCCAGACCCCAGGCATTGTTCTATCAATTCTTGGTTTAAATGTCTATCCTCAGTTTTCTGCCTTTTCTTAGGGTTTTCATTCTTAATTTCCATAGTTTTATGTGTTTATGACTTCCACAATTCTCTGTAAATTCAAATTTAGGATTGGAGTACTTGCTTGAACAAGCTTCCCCTGATCAGCAACTTTGCCATTTCCAATCTCTAAGTTCCTCAATTTTCTTTGTCTACTCAAAAATCTTTTAGAAATCACTTTTTTCAGCGCTGGCTCATTGATGGCATATCCATGGAAAATTCAATATCTTATGCAGAAATAATTAATTCTTTCAAACATGAGTCATCTAATTCATGTCAAATAGTCATGTCACTGATTTATCAGGATGGTCGCTTTTTCTTTCTTCAACAATATTTCATCATTCTTCAGGCTATCGGGATGACTTCGAATAGTGTTACACCAATATCATTATGTCCCATCGATATCTTTTATGTGTTATATGATCCCTTTTATTTATTAACGTCCTTCAAAATGCCCTTTAATAAGCATTATCGGTGTATCGGTGGGACCTAAAATTATGTCACTTCGACATCCTTGAGTCCCCCCAATATGCTTTTATTGATAGATATTGTTGTATTGGTGTGACACAGTTAGGTGTCACATAGATATGCATTGGTCCCATCGATATGTTTGGTATTATCAGGATATCAAAGAGATATGTGATCGAGTCATCTTGATACCCTTTAGTCTCCTCGAAATGTTTTATTCTCTTTAATTTTTCTGACGTCAGCCTTATATGCAAGACGAGGTTTATTTACAACTTTGGGCTATCGAAGAGACACTACGTTGAGTCCTCTCAACATAGCATTCTCCCAACGATATCCCTTTGTATGGCCTTTTTATTTAAGGGATTTTTTGGGTTAACTTTAATGATTTTATTCCTTTTGGGTATCGGTGGGATGTCGTGGGATTATTAAGGCTAGGATATAAGCCGATCAAATTTATTGTTTGGAATGAAAAATAAAAATAACATTGTGAGAATAGTTTATTTGGAGTAATGGAGGGAATTAACAAAATTTTAGGGTTTTAAAATTTTGTTCCAACATAAGTAATGGTTGTTTTATTATGTAAATAAGGGTAATCATTACCTATGTAATAATTATTATGTATTTCAATATAATGTATATTTTTTTGTTTTTACAGAAATGTATTGATAAACTCCAAGAAGGGGATAAAGTTAGGGTGTTAGATCCGTTTGATGGTGTACCTATGGGCATTGGGCAGATTCACTCACTATGTATTATACATGGAGTCAACTTGAAAGGAACAAGAGTTGCAAATGTAAATATTTTAAAGGTCACAAGTAACATACGCCTTGCTTATGAAGACAAAATAGATGGAGCTGTCCATCTAAAAGAGAAAGAAGGAACCTTCGCACGGTGGCCACTAGAATATTTGTAAAAAATGGCATAGTTGATGTTTATCATGTACTAGTTGTTAGACATCATTGCCCACTACTTTATGCAGTATTTTGAGTGTGTTGTTTAGGGATCTTAATTTTCATGGTGTATTTGAAAGAGTTGGAAACTCTTAGACAACTTTGACATTTTTTATTATATTTATATATATACTCTTAGACAATTTTAATATCTTATAACTTGATATATATTTGCATTATATTTTTATTGCAGATTACCTTTCTTTATCATGATGTCGAATCAATCTTTTAATTCTGGCATGTTGTAGCTGTTAGACTTAGGGCACACAACTAAGAGGGGGGGTGAATTAGTTGTGCAAAACTTTCTCCAATTTACACACTTAAATCCTCTTAGTGATTAGCAGTATATTAAACATGAAACATAATGCATTCAAATCAAAAGCATAAACTCATCAACACATAAGACACCAAGATTTTGACGTGGAAAACTCGGTTAAGGGAAAACCCACGGGGTGATTAACCCAAGAATGTATTCTCTGTTAGAAGAACAGAAAGAATAAAATGGCACATGCCAATTAGGGCTCACTGCCCGAGAACACTGCTCACAAGAGGCTCACTGCCTACAAGAGACACACTATCTACAAAGAAAGTATCACATACATGAACTAGAGAATAGCATCTTCACCATGCTTGAATTAGTTCCATTAAGCTCAATACTTCTGCTCTGCCTTTTGCTCTCCTCTTCGCTACCACTGACTCATCTCCACACAAAAAAAGGTGAGTTCAAACTGACTTCACAATCCTCATCTATACAAGACATCGACTTAGGAATAATCATCTAAGTCGGCAAACATCTACAAGAACATCCGCAAGACATGTAATACATCCGGTCGGCCAGTCTTAGGAAGAACACCATCATCCAGTGGTTATTCTTCAAATGCGCACTCTAACTTCAATGCGGACCACCAACATGAACTGGACACGATCCAAGGATCACAACAACCTTTCCTGAATCACTTAAGAACATCCACTCTTCATCTGCTTGCTGGAATTCTCCTCTCCTTCATCCGGAGCTTTAAGAACATAGTCTTTCATTACTGTCACAAAGGAATAGGTTCTTCCGGACCTTCAAAACATGAACCAATTGAGTTGACACTTCACACGGACGTCTTCAACACTCCCTCAAATCCGCAGAATGGGATAGTGCACTACCGGATCTCACCGGACCTATCTGTGTCACTTTGTCACCTCTAAACACCTGTCAGAGCTAGTTCTACTTGAGTGGCCATAACTTCTTCAGATCTTCATGTGGACCTCTGAAATCTCTACTGGATCACCTACAGACACATGTCTACAAACCCTTTAATCCGCATCCTCTGATTATCATCCTATCTTGGACTTTTGTCTTACAGTCATCACTGTTCTTCACTGTTCTTGATTGAGACTAATTTTCTCAATATCCTTAGCTCACGGCTCATCCAAACCTTATCATTAATGCAACAGGAGTATGTTGACATCAATGACAACACCGGTTATGCCCATACTTTCAACAATCTCCCCCTTTGTCATTGATGGCAACATATGATGTGAAAAACCATCAAGACAAGAACTTCTCCTTACTGTCACTACTCCCCCTATCAGCAACAACCATTCACATGTCTTCTCTTCCTTTACTGCTCCCCCTTTGATCATCAACCACTTGTTTTTCACATGTCTTCTCTCCCCCTTTGACATCAATGGTAAAGGGCTCATACTTGCAATTCCAACACTATAGAATCATACCTGCTGCTCCCCCTGCGTAGCAGCTCCCCAACATCAATCTAGATCACAAGATGTGATTGTGATACCCACCAGACTGATGCACATCAGTGCACCTTAGTTCATCACCGGAGGGACAATAACCCCTAACTTCTCCCTGAGATACTCAAAAGAGTCCTTAGGTAGAGGTTTAGTAAAGATATCTGCAATCTGATCCTTGGATGACAAAAACTCCAATTTGACTTCATTCTTGTTCACTTGCTCTCTCAGAAAGTGAAACTTGATAGATATATGTTTTGTCTTTGAATGCAACACCGGATTCTTAGATATACTTATAGCACTTGAATTATCACAGAAGATTGTGATAGGTTCCTCATACTCCACTTTGATATCTCTTAGCATCTGCTTCATCCACAAACTTGAGTGCAACTACCTACTGCTGCAATATATTCTGCTTCAGTTGTAGAAAGAGATATTGCCTCCTGTTTCTTGCTTAGCCAAGAAACCAATCTCTTCCCCAAAAAGAATGCTCCACCACTGGTACTCGTCCGGTCATCCACATCTCCTACCCAATCAGCATCTATATATGCATGAACAAAGAAATCATGATCTCTAGGATACCACAAACCATACTCAACTATCCCTTTTAGATATCTAAAAATCCTCTTGATTGCCATGACATGGGATTCTCTAAGATCATCTTGGAATCTAGCAACAAGACCAACAGCCTGCATAATATCTAGTCTAGTTTGAGTGAGATACAACAATCCTCCAATCATTGATCTGTACTTTGTCTGGTCTACCTTAGGAGAGTCATCATCTTTTCTCAACTTACATCCGGTTGCCATGGGAGTATTCATTGGCTTTGAATCTTCCATCCCAAATTTTTTCAACAATTCTTTCACATATTTGGTCTGAGAAATGAAGATTCCTTTCTTTGTTTGAGTAATTTGTAGACCCAAGAAGAAATTCATTTCACCAAGCATTGACATCTCAAACTCACTTTTCATTTGATTTGCAAAAGCTTTACACATACTATCTCTTCCTCCAAAGATGATATCATCAACAAATACTTCAACAATCAATATTTTCATGATCAATTTTGAAATATAAGTTACTGTCAGCGGTACCTTTGTTGAAGCCAATCTTCAAAAGATGATTATCCAATCTTTCATACCAGGCTCTTAGGGCTTGCTTTAATCCATAAAGTGCCTTCTTCAACTTGCAGACCATATCACCATGTTCAGACAACTGAAATCCATCTGGTTGCTCTATATACACTTCTTCTTCCAAGTCACCATTTAGAAAGGCAGACTTGACATCCATCTGATATACCTTGAAATCCTTGAAGGCTGCAAAGGCAAGAAATAATCTGACTGCTTCAATTCTTGCCACCAGAGCAAAAGTTTCTTCAAAATCAATTCCTTCTATTTGAGAGTAGCCCTTGCAGACCAATCTGGCTTTATTTCTGATTACTTCACCAACTTCATTTAGTTTGTTCTGGAAGACCCATTTGGTTCCAATCACATTCTTGTTTCTAGGTCTGGGAACAAGATCCCAAGTGTGATTTTTCTTAATTTGCATCAACTCTTCCTCCATTACTTTGGTCCAATTTTCATCATTGCAGGCTTCATTTATTGTCTTAGGTTCAATCTTTGAAATCAGACAATATTCATCTAAATTTTGAGAAATTTTTCTTCTAGTTTGCACACCTTTGCTTTTGTCACCTATGATCTAATCTTCAGAGTGGTTCAGTCTTACATACCTTGGAACTTTAGGAGTTTCTTGCACTTCTGCTTCTTGATCAGGCTCATTCAGACCTATCTCTTCTTCCTGATTTACCGGATCAGTTTGAATCTGACTTTCAGAAGAGGATTGAACTCCTTGAATCAAAACACCATTCTAATCATCTTCATCATATTCATAAAACCTTGAGGGTTTCTCTATTCCCTCATCAACCTTCACATTTATACTTTCTATCATCTTTCTTAGTCTCTTGTTATAACACCGGTATGCTTTTTTTTTAGTAGAGTAACCCAAGAATATTCCTTCATCACTTCTAGCATCAAACTTGCCTAGATCTTCATCTCTTTTGATGTAACATTTGCTACCAAAGACTCTGAAATATCTTACAGTAGGAGTAATGCCAAACCAAAGTTCATAAGGGGTCTTACCGGTATTGCTTCTGATTTGAACTTGATTGAGAGTATAGACTGCAATGCTGACAGTTTCTCTCCAGTAGATCTGAGGAACATTTGCTTCCATCATCATGGTCCTAGATGCTTCCTGGATGATCCGGTTCTTTCTCTCCACTACTCCATTCTGTTGTGGAGTCCTAGGAGCAGACAACTGTCTCTTAATTCTATGTTTCTCACAGAACTCTATGAACTCACCGGATGTGAATTCTCCACCTCTATCAGACCTCAGACATTTCAACTTTAATCCTATTTCATTCTTTACCATAGCCTTGAATATTTTGAATTTCTCAAGAGCTTCTGATTTCTCCTTTAGAAAGGTTACCCACATCATCTGGGAATAGTCATCAATTAACAGCATGAAGTATCTATCACCTTGAATACTCCTAGTTCTTTCCAGACCACAAAGATCAGTGTGAACTAAGTCCAATAATCCAGTAGAAGATAGTTCCTTGCTTTTGAATGTGACTCTGCTTAGCTTACCCAACTGACATTCCTTGCACAAGTTGTTAGTAGGTTTCACCAATTTTGGAAGATCTCTTACAGCCTGAGTATTGCTTATCTTGATGATATTATCAAAATTCACATGACACATTCTCCTACACCATAACCAACTCTGATCAACTTGAACAAATAAGCAACTTTTACCAGTGCCAACCAAGTGGAAGATATTACCTTTAGTTTGGGTACTGGATGCAATCTTTGTTCCGGAGCTTTCAAAGATCTTGTATTTTCCATTCTTGAACCGAAGATCATAGCCTCTGTCCACCAACTATCCAACACTGAGAAGATTGTGCTTCAAGCCTTCAACATATAGAACATTACCAATTTTGTTCCTTCCATCAAAAGAAATAGTTCCTCTTCCTCTGATTCTACCAGCAGAATTATCTCCAAACTTCACCACTCCTCCTTCATACCTTTCCAAATCTATGAACTTATTTTTGTCACTTGTCATATGGTGAGAGCAACCACTATCAATGACCCAATCATCATTTTCTTCAACTTGGGTAGAAAGGGCTCTTTCTACAACCTTATGATTGACAGATACAGAGGATATTGGTTCTTCTTCCTTGATGGCAATAAACACCCATTCATTTCCTGATTTGTTTCCAATCTCTGATTCATCATCTGTTACTCCTTCATTATCATCTTCTTCATGAACATAGTAATAGTTCTTTTGGAACCTTGGCTTGTTAGGATTTTGCCTTGAAAATCTTTCCAAACACTTTGAGGCAAAATGACCAATCTTATTGTAGTTAAAACACTTAAAAGGTAATTTTCCTTCATACTTATCGGATCCTCTTGGCAACCTCTTTGCAATAAGGGCTTCAAGTTGAGTAGTTTCTACTTCTTCTTCTTCCAGATTTTTTCTCGCTTTTTCATACCATGACAATTTCCTTGAAGAATTCTCTCCCAGATCAAACCTTTGTTTACCTTTAACAGAGGCACTGGCTTTGAATGCAAATTCAGTCTTGGGGGGGTCATCTCCAAACTCTATCATTTCAAATGTAGCCAATTTCCTAGCCAATTGATCTCTTGTGACAGTTGTATGGGCTCTGAATTCTTCAATGGCAGCAGCCTTGATTTTGTAAGAAGTAGGAAGGGATCTAAGAATTTTACCAACAATCTCATTTTCATCCAAGACTCCACCAGCATTTCTAATTCCACAGACTAGCTCATTCACTCTTGGCATAAAGGTGGTAATATTTTCATCATCTCTCATCTTTAGTTTTTCAAATTTCCCTTTTAGACTCTGTAACCTTGCACATTTAACATACTGGTCTCCTTCATGCAAAAGTTCCAGTTTATTCGAAATCTCAAGGGCAGTTGGTAGGTCAATAACATTTGAGAGCTCTGAGTCAAATAATGCGTTTAGAAGAGCCTCTTTGGTCCGTAGATTGTTTTCAACATCTGTGATTTCATTTAGGGTTGTCAGACCACCCTGTGGAGGTAAATACACTTTTGTAACCATGGACCAGTACGCCATTCTCATACACTGCAAGTGACATTTCATGCAACCTTTCCAAAGAGCAAAGTTGGTTCCATCAAACTTCAGACTATCCTTCTTGTATGACGACATCCTGGATCTCCTCAAGCGATTAAGCTCCTTTTAGAGGAACTTAGCTCTGATACCAATTGTTAGACTTAGAGCACACAACTGAGAGGGGGGGTGAATCAGTTGTGCAAAACTTTCTCCAATTTACACACTTAAATCCTCTTAGTGATTAGCAGTATATTAAACATGAAACATAATGCATTCAAATCACAAGCAAAAACTCATCAACACATAAGACACCAAGATTTTGACGTGGAAAACCCAGTTAAGGGAAAAACCATAGGGTGATTAACCCAAGAATGTATTCACTGTTAGAAGAATAGAAAGAACAAAATGGCACATGCCAATTAGGGCTCACTGCCCGAGCACACTGCTCACAAGAAGCTCACTGCCTACAAGAGACACACTGTCTACAAAGAAATAAGTATCACATACATGAACTGGAGAATAGCATCTTCACCATCCTTGAATCAGTTCCATTAAGCTCAATACTTCTGCTCTGCCTTTCACTCTCCTCTTCGCTACCACTCACTCATCTCCACACAAAAAAAGGCAAGTTCAAACTGACTTCACAATCCTCATTTATACAAGGCATCGACTTAGGAATAATCATCTAAGTCAGCAAACATCTACAAGAACATCCTCAAGACGTGTAATACATCCGGTCGGCCAGTCTCAGGAAGAACACCATCATCCAGTGGTTATTCTTCAAATGCGCACTCTAACTTCAATGCAGACCACCAACATGAACTGGACATGATCCAAGGATCACAACAACCTTTCCCAAATCACTTGAGAACATCCACTCTTCATCTGCTTGCTAGAATTCTCCTCTCCTTCATCCGGAGCTTTAAGAACACAGTTTGTCATTACTGTCACAAAGGAATAGGTTCTTCTGGACCTTCAAAACACGAACCAATCGAGTTGACACTTCACATGAATGTCTTCAACACTCCCTCAAATCCACAAAATGGGATAGTGCATTACCGGATCTCACCGGACCTATCTGTGTCACTCTGTCACCTCTGAACACCTGCCAGAGCCGATTCTACTTGAGTGGCCATAACTTCTTCAGATCTTCATGCGGACCTCTAAAATCTCTACTGGATCACCTACAGACACATATCTACAAACCCTTTAATCTGCATCCTCTGATTATCATCCTATCTTGGACTTTTGTCTTACAGTCATCACTGTTCCTGATTGAGACTAATTTTCTCAATATCCTCAGCTCACAGCTCATCCAAACCTTATCATTAAGCAACAGGAGTATGTTGACATCAATGACAACACCGGTTAGGCCCATACTTGCAACAATAGCTTGTTTGTATATGTAATTTTTCTATTTGCTTTTATGTTTTAATTCAAATTTAATAATATGTTTTTTCTGCATTATAAAATTTATGGTATTTAATAAATTATTCATATCATGACTAAATTTACTGCCAATTAATGGAAACCAGTAAATAAAAATGACTACCATGACTAAATAAATGACCAGTTAACAACAATCAATGATTAAATTAATTACTAAATATATTACCAAATTAATGACTAAATATACTACCAAATTGATGACTAAATATACTACCAAATTAATGACTAAATATACTACCAAATTAATGATTAGAATGACTAAATAAATGACCAGTTAACAACAATCAATGACTAAATAAATGACTAAATATACTACCAAATTGATAACTAAATATACTACCAAATTAATGACTAAATATACTACCAAATTAATGATTACAATGACTAAATAAATGACCAGTTAACAACAATCAATGACTAAATATACTACCGAATTCATGACTAAATATACTACCAAATTACCAAATATACTACCAAATTGATGACTAAATATAGTACCAAATTGATAACTAAATATACTACCAAATTAATGACTAAATATACTACCAAATTAATGACTAAATTAATGATTAAAATTTGTTTGGTCATAAATTTGGTAGCGAGATAAATGACCAGCAATAAACTACCAATGATCACGTGACCAAACTACTGGTCACATGACCAATTTTTGGTAGTTTATTTAGTCATTTATTTATGTTTTTCTACTAGTGATCCATATGCCAAGTTAATGCCACATCAACCTATAAATCCATTCCACAACAAACACATGTGAGCCTAAGTCACCCTTTGCAACAAGATAAAATTCCTTTGGGTCCTAATGCCACCTTTGAAAAGGAAGACACCAACCTAGTCCATGCAAGTCATTCACTACCCTTACCATCACCTAATCCTCCAACTCCATGCCTTAAGTTCAAACATTACAAAAGTAAACATGTGGAGTTATCCAAATCCACCAATCCATTCAATCCTCCACCTAATCAAAGTCAAAATCCTAATCATGAGCCAACACCTTCCACCTCTTTCATCCCTCCACCATGGGACCTTTCCACTCCACCTAGTCAAAATCATAATCCTTCAACTTCCATCACCCATCCACCTACAAAGGATGTGATCCAAGGGCTACAAGCAAAGAACGACCTATCTCCATGTCAAAACACTTGTACTTAATTCAATCAAAGAGCCTTCAAATATCATGCCTAATTTTCCACCTCCATCATGTGGTTCACAACCTATTGATCCTATATGCCTAAGTCAAGGTCCATCATGCCCTCATGTGGTTAACCATCAAGAACATGCCAATCCTATTCAAGAGTCTTCCGCTTCCATTCAAGAAAATCAAGAGATGTGTCAAGGGCATAATCCTAAGCATGAGGACACATTAACCCCTTATTCCAATCAAGATCAAATCCATTCTATTATTGATTCCATCCATAATACACTTAATCCTATCTATTGTCAAGCTCCCATTTATGATCAAGATCCTACTTATGATCAAGAAGACCATGATGATCCACTTAGCCAACCTTATGCATTCCATGGTCAACTTTATGCATTCCATGGTCAAGAGCTTATCACTCCACCTATCCATGATCCACAAACTTCCACTTCCCTTGATGAGACACATGCCTCCCAAGAAAGCATAGAAGATCAAACAAATAACTTGGATCTTAGTGAACTAATAATAATCAAGATCCTAATGATCCATCCACATCCACCATCAATCATCTTTCAAGTCCACCATCATATCCTATTGGTCTATCCACCTTCATCCATGAGTGTTCCTCCTTAGGACAACAACAATCATTATCCACTTCACCTTCTCCATCAAATAAGGAACTCATGTCTAGTGTCCAAAACACACCTAGTCCCATTGTCAATCGCATGCTCCAAAAAATGAACTATCATGGTAAAGGCTGAGGCCATCATGAACAAGGTATTTTGGAGCCTATACATGTTAATGCTCCCCCACGCTCATATGGCCTTAGATACACACCCCAAGGTAAACAATCTAAATATGTTGTTAGTTCCTTCATGCCTCCTAAGTCCACCACTTTCCATCATAAACCCTATCATATTCCAAAAACATATGTTGACATTCCACCCCCATCATCCTACAAGTGTCAAAAGCATGTGACCATACACCTTCCACCATCCACTTTGCCTCCACTACTTCCAAATCATAATATCCCTCCATCCACTTTACCTTCATTGCTTCCAACACCTAAGATCCCTATCATCCATAAATCCCCTTACATTCCCAATCATGACCAACAAATGCACACATTGTCTAAACATGAAGCTTCCACTCATTCCACCAAACCTATGGGATTCAAAAATAAACATTTGGACACCTCCTCACATAGAGCCAAAAATCCTAAGGATCCTAATACCTTAAGGTACAAATGCAAAAATTCAAAGCAAAATACATCTAAAAAGCTACTTAAGCCCATACCTCCAAAACAAAAGTTAAAAACCAAAATGGTTTGGGTCCCTAAGCAAAAAGCAAGAAATTCAAATGAGGCATCCACCTCTCAAAAATACCAACCATTCTCTTCCATCCAAAAGTCCTATTCCATTCAAAAATATCAAATTTCTCCATCGCACAAGTCAAGCAAAAATCATAAAAATACTAAGTCTATGTGGGTACCTAAGTCACTACATCAACCCTCCCCTAAGCCAACATCCCCATTGTTTCCTACACCACCATCCAATCACAAGCTTCAATGTTTATCGAGGTGTGTGTAGCCATTTGTCATGATTCCTTTTCACACCTCCATCACCCCATCATTCAACCATTATCCTACATATCTACCTTATTGATGAGACAAAAAAATGTCTCATCTATTAGGTAAATAAAATCATGTTTTTGTGCAATTAGTGCCATTGTATGTATTAATTCTATTATATGTTTTACATTGTAATCAACAATCAGTAGACTAAAGAATAAATTTTGTCAAGTTGGAATGCCAGAAAACTTCCTAAAAAGAAGCATGAAAAGAGGAAATAAAAAATGCAGGTTCATTAAAATAGAAATATCTCCCTCATTTCTCAATGAAATTTAGAATTTAAAAATAATCTGGAAAGCTAGGAATGAGGAGAACAAAACCCAGAAACTTTTTGAAGAGATTCACTAAAATAAATGTGTAGTTTGTGACTAAATTTGACTGAAATAAAAGTGGCGTGAAAGAAAGCAATGAAATCAGAGGAAGAAGATTTAGTTTTTCTCCCCAAAAATAGGATCTCATATCCACATTCTTGGTAGATTTATTAAGAATAAGAATTCTATAAATTCGTTATAATCAAGGAATCAAATGGGAAGAGTTTTATGAAATAATATAGTTCAGTATTTTAGCAGCAGTAGTTGTTTGTAGTTTCATTTCATAGTAGTCAATTAATTTCCAGTTCTTTACATTTCCAGTATTTCCCTTAACAAGCTTTTTAGGATAGGTCTGATTTCAACAATTTCATTTACAAGCTCTTAGATTAGATTTGATTCTATCAATTTCATTCATGCATTGCCTTTCAATTCTGTTTGTAGAAAAAGAATGTCATGCAAATGATTTCTTCTCCCTCTTGCATATCACCATGGACACCACCCTAGATTGACATTTATAATTAAATGATGAGGACTACAGTGACCCTCATCATTTTTGGCGTCGTTACCAAGGATAGGTTTCATTAAGGAGTTGTTAATCTGGTGAAAGCAGGTCAAAAGAGAAAATTAGTTTGGCAAATCTTTTTTTAGGTTTATTATTTTAGAAACTCCCCCCCAAAACAACATATCCAAATGAAGAGGTTCTTGCATACAAAGGTGACAGCTCTTGTGCAATCTCCTCAACTAGATGACCATGACTTCAAGCCCCAACAAGAAAAAGATTATTGTTTGGATACCTTCAAAGTCCAAGGAGGGTTGCTCGATCAGATATTTGAAGGATAAGAAGTTGCATCCAATCATGCATGCAGTAGAATGTGAGGAAGGATTGCATGATCTTTCCAATCAGCCCATGCATCTACTAGAATTAAATATTATAGAGAAGGATGCCATTTCAAAGGAAGGTGAAGTATTAGAGTTTAAATCTGCAATCATCTTCTTCTCATGGTTTTCTTCTTTTAAAAAATTCAATGCATGGATCCATATTTTGAGGAAAGGGAGTTATTTTCCACAACCAGTTAATGGTTTTGTGTAACCTATCTCTACATCAATAAGTACAGTAGGATAGAGTAGGTTTCTTTTCTGCAAATAAGTGCTTTGCACATGTTATGTCATCTTCTCTAAAGCTCAAAAACATGCATTTCTCCATAAAAGTTGCTCCCAAGAGCTTTTGCAGATTTATTTTGGCATTTGAAGATATTCTGAATCTCTCCATAGCTATCCATGGGCTCTATTTCCATCATTAGAACATTATGGATCTCTCTGGAGCTACTAAGGGAGAAAAATAGTTAGCTCTGGATAGCTCCAGATAAGCTCTAGAGAGCTTCAATAGCCCCAGAGTAAATCAGAACTGACCATGAAGAAAAGACAGCAAGCTCTAGATAGCTCCAGAGTAACTCAGAATATCTTCATAGCATCTCTAGTACATATCCAAAAGCAATTGCAATAAAGGTGAAGAGATTGGCTCCAAAAGCTCTCTATGCGTTGCAGGAGGACCTGCAACATTTTAGGTGTGGGGGAGATGATGAGACAAAAAAAATGTCTCATCTATTAGCTAAATAAAAGCATGTCTTTTGTGCAATTAGTGCCATTGTATGTATTAATACTATTATATGTTTTACATTGTAATCAACAATCAGTAAACTGAAGAATAAATTCTGTCAAGTTGGAACGTCAGAAAACTTCCTAAAATGAAGCACAAAAAAGGAAGTTAAAAATGCAGTTCAGTAAAACAATGATATCTCCCTCATTTCTCAATGAAATTTAGAATTTTAAAATGATATGGAAATTTGGGAATGAGGAGACCAAAACCCAGAAACTGTTTGAAGAGATTTGCCAAAAGAAACGTGCAGTTTTGGACTAAATTTGACTAAAATAAAAGTGGCGTGAAAGAAGGAAACAAAATCAAAGGAAGAATATTTAGTTTTTCTCCTCAAAAATAGGATCTCAAATCCACGTTCTTGGTAGATTGATTGAGAATAAGAATTCTATAAATTCATTGTAATCAAGGAATCAAATGGGAAGAGTTTTATGAAATAATATAGTTCAGTATTTTAGCAGCAGTAGTTGTTTGTAGTTTCATTTCTTAGCAGTCAATTCATTTCCAGTTCTTTACATTTCTAGTATTTCCCTTCACAAGCTTCTTAGGATAGATTTGATTTCAACAATTTCATTTACAAGCTCTTAGATTAGATTTGATTCCAAAAATTTCTTTCATGCATTGCCTTTCAATTATGTTTCTAGAAAAAGAATGTCATGCAAATGATTTCTTCTCCCTCTTGTATATCGCCATAGACACTACCCTGGATTGACATTTATAATTAAATGATGAGGAATGCAGTGACCCTCATCACTTATCACATTCCTATGGTCTGTGCTTTTACATAAACCTTCCATCTATCCTTGCATAAATCCTACATAATCCGCATCATAATCCATTATCTACCTACTCCATCTCACTTTCATGCAATCCTATACCAACATTGATGAGCATAACGACTTTACATGGTCCATGCGATGACATCTATCTCCAATGGGACTATCACCTTTCATGGAACTAGACACCTGAGTCCCTCTTTTCCATATCCACCTTCTCCCATCCAAAAATCATAAAAGTCAAAAAAAATAAAAAAAGTAAAGAGAAATCCCTTCATCCAACAATGAAAACCACCCTTGGTGGCACCTTGGATAAGTACCATGATGAAAACCTGGCAAACAGGTGTCATGTGCAGGTTGATCTTCTATGTCACTTATACTTGGGGGCACATTGTCTCATCCATACCACCCTATCATTTTCCATCCTATCATTTCTTATCTTACCATTCCTATCCTACCTTATCATGCCATTTTCATACACCCACATACATATACCTATCACATTAAATGCATTCATCCTCCCTTTCTCCTTTTGATCTTGATAAAGATTGACGGCAACATGTTGACAAAATGCTTTGGTTATCTCTTGATATACCTCATCATCATCCCTTCCAAATAATCCTATCATCCTACCATAATCTTTGTCATGAAAAATCCTAAGTATTACACCAAGAATGGGGCATGTTATCCCTATGCGACATAGTCTTTGGAGATCACATCCTTGCCCTCTTACACATACATCCTTTCCATCCTATCACCTATCTTTTTATCCATTCTTCCTATCCTACCTCCTTGCACCTAGACTTGGTTTTCCCTTGTTATTGGTATCTAGCACAAAGACTACCCAAATTGTCATCCAATTCCATTCCAAAACATTTCAAAAAAATCCAAAAAAATTAAAACATTCCAAAAACCCAAAAAAATCAAATATCTAACAAAACCCAAGCAATAAAATCAATCCAATCTTCCATTCAATTCATCTTCTTCAAATCAAATCAAAATCAATCCATCAAATCAATTAATCATTCAACTCTATCCATTCAATCTAATCAATCATCCAATCAAATCATTCCATCAATTCTTCCAACCATTCAACTCATTCCAAGCAATGATCCAAATGCAAGTTATCCTCAATCCATACCACTCAAGTTAATCAATCAAGTCAAATTATCCAATTACATCAATGGTCTTGATCCTTGTTGTAAACCAAATCAATCAAATCCAATCAATCATTAATCAAATCCTGGTGTTGCTCGCATGGCCAACAACACTAGTGTCAATTAATCAAACAACCAATCAATTGTCTTAGACAGGATGTTGCATTGTCAAAACCAAACCAAGCGTCTTATAAGACATGTTTCATTTCTTGAAACCAGACATTATCAATCATCATCAATCAATCAATCACTTAATCATTGGTTTACAGCTTGACAGGGGCAATACCTTGTTTTTAAATAATTTGTGCATGCTTACTTACTTGCTTGTGTGTGTTATCATTTTTATCTTGCATTTGTATCAAATCTGAATCATACCCAGCTAATATTTATATCTTGTATCTAGACAATGTTGTGTTACACTGGGGCATGAGACACATCATCACCTTAGTCCTAATACCTTGGTGTATAACGTCTAGTGCTATATCAAACTCCATGGTTGCTCACTTTCATTGCAGCATCATGCATCCTTTCATTTCTTCTATCCATTCCCTTATCTTTCTTCCTTGACCAATCCTTTCATTTCAAGAGCCTACCCGTGTTTGTCCAACCTACCTATCCTCTCGAGGGGGCATCATCATCCCATTTCATCATCCTTTTCCTTAGCTTCTATGAAATGATGTTACTCGACATAAATATCATCATTCGCAACATCATCTCAAAGAGGGGAAAAATGTAGACACTTAAATTTGTACATGTCTTGATCATCACCTAGTCGACACATTACCTAGAGACATCTTGTAGCATTTTGTCCTAATCCCATCCTAATCACCTAACCAATTAATTAAATAAATCCAATTTATTTAATTAATTCCCATTCACATGTCCCAACTAATTCAAATAAAATATTTGAATTAATCCCTCACCTCTCATCACATTCAAACATGTGTCACATGACTACAACTCTTCACATGCACAACTAATTTAAATAATATTTTATTTAAATTAGGTCTCCTTTATTCTCGATTGCACACTTGTCACATGACTACAACTCCTCATGGAGTGGAAAAACCTAATCGATGCTAGCCGTCCACATAGCACAAATCAACTTTCAATCACAACCCTTCATTCAAAACAACCTTTCCTATAAATCAACCATCAACCAAGCCATTTGGACATCAAGTTTTCAAGTATTTTTATGTTGTTGAATTTCCTCTAGAATCATCCTATGTCATTGTTATGTTGTTGAAATAGTGAGCAATCAACATTCCTCCATCAACACCCTTTGAAATCTTGCATGCCTATGCGAGGTTGAGAAGAGAAATGGAGATAAATCAAGCTTAGCGAGGATTCAGTTTGCATTTGAGTTTATTGTTTTGATTTCCATGTTATCTTATGCTCTATTGTGCTAGTTAGGGTTTGATATCTTGTTGTTTTAGTTTCAGACCTAATTTTTGCCCTAATGACACATATATATCTCCTCCTCCAAATCACCATGGAGAAAGGCAGTTTCACATCTAGCTGTTCCAAATGCAAATCTTCAACAACCACAATACTTAAACCAGTATGAATAGAAGTCATCTTAACAACCGGAGAAAAAATCTCATGAAAATCAGTGTCTTTTTTTTGTGCAAATCCTTTTACAACTAACCTGGCTTTAAATCTTGTCTTACCTCCATCTTCCTCTTTCATCCTATAAACCCAATTTTTTGGTAAAGCTTTTTTACCTGCAAGCAACTTAATTCTCAATTCTGATTTTTCAACAAAGATTCCATTTCATGCTCCCGCTAAACCTTTGTAGCCACCTGCATAGCTTCATCATACCCTTTCAATTTACCAGCATATGTTAACCAAATAGAATACAAAGAGTGAGAAAACCTTTCAAGGGGTCTACTTAGTCTTGTTGATCGTCTAACATTCACTGAAATTTGTGGTATTTATTGTTACTATTGCAGAGCATGAAGAACCACTGGAACATCACTATCTAGAGTACCATCTAGCACCACATAATTCATTTATTTCTTCTCATGTTGTTGTAATTGATCTTTTTACAACACCTTCTCATTGAATACAACATCCCTACTTCTCACAATTTTTAGATTTTCAAAATCCCAAAGCCTATAACCAAATTCATCAATACCATATCCAATAAAGATACACATTTTTTATTTTACATCCATCTTTGTTCTATTTTCAAAATCTATATGTGTAAATGCTTCACATCCAAAGGTTTTGAGAAAAGAATAATTCACCTTCTTACCTGTCCATGCTTCCTCTGGAACACCATAGCCCAAAGGAACTAAAAGGCCTCTGTTAATTAAATATACAGCGGTATTGACAGCCTCTACCCACATGTTTAAGGGCAGCCCGACATGCAATCTCATGCTCCTTGCACACTCCATTATTGTTCTATACATGCGCTCAGCTACTCCATTCTCCTGTGGAGTCCTTGGAACTATTTTCTACCTACGAATTCCATTAGAGGCACAACAATCCTCAAACTCTTTGCTGCAATACTCACCACCATTATCAGATCTAAGACATTTTAATCTTTTACTTGTCTCATTCTCAACCAAGCTTCTCCATTTCTTAAATGATGAAAATACATCAGATTTTTGCCTAAGGAAATAAATTCAAACCTTCCTAGTTGCATTATCTATGAATGTAACATAATACTAAGAGTCGCTGAGAGAAGATGCCTGAGTTGGTCCCCATACATCTATATGCACAAGCTCCAACTTTTCATCTTTCTTTTGCTTCCCATTCTTGAGAAAACTAACTCTTTTGTTTGCCATACACACAACTTTCACAAAAATCCATATTAATACTTTTCAAACCTGGTAAAACTTTCTTACAATGAAGTACCTGCATACCTTTTCAGTCATATGCCCAAGTCTGTTATGGCACAGTGTTGTCTAAGGACCCGTAGAAACTATTTCAATCTCTATCTGCGAACCCGCAGCAACTATTCTTGAACCTGTTTGATTTTTCTCAATGACAACTAAAGTAGAAGGAACAATATGACATATGCAAAGATATAAGGTGCCTACTTTCACACATTTTGCTACTATTAAGGCACCTCGTGAAACCTTCCAATTTGTATCACTAAAGTAACTATGCAACTTTCATCACCTAGCTGCCCTACTAAAATTAAATTTCTACTCAACCTTGGAACATGCCTTACCTTTGTAGTATCCAATGATTCCCATTCTGCAACTTAATCTTAATTCTTCCCTTTCCAACAATCTGACAAGGTTCACTATCTACCAAATAAACCTGCCCAAAATTCCCTTAGACATAATCAAGAAAATAACTTCTATGGGGTGTAGCATGAAATGAGGCCCTTGAATCTAAAACTCATGAATCATCAGCATTATCTAGGGAAAGAATCAAAGCATCATCTTCAAATTTATTACTTACCACATTTGCCTCCTTATTGCCTTCTTGTTTGTCTCCTTCTTTATTCTTCCGAGACCAACAATCTTTCTTCAGATGACCCAGTTTCCCATAGTACAATCAATCCTTGTTTCATCTGGATTGGGACCTATTATCCTTTGATTTTCCTCATGACTTCCCATGACCTCTAGAACATTTCCCTCTCTCCTTTGATCTGCCACTGCTTCAAAACACTGCATGATGTGGATCCACCTAAGCTTTTCCTACAAATTTCCTCACTCAGAATAACACCAACAACATCATCAAATTTCAATGTATTTGAACTAGAAATAGAGTTACTAATGGCCATTACCAAACTATTCCATCTTTTAGGTAAAAAAACATAATATCAAGAGAGCTCTAACTTCTTCATCGAAATTTACATTTACAGAAGTCAATTGATTGGCAACTATGTTAAACTCATTTAAATGATCAGTAACCGATCCACCTTCTACCTTTTTCATATTAAATAAATGCTTCATAAGAAATACCTTATTTGAAGTAAAAGGGTTTTCATATAACTTTGCCAATGTCTCCATCAATTCGGTTGTTGCCTTTACTTTTGAAATATTGAATGCCACCGATGGTGCCAAACACAAATGAATGCTTCGCAGTTCCTTTCTGTCTAGAAGTTCCCAATCCTCATCAGTCATTGCTAATGGTTTCTTAGATTTTTCTTCCAGCAGCCTCCATAAATCCTTCTGATAGAGATAATCCTCTATCTGCATTCTTCATAACTGATAGTTCTACCCATTGAATTTATCTACCTTCAATTTACCCTCGTCCACCATTCCTCCCACTTAACCATGAGACCTTCCTGCAGATGATAATAGAATACAACCTGGCTCTGATACCACTTGTTAGGAATAGCATGCAGGAGATATCAATTAAATGCAGATAAAGATTAAATAGATGAATGAAAAATACATAAAAAAACAACGAGAGACAATTTTAACATGGTTCACACAAACTTGGGCTACATCTACCAACAGAGAGTCCAATATTATTATCCAGCAAATAGAACCAATTACAACCAGCAATCTCATTCAACTCAATATCACCTACAACACAATATCAAAGGAAACCCTAACCCTTATCCTTTTTTATCAAGATTTATGTCGGTTACAAAATAGGGTCTTTTCTATGTTAGTCAATAGAAAAATAGTTGTCGACGCCTTTATAAAATAATAGGCAATTTTTACTTTAGGGGCGCTACCCCTGAACCCCTGGCAGGGGGCGCTGCCCCCAGTAACCCCAACTGGGGGCATTGCCCCCAGATCCCCACCATGGGCTCTGCCCCCGAGCCCCCACCAGGGGGGTCATCCCCCCAGGCCCCGTAAGAGGGGCTCTACACCCCTTTTGATTCCCCCGTTAATTGATTTGGGGGAAAACACACTGACAACAGTGGGAAAATTTTAACCTTGAAGTCTGATTAGACTCCATATAACAACAATCTCCCACTTGGAGACTAATCATAACACCGTTGCCCCTATTGTTCTGTTTTTATTATTTTCAATCTTGAAGGCCAACCGAAGCTGAAGAGGAGCTCAGCTTCTCCCTTGTCACCACCTTCATAAACATATTTGTTGGATTGTCATCTGTATGTATCTTTTCCATCCTTAAATGTCCATCCTCCAACACCGACCGGATGAAGTGATACTGCAGTTGTATGTGTTTGATCTTTGAATGCAAGGCAGAATTCTTTGCAAGATGTATGGCACTCTAGCTATCCGTAAATAAATAACTGTTAGCCTATTTTTTGCCCAATTCTTCCATGAAATATTACAACCATATCATCTCCTTGCTTGCCTCTATTGCAACTACATATTCTGCCTCCGTAATGGATGAAGCAACAACCTTTTGCAACCTTGAGATCCAACTCACTGTTGTCCCACCTACAGTAAAGACATAACCTGTAGTAATCCACCTAGTATCGATATCTCCTATCAAATCTGAGTCCACATAGCCTGTTAAATCAGTATTAAAGCCCCCAAAACATAAATATTTATTGGATGTACCTCTCAAATACCAGAGAATCTATTTTACTATATTCTAATCCTCTAATCTGGGATTACTCATATACCTGCTTAAAACTCCTACAGCATGTGTAATATTCAATCTCTTGCATACCATGGCATAAATTGAACTTTCTACAGTTGAAGCATATGGTACCTTAGACATTTTCTCTTCCTCCTCTTGTGTCTTTGGACACATATCCTTAGTCAATTTCAAATGACTAGGCAAAGGTGTGCTAACAACTTTTACATTCTCCATATGGAATCTCTGCAACACCTTTTCACCATAATCAACCTAAGCTAGAGTCAATTTTTTTTTCTTCCTATCTCTACAAATTTTCATACCAAAGATTTTTTTTGCTGCCCCCAAATCCTTCATAGTAAATGATTTTGCTAACTGTTGTTTTAACCCACTTAAATGTGATCCATTTTAGACCCCGCTACAAGCATGTCATCAACATATAAACATAAAATAATGTAGTTGTCATTATCCAACCTCTTAAAATAAACATAATGGTCAAAATTACATCGGCTGTAGCCTTGCTCAGCCATAAAACTATCAAATTTCAAATACCATTGCTGAGGTGCTTGTTTCAAGCCATATAAACTTTTCTTCAATCTGCACACTAGTTTCTCCTTATCTTTGACCTCAAATCCTAGTGATTGTTCCATATATATCTCCTCTTCCAAATCACCATGAAGAAAGGTAGTTTTCACGTCTAGTTGTTCCAAATGCAAATTTTCAGCAGCCACAATACTTAAAACAATATGAATAGAAGTCATCTTAACAACCGAAAAAAAAATCTCATAAAAATCAATATTTTTTTTCTATGCAAATCCTTTTACAACTAACCTGGCTTTAAATCTTGTCTTACCTCCATCTTCCTCTTTCAGCCTATAAACCCATTTGTTTGGTAAAGCCTTTTTACCTGCAGGCAACTTGCATAATTCCCAAATCTAAATTTTCAGTAAGGAGTCCATTTCTTCTTCCATTGCATGCTCCCACTGAACCTTTGTATCCACCTGTATAGCTTCATCATACCCTTTTGGTTCACCAGCATCTGTTAACAAAATAGAATACAAAGAGGAAGAAAACCTTTTGGGGGGTCTACTTAGCCTTGTTGATCATCTAACATTCACTAGATTTTGTGGTATTTCCTATTACTATTGTGGAGCATGAGGAACCACTCGAACATCACTATCTGAAGTATCATCCATCACCACAGAATGCGTTTCTTTCTTCTCATGTTGCTACAACTAATCTTTGTACAGCACCTTCTCATTGAATACAACATCCCTGCTTCTCACAATTTTCATATTTTCAAAATCTCAAAGCATATAACCAAATTCATCAATGCCATATCCAACGAAGATACACTTTTTTATTTTACATCTAGCGTAGTTCTATTTTCAGAATCTACATGTACAAATGCTTCACATCTAAAGGTTTTGAGAAAAAAATAATTCACCTTCTTACCTTTCCATGTTTCCTCTGGAATACCACAAACCAAAGGAACTGAAGGACCTCTATTAATTAAATATACAGAGGTATTGATAGCCTCTACCCACATGTTTAAAGGCAGCCCAGCATGCAATCTCATGTTCCTTGCACACTCCATTATTGTCCTATTCATGCATTCAAGCACTCCATTCTCCTGTGGAGTCCTTGGAACCATTTTCTGCCGACGAATTCTATTAGAGGCACAATAATCCTCAAACTCTTTGCTACAATACTCACCACCATTATCATATCTGAGACATTTTAATCTTTTACCCGTCCCATTCTCAACCAAGCTTCTCCATTTCTTAAATGTTTCAAATACATTAGATTTCTGCCTAAGGAAATAAATCCAAACCTTCCTAGTTGCATAATCTATGAATGTAACATAATACTAAGAGCCACTGAGAGAAGATACCTGAGCTGGTCCCCATACATCTGTATGCACAAGCTCCAACTTTTCATCTTTCTTTTGCTTCCCATCCTTGAGAAAACTCTCTCTTTTGTTCGTCATACACAACTTTCACATAAATCCATATTAATACTTTTCAAACCTGCTAAAACTTTCTTACAATGAAATATCTTCATACATTTTTCACTCATGTGCCCAAGTCTGTTATGCCATAGTGTTGTCTCAGAACCCGTAGCAACTGTTTTAGTCTCTGTCTACGAACCTACAGCAACTGTTCCTAAACTTGTTTGATTTTTCTCTACAACAACTAAAGTAGAAGAAACAGTATGACCTGTACAAATATATAAGGTGCCTACTTTCACACCTTTTGCTACTATTAGGGCACCTCGTGAAACCTTCCAATTTGTATCACTAAAAGTAACCATGCAACCTTCATCACCTAGCTGCCCTACTGCAATTAAATTCCTACTTAGCCTTGGAACGTGCCTTACCTTTTGTAGTATCCAATGATTCCCATTTTGCAACTAAATCTTAATTCTTCCCTTTCCAACAATTTAATAAGGTTTATTATCTCCCAAATAAACCAGCCCAAAATCCCCTTAGACATAATCAAGAAAATAACTTCTATGGGGCGTAGCATGAAATGAGGCCCCTAAATCTAAAACCCATGAGTCATCAGCATTATCTAGGAAAAGAATCAAATCATCTTCAAATTTATTACTTACCATATTTGCCTCCTTATTGTCTTCTTGTTTGTCTCCTTTATTCTTCCAAGACCAGCAATCTTTCTTCAAATGACCTGATTTCCTACAATACTAGCAATCCTTGTTTCCTCTGGATTGGGACCTCTTGTCCTTTGATTCTCCTCGTGACTTCCCATGACCTCTAGAACCTTTTCCTCTCTCCTTTGATCTACCCCTACTTTATGTATTCAAAACACTGCTTGATGTAGATCCACCTAAGCTTTTCCTATGAATTCCCTCATTCAGAATAACATCATCAAATTTCAGCGCATTTGAACTAGAAACAGAGTTACTAGCCGCCATTACCAAACTATTCCAACTTTCAAGTAAAGAACATAATATCAAGAGAGCTCTAACTTCTCCATCGAAATTTACATTTACAGAAGTCAATTGACTGGTAATTGTGTTAAACTCATTTAAATGATCAGTAACCGATCCACCTTCTACCATTTTCATATTAAATAAATGCTTCATAAGAAATACCTTATTCAAAGTAAAAGGCTTTTCATATAACTTTGCCAATGTCTCCATCAATTCAGTTGTTGCCTTCACTTTTGAAATATTGAATGCCATCGATGGTGCCAAACACAAACGAATGCTTCCCAATTCCTTTCTGTCTAGAAGTTCCCAATCCTCATCAATCATTGCTAATGGTTTCTTAAATTTTCCTTCCAACAGCCTCCATAAATCCTTCTGATAGAGATAATCCTCCATATGCATCTTTCATAACTGATAGTTCTATCCATTAAATTTATCTACCTTTAATTTACCCTCATCCGCCATTAATCCCACTCAACTGTGAGACCTTCCTACAGATGATAATCGAACACAACCTGGCTCTGATACCACTTGTTAGGAATAGCATGCAGAAAATATTAATTAAATACAAATAAAGACTAAACAAATGAATGAAAAATACACAGAAATAAAATAGTGAGAGACAATTTTAATGGTTCATACAAATTCGGGCTACATCTACCAGCAGAGAGTCCAATATTATTATCCAGCAAATAGAATCGATTACAACCAGCAATCTCATTCAACTCAATACCTCTACAATATGCTACAACGCAATATCAATGGAAACCCTAACCCTTAGCTTTTTTTATCAACACTTATGTCAGTTACAAAAATAGGGTTTTTTATATGTTAGTCAATAGAAAAATAGTTGTCAACACCTTTATAAAATAATAGGCAATTTTTGCTTTAGGGGCACTACCCCAACAACCCCCATTAGGGGCGTTGCCCCTAGACCCTCACCGTGGGCTCCGCCCCCAGGTCCCTGCCAAGGGGGTCATCCCCTAGGGCCCTGCAAGAGGGGCTCCAGCCCCCTTCCGATTCCCCCATTAATTGATTTGGGGGGAAAATACACTGATAAATGTGGGAAAAATTTAACCTCCAAATCTGATTAGGCTCCATATAACAACAATCTCCCACTTGGAGACTGACCAGACTCCACACCATATCATCTCCCACTTGGATACTGATCATAACATCATTGCCCCTATAGCTCCCACTGGAAATAAGTATCCTAGACCCTATTGATCTGTTTTTATTGTTTTTAATCTTGAAGGCCAACCGAAGCTGAAGAGGAGCTCATCTTCTCCCTTGTCACCGCCTTCATAAACATATTTGCTAGATTGTCATCTGTATTTATCTTTTCTAGCCTTAATTGTCCACCCTCCAACACTGACTGGATGAAGTGATACTGCAGTTGTATGTGTTTGGTCTTTGAATGCAAGGAAAAATTCTTTGCAAGATGTATGACACTCTGGTTGTCCATAAACAAATAATTGTTACCCTGTTGTTTGCCCAATTCTTCCATGAAAATTGTAGCCATACCATCTCCTTGTTTGCCTCTATTGCAGCTACATATTTACCTCGATAGTGGATGAAGCAACCACCTTTTGCAACCTTGAGATCCAACTCACCAGTGTCCCACCTACAGTAAAGACATTACCTATAGTACTTCGCCTGGTATCAATATCCCCTACCAAATCTGAGTCTACATAATCTGCTAAATCAGTATTAGAGCCCCAAAAATACAAATGTTTATTGGATGTACCTCTCAAATACCTGAGAATCCATTTTATTGTATTCCAATGCTCTAATCCAGGATTACTCATATACCTGCTTACAACTCCTACAGCATGTGCAATATTCAGTTTTGTGCATACCACGACATACATTAAACTTCCCGCAGCTGAAGCATATGGTACCTTGGACATTTTGTCTTCCTCCTCTTGTGTCTTTGGACATTTCTCCTTAGTCAATTTCAAATGACTAGGCAAATGTGCAGTTGACAATTTTTGCATTCTCCATATGGAATCTTTGCAACACCTTTTCAACATAAACAACCTGAGATATAGTCAATTTTTTGTTCTTCCTATCTCTACAAATTTTCATACCAAGGTTTTATTTTTTTGCCTCCAAATCCTTCATAGCAAATAATTTTGTTAACTGTTGTTTTAACTCACTTAAATGTGATCCATGTTAGACCCCACTACAAGCATGTCATCAACATATAAACATAAAATAATGTAGCTGTCATTATCCAACCTCTTAAAATAAACACATTGGTCAGAATTACACCGGTTGTAGCCTTGCTTAGACATAAAACTATCAAATTTCAAATATCATTACTAAGGTGCTTGTTTCAAGCCATATAAACTTTTCTTCAATCTGCACACCAATTTCTCCTTACCTTTGACCTCAAATCCTAGTGGTTGTTCCATGTATATCTCCTCCTCCAAATCACCATGGAGAAAGGCAGTTTTAACATCTAGTTATTCCAAATGCAAATCTTCAGCAGCCACAATACTTAAAACAATACGAATAGAAGTCATCTTAACAACTGCAAAAAAAATCTCATCAAAATCAATGCCTTTTTTTCTATGCAAATCCTTTTACAACTAACCTGGCTTTAAATCTTGTCTTACCTCCATCTTCCTCTTTTAGTCAATAAACCCATTTGTTTGGTAAAGCCTTTTTACATACAAGCAACTTGTATAATTCCCAAGTCTAATTTTTCAGCAAGGAGTCCATTTCTTTTTCCATTGCATGCTCCCACTGAACCTTTGTATCCACCTGCATAGCTTCATTATACCCTTCTAGTTCACCAACATCTATTAACAAAATAGAATACAAAGAGAGAGAAAACCTTTCGAGGGGTCTACTTAGCCTTGTTGACCATCTAACATTCACCAGAATTTGTGGTATTTCCTCTTACTATTGTGGAGCATGAGGAACCACTGGAACATCACTATCTAGAGTATCATCCAGCACCACAGAATTTATTTCTTTCTTTTCATGCTGCTGCAATTGATCTTTGTATAGTACCTTCTCATTGAATACAACATTGATGCTTCTCACAATTTTCATATTTTCAAAATCCCAAAGCCTATAACCAAATTCATCAATGCTATATCTAACAAAGATACACTTTTTTTTATTTTGCATCTATATTGGTTCTATTTTCAGAATCTACATGTGCAAATGCTTCACATCCGAAGGTTTTGAGAAAAGAATAATTCACTTTCTTACCTGTCCATGCTTCCTCTAGAATACCATAGCCCAAAGGAACTGAAGGACCTCTGTTAATTAAATATATAGTGGTATTGCTAGCCTCTACCCACATGTTTAAAGGTAGCCCAGCATTCAATCTCATGCTCCTTCCATGCTCATTATTGTCATATTCATGCACTCAACCACTCCATTCTCCTATGGAGTCCTTGGAACCATTTTCTGCCTACGAATTCTATTAGAGGCACAATAATCTTTAAACTCTTTGCTGCAATACTCACCACCATTATGAGATCTGAGGCATTTTAATCTTTTACCCATCTCATTCTCAACCAAGCTTGTCCATTTCTTAAATGTTTCAAATACATCATATTTCTACCTAAGGAAATAAATCCAAACCTTCCTAGTTGCATCATCTATGAATGTAACATAATACTAAGAGCCACCGAGAGAAGATACTTGAGCTGGTCCCATACATATGTATGCACAAGCTCTAACTTTTCATCTTCCTTTTGCTTCCCATCCTTAAGAAAACTAACTCTCTTTTGTTTGCCATACACACAACTTTCACATAAATCTATATTAATACTCTTTAGACCTGGTAAAACTTTCTTACAATGAAGTACCTTCATACCTTTTTCACTCATATGCCCAAGTCTGTTATGCCATAGTGTTGTCTCAAAACCCACAGCAACTATTTTAGTCTCTGTCTGTGAACCCGCAACAACTGTTCCTGAACATGTTTGATTTTTCTCTGCAACAACTAAAGTAGAAGGAATAGTATGACTTGTACAAAGATATAAGGTGCACACTTTTACACCTTTTTCTACTATTAAGGCATCTCGTAAAACCTTCCAATTTGTATCACTAAAAGTAACTATGCAACCTTCATCACCTAGCTGCCCTATTGAAATTAAATTCCTACTCAGCCTTGGAACGTGCCTTACCTCTTGTAGTATTCAATGATTCCCATTCTGCAACTTAATCTTAATTCTTCCCTTTCTAACAATCTGACATGGTTCATTATCTCCCAAATAAACCAACCCAAAATTGATGCAGAGGGGCATAAGGGAAGCAAATAAGGTTTAGTCTTCTCTGCCCACTCACCCACTTCACTACTCAAATCCAACCAAAGTCACATTCAAGGGCATGTGAAGGATTTGTGGTCTAGGCTGTTGTCCAACCCCTAAGGCTTCTTTCACACCTCAAGGCAGGTCTGCAAACACTTTACCAACAGCTGGTTTGATCCCTAACTTCCCACAACTCTCCAACCTTGACTAGGCCTAGTAAGGCTACTAGCCCTCCAAAACTAGTTTTCTCCACACAACTTGACAAAACCCTAAATGACCAGGCAAGCAAATGATGGATTTGAATACCCTTTAAGGGACTCTAACAAACTTCCAAGCCTCTAATCTCAACTCTACTCTAGCAACTCAGAACACCCACTAGGTCTCTAGGCCTAATTGATCAGTTTAGGGCTAGGTTACAAAGCAAGTGATCTAACTTGGGTGCATAGATCAGGGACAGGAACTTGGATCACCTCTACCACCTCCAAACAACTCAAAACCACCATTCATTCACTCACCCTATCAGGATTTTGTCATTTACATCAGCAAA
The DNA here is from genome assembly GCA_027924645.1 of Cunninghamia lanceolata. Lineage (NCBI taxonomy): Eukaryota > Viridiplantae > Streptophyta > Pinopsida > Cupressales > Cupressaceae > Cunninghamia > Cunninghamia lanceolata. The sequence goes on from BSBN01001588.1 coordinate 139,861, forward strand.
TAGCATAAATTTGGTCAAATACCTATGAATACTTGACCTAGGGCATCACTCCAAAAATCGAAGACAATCTTTCCCAGCCAAATGCTTTCGGAATCAGGTAATATACATCCCTAGCCTGCATTTCATCGATTTGCATGAGATTTCACCAGTTGAAATGCATTCTAGGGTGGATTTTGTATGACAAACCCTAGAAAACAAGGTTTTTGACCAGTTTGGAAACAAATTGCAATATCTCCCTCCTACGATCACTTCAAGACCTCAAACTTGTTGCATTCGAACCCTAACTCCAACTAGTTTCAAAAAAATAACATTGATCCACTTGGCCAGTCCGTACAGGCCGTACAACAGTAGAAAAATAGGGAAAAACTGTCAATTCTCTTTATTTCTGTGCCCAAAACTTCGTACCAACACTTCTCTGCCATACAGGAGTGAGATGACAACAGTATAAACTGATCCAAGTTGGTATCCAACCTCCAACAATAGTTTTCAACTATCAAAATTGAGTGGCAACCGGCCAAATGTGTCATTGACACCATTGGCAACATTTTACACTATGGTATTATTGCATTAACACAAGGTTGTCGTTTGGTTTAGCTTGTCCAATGGAATCAAACCACCATCATACTCCCTAAAACATGCTAAAACATCAAGACTATCAAAAAGACTCAAGAAAACATCATTAGACCTACTAGGCCTAAGTGTCACAACTAGGGTCAAAATGGACTAAGAAGGATTTGAGGCTTATAAGATTACCCCAAACCTCTTGACCATATAGAGTGGACCTTACAATCATGGCTAGAAGCCTTATTACCAAACATACTAAACAAAAACTTCAAATTTGTCAAAATGCATCAAAATGCTCTTAGGTGCCCTGCACCATACACCCATTGTTAAACAAAACTCAAGTCTCTTGAGTTGGGAATGCTGTCAAATGTGAATCCTGCCTTCTCAATGTCTGCTCTACTCATCCAAGTGGCATCCTCCTGAGGTTTATTGAGCCACGTCACCAAATATTCATAATAGGTGTGCCTCCTAGTTTTTTTTGGAATCCTTTTATCCAAAATACATTCAATTTGATCAGGAGATGAAGGAATTAGTTCTTGAAGTGTCTAATCAGTTTGTTGCTCTACAACAGATGTCTAAGGATCAGATCCTTTATAGGGATAAAGGTCTGGTACATTGAAGATTGGTGACAAGGCAATGCCATCCGGAAGTCTGATTTTGTAGGCATTTTCTCCACATTTCTTTAGCAATTCACAAGGCCCAATCTTCTTCATAAGTAGCTTGGTGTATTCACCTGGAGGGAGCCTCTCCTTTTTAAGGTGTACCATGACCAAATCCCCTTCCTTGAACTGCAGATCCTTTCTTCTTCTATCAGCAAACTGTTTATACTTTTGAGAAGTGGACTGTAATTTCTATTTTACTTGTTCATGGACATCTTTCATCACTTGGACAAAGTCTTCAGCTAATGCACTGCTCTTCTCTAGTCCTCCAACCTCTCTAAGTTCCAAAATACCCCTTGGGTGTGTGCCATAAACAATTTGAAAAGGTGACAGGCCGGTGCTTCTGTTGACAGTGTCATTGTATGAGAACTCTGCCTGAGCCAAAACTGAATCCCAACTAGCACCCTGTTCTTTAGTTAGGCACCTTAGGAGGTTGCCAAGTGACCTGTTGATCACTTCAGTCTGACCATCAGACTGAGGATGATAGGCTGATGATAATGACAAGTTTGCACCTAGTCTTTTCCAAAGTGTCCTCCAGAAGTGTCCTATGAACTTGGGGTCTCTGTCAGAGATTATGGACAAAGGTAAACCATGTAATCTGACTATTTCTTTGAAGAAAATACCTGCTATGTGTGAGGCATCATGTGTGGTTTTACATGGGATGAAGTGAGCCATTTTTGAGAACCTATCTACAACCAGAAAAATGCTGTCATGTTCATTCTTGGTCCTAGGCAAACCAAGTACAAAGTCCATGCTAATGGAATCCCAAGGCTTTGAAGGGATAGGTAGTGGAGTGTATAGACCTACATTGGATGTATGTCCCTTGGCTCTTTGACAGATTTGACAAGTTTCTACAAACTTTCTTACATCAGATTGTAACATTGGCCAATAATAGTATCTTCTAACCAATTCTAGGGTCTTATCAATGCCAAAGTGGCCTGCCATGCTGCCACAATGCTTTTCCTGAATGATACACTCTCTAACAAACCCTCTTGGGATACATAATAGGCTACCTTTGAAAAGAAATCCATCTTGTATCAGAAAATCAGAAAAATCAGTATTATACCTGCCTGTCATGGCTTTGCAAACTTGGTAAGGTTCCTTGAAGTCTTCATCATCTGCATACTGATCTTTGATGGCATGTATACCTATACTCTCCAACTGAATGGTTTGAACAACAAGATTCCTCCTACTTAAGGCATCGGCTACCTTATTGGCCACTCCTTTCTAACAATCTGACATGGTTCTTTATCTCCCAAATAAACCAGCCCAAAATCCCCTTAGACATAATCAAAAAAATAACTTCTATGGGGAGTAGCATGAAATGAGGCCCCTGAATCTAAAAGCATTGAATCATCAGCATTATCTAGGAAAAGAATCAAAGCATCATCTTCAAATTTATTACTTTTGCCTCCTTATTACCTTCTTGTTTGTCTCCTTTATTCTTCTGAGACCAGTAATCTTTCTTCAGATGACCTGGTTTCCCACAGTACTATCTATACTTGTTTCCTCTGGAGTGGGACCTATTTGTTGCAAGTATGGGCCTAACCGGTGTTGTCATTGATGTCAACATACTCCTGTTGCATTAATGATAAGGATTGGATGAGTTGTGTGCTAAGGATATTGAGAAAATTAGTCCCAATCAGGAACAGAGAAGAATAGTGAAGACAGTGAGGTAAAGATCCTAGTTAAGATGAAGATCAGAGGATGTGCTTCAAAGATTTTGTAGATATGTATCTTGAGATGATCCAGCAAAGATTTCAGAGGTCCACATGAATATCTGAAGAAGTTATGGCCACTTAAGTAAAACCAGTTCTAGCAGGTGTTCAGAGGTGACAGAGTGATACAGATAGGTCCGGTGAGATCCAGAAGTGCAATATCCTGTTCTGCGGATTTGGTGAGTGTTTAGAAAGTTAATGTGAAGTGACAACTCAATTGGTTCATGATCTGGAGGTCTGCAAGCATCTATTCCATTATGACAGCAATGACAAACTGTGTTCTTGAGGTTCCGGATGAAGGAGAGAAGGATTTCAGTAAGAAGATATAGTGTGGATGTTCTTGGTGATTCAAGCAAGCTTTTGGAGGTCTTTGGATCATGTCCAGTTCGTGTTGGTGGTCTGCATTGGAGTTTGAGCATGCAATTGAAGAATAACTTCCAGATGATGGTGTTCTTCCTAAGTTTGGCCAATCGGATAAGTTACACATCCTGCGGATGATCTTGAAGATGTTTTGTGAAGATTGGTGTGTTCCTAATTGAAGATTGAAGTCTTAGATCTGTGTGGCCGACAGCGTGTGGATCCGCATGAAGTTTTTTGTAACTAGTCATGTTGTATTTATGTATTTGCTCTTTAATGTATGCTGACTTGGATGATTATCCCTAAGTTGATGTCTTGTATAAATAAGGAGTTGTAAAGTCATTTCAAAGGTATCTTCTAGAGATGAGAGTGTGGTAGAGAGGAGCAGAACGAAAGGCAGAGCAAAAGTATTGAGCTTAAATGGAACTGACTCAAGCATGGTGAAGATGCTATTCTCCAGTTCAAGTATGTGATACTTATTATTCTGTAAACAGTGTGTCTCTTGTAGACAGTGGGTCTCTTGTGAGAAGTGTGCTCGGGCAGTGAGCCCTAATTGGCATATGCCATTTTGTTCTTTCTGTTCTTCTAAAAGAGAATACAATCTTGGGTTAATCACCCTGTGGTTTTTCCCTTAACCAGGTTTTCCACGTCAAAATCCTCATGTCTTGTGTGTTAATGTGTTTCTGCTCTTGATTTAATGCATTATGTTTCCATGATTTATTTATTATTATGCTGTTGAATTACAAAGTGGATTTAAGTGTTTAATTGAAGAAAGTTTTGGACAACTGATTCACCCCCCCTCTCATTTGTCTGCCCTAAATCTAATAATTGGTATTAGAGCTAAGTTCCTCTAAAAGAGCTTAACCGCTTGAGGAGATCCAAGATGTCGTCCTACAAAAAGGATAGTCCAAAGTTTGATGGAACTAATTTTACTCTTTGGAAAAGTCACATGCAATGTCACTTGCAATGTATGGGAATGCAATATTGGACCATGGATTCAAAGAAGTATACTCCTCCACAGAATGGTCTAAATCCGTAGATGAAATCACAGATGCTGAAAACAATATGCGGACTAAAGAAGCTCTTCTAAGTGCCTTGTCTAATTCAGAGCTGACAAATGTTGTTGACCTACAAACTACTTTTGAGATTTGGGAAAAATTGTAACTTCTGCATGAAGGAGACAAGTATGTTAAATGTGCCAAGCTATAGAGTCTAAAAGGAAAATTTGAAAATCTGAAGATGAGAGAAGATGAAAATATCACTACTTTTATGTCAAGAGTAAATGAGCTTGTTTGTGGTATTAGATGTCCTGGTGGAGTCTTGGATGAAGATGAGATTGTTGGCAAAGTTCTTAGATCCCTTCCTGCTTCTTACAAATACAAGGTTGTTGCCATTGAAGAAATCATATCCTATTCAGGTATCACAAGAGATCAATTGGTTGGCAAATTGGCTGCATTTGAATTGATCGAGTTTGGTGATGCCCCCCCAAGACTGAATCTGCATTCAAAGCTAGTGCCTCTGTAAAAGAAAAACAAAGGTTTGATCTGGGCGAGAAATCTTCAAGGAAACTATCATGGTATGAAAAAGCAAAAAAAGACCTGGAAGAAGATGAAGCAGAAGCTGCTCAACTTGAATCCCTTATTAAAAAAGGCTGCCAAAAGGATCCAGTAAGTATGAAGGGAAATTGCCTTTTAAATGTTTTAACTGCAATAAGATTGGTCATTTTGCCTCAAGGTGTCTGGAAAGATTTTCAAGGCCAAATCCTAATAGATCAAGGTTCCAGAAGAATTGTTACTATGTTCATGAAGATGATGATAATGAAGGAGTAACAGATGATGAATCAGAGATAGGAAACAAATCTAGAAGTGACTGGGTGTTTATTGCCATCAAGGAAGAAGATCCAATGCCCTTTGAATCTGTCAATCATAAAATTGTAGAAAGAGCTCTGGCTACCCAAGTTGAAGAAAAGGATGATTAGGTCATTGATAGTGGATGCTCTCACCATATGATAGGTGACAAAAATAAGTTCATAGATTTGGAAAGGTATGAAGGAGAAGTGGTAAAGTTTGGTGATAATTCTGCTAGCAAAATCAGAGGAAGAGGAACCATTTCTTTTAATGGAAAGAACAAAACTAGTAATGTCCTATATGTTGAAGGTCTGAAGCACAATCTTCTCAGTGTTGGACAGTTGGTGGACAAAGGCTATGATCTCCGATTCAAGAATGGAAAATGCAAGATCTTTGAAAGTTCCGGAACAGAGATTGCATCCGATACTCAAACTAAAGGTAATATCTTCCACTTGGTTGGTACTAGTAAAAGTTGCTTATTTGTTCAAATTGATCAAAGTTGGTTGTGGCATAGGAGAATGTGTCATGTGAATTTTGATAATATCATCAAGATAAGCAACACTCAGGCTATAAGAGATCTTCCAAGACTTGTAAAACCTATAAATAGTTTGTGCAAAGAATGTCAGTTGGGTAAACAAAGCAGAGTCTCATTCAAAAGCAAGGAACAATCTTCTACCAGATTATTGGACTTAGTTCATACTGATCTATGTGGTCCGGCAAGAATCAGAAGTGTGCAAGGTGATAGATACTTCATGCTATTAATTGATGACTACTCACAGATGATGTGGGTTACTTTTCTGAAAGAGAAATCAGAAGCTCTTGATAAATTCAAAATATTCAAGGCTATGGTAGAGAATGAAACCAAATTAAAATTAAAATGTCTGAGGTCTAATAGAGGTGGAGAATTCACATCCGATGAGTTCATAGAATTCTGTGAGAAACATGGAATAAAAAGACAGTTGTCTACTCCTAGGACTCCACAGCAGAATGAAGTAGTGTAGAGAAAAAACTGGACCATCCAGGAAGCATCTAGAACCATGATGATGGAAGAAAATGTTCCTCAGATCTATTGGAGAGAAGTTGTAAGCATTGTAGTCTATACTCTCAATTGAGTACAAATCAGAAGCAATATTAGTAAGACTCCTTATGAACTTTGGTTTGGCATCACTCCCACTGTGAGGTATTTCAGAGTCTTTGGTAGCAAATGTTACATTAAAAGAGATGAAGATCTAGGAAAATTTGATGCTAGAAGTGATGAAGGAATATTCTTGGGTTATTCTACTCAAAGAAAAGCATACCGGTGTTATAACAAGAGATTAAGGAAGATTGTGGAAAGTACAAATGTGAAAGTTGATGAAGGTATTGAAAAACCCTCAAGGTTTTATGAATATCATGAAGATGATCAAAATGATGTTTTTGTTCAAGAAGTCCAAGCTCCCTCTAAAATTTAGACTCAAACTGATCTGGTAAATCAGGAAGAAGAGATAAGTTTGAATGAACCTGTTCAAGAATCAGAAGTACAAGAAACTCCCAAAGTTCCTAGGTATGTAAGACTGAATCACTCTAAGGATCAGATCATAGGTGATAAAAGCAAAGGTGTACAAACAAGGAGTGCTCAAGATTCAGAAGAGTATTGTCTGATTTCAAAGATTGAACCTAAGACAATGAATGAAGCTTGTAATGATGAAAAGTGGACTAAAGCAATGGAGGAAGAGCTGATGCAAATTGAGAAAAATCACACTTGGGATCTTGTTCCCAGACCTAAAAACAAGAATGTGATTGGAACCAAATGGGTCTTCCGGAACAAACTAAATGAAGATGGTGAAGTAGTCAGAAACAAATCTAGATTGGTCTACAAGGGTTACTCCCAAGTAGGAGTTGATTTTGAAGAAACTTTTGCTCCGATGCCAAGAATTGAAGCAGTCAGATTATTTCTTGCTTTTGCTGCTTTCAAGGATTTCAAAGTATATCAAATGGATGTCAAATCTACCTTCCTGAATGGTGACTTGGAAGAAGAAGTATACATTGAGCAACCGGATGGATTTCAATTGTCTGATCATGGTGATATGATCTGCAAGTTGAAGAAAGCACTGTATAGACTGAAGCAAGCCCCAAGAGCCTGGTATGAAAGATTGGATAAGCATCTTTTGAAGATTGGTTTCAACAAAGGTATTGCTGACAGTAATTTGTATTTCAAAATTGATCATGAAAATATCTTGATAGTTGAAGTGTTTGTTGATGATATCATTGTTGGAGGAAGAGATAGTATATGTAAAACCTTTCCAAATCAAATGAAAAGTGAATTTGAGATGTCCATGTTCGGGGAAATGAATTTCTTCTTGGGTCTGCAAATCACTCAAACAAAGAAAGGAATCTTCATTTCTCAAACCAAATATGTGAAAGAATTGTTGAAGAAATTTGGGATGGAAGACTCAAAACTAATGAATACTCCCATGGAAACTGGATGTAAATTGAGAAAAGATGATGACTCTTCTAATGTTGATCAGAAAAAGTACAAGTCAATGATTGGAGAATTATTGTATCTCACTCAAACTAAACCTGACATTATGAATGTTGTTGGTCTTGTTGCTAGATTCCAAGATGATCCTAGAGAATCTTATGTCATGGAAATCAAGGGGATTTTTAGATATCTAAAAGGGATAGTTGAGTATGGATTGTGGTATTCCAGAGATCATGATTTTTCTCTTCATGCATATACAGATGCAGATTGGGTAGGAGATGTGGATGACCGAAAGAGTACCAGTGGTGGAGCATTCTTCTTAGGGAAGAGATTGGTTTCTTGGCTAAGCAAGAAACAAGAGGCAATATCTCTGTCCACTGCAGAAACAGAATATATTGCAGCAGTAGGTAATTGCACTCAAGTTTTGTGGATGAAGAAAATGCTAAGAGATATCAGAGTAGAGTATGAAGAACCTATCACAATCTTCTGTGATAATTCAAGTGCAATAAATATAAATATATCTAAGAATCTGGTGTTGCATTCAAAGACTAAACATATATTCATCAAGTTTCACTTTTTGAGAGAGCAAGTGAACAAGAATGAAGTCAAATTGGAGTTTTTGCCTTCCAAGGATCAGATTGTAGATATTTTTACTAAACCTCTACCTAAGGACTCTTTTGAGTATCTCAGGGAGAACTTAGGGGTTATTACCCCTCCAGTTCTGAATTAAGGTGCACTGATGTGCATCAGTTTGGTGGATCTCACAGTCATATTCTGTGATCTGGATTGATGTTTGGGAAGCTGCCACTCAGGGGGAGCAGCTAGCATGATTCTGAAGTAATGCAAGTATGTGCCATTTGCCATTGATTTCAAAGGGGGAGAGAAGACATGTGAAAAACAAGTGGTTGCTGATCAAAGGGGGAGTAGGAAAGGAAGAGAAGTCATGTGAATGGTTGTTACTGATAGGGGGAGTTGTGATAGTAAGGAGAAGCTCTTGTTTTGATGGTCAAAACAGTTTTTCACATCATATGTTGCTATCAATGACAAAGGGGGAGATTGTTGCAATTATGAGCCTAACCGGTGTTGTCATTGATGTCAACATACTCCTGTTGCATTAATGATAAGGATTGGATGAGCTGTGTGCTGAGGATATTGATAAAATTAATCCTAATTAGGAACAGAGAAGAACAGTGAAGACAGTGAGGTAAAGATCCTAGTTAAGATGAAGATCAGAGGATACACTTCAAAGGGTTTGTAGATATGTGTCTTGAGATGATCGAGCAAATATTTCAGAGGTCCACATGAAGATCTGAAGAAGTTATGGCCACTTAAGTAAAACCGGTTTTGGCAGGTGTTCAGAGGTGACAGAGTGATACAAATATGTCCAGTGAGATCCAAAAATGCAATGTCCTAATCTGTGGATTTGGTGGAGTGTTTAGAAAGTTAATGTGAAGTGACAACTCAATTGGTTCGTGATCTGGAGGTCCGCAAGCATCTATTCCATTATGACAGCAATGACAGACTATGTTCTTGAGGTTCTGTATGAAGGAGAGAAGGATTTCAGTAAGACGATATAGTGTGGATGTTCTTGGTGATTCAAGAAAGCTTGTGGAGGTCTTTGGATCGTATCTAATTTGTGTTGGTGGTTCGCATTGGAGTTTGAGTTCGCAATTAAAGAATAACTTCCGGATGATGGTGTTATTCCTAAGTTTGGCCGATCGAATAAGTTACACATCTTATGGATGATCTTGAAGATGTTTTGTGAAGATTAATGTGTTCCTAATTGAAGATTGAAGTCTCAAATCTATGTGGCCGACAGTGTGTGGATCCATGTGAAGTCTTTTTGTAACTAGTCATGTTGTATTTATGTATTTGCTCTGTAATGTATGCCGACTTGGATGATTATCCCTAAGTCGATGTCTTGTATAAATAAGGAGTTGTAAAGTCATTTCAAATGTATCTTTTGGAGATGAGAGTGTGGTAGAGAGGAGTAGAGCGAAAGGCAGAGCAGAAGTATTGAGCTTAAATAGAACTGACTCAAGCATGGTGAAGATGCTATTCTCTAGTTCAAGTATGTCATACTTATTATTCTGTAGACAGTGTGTCTCTTGTAGGTAGTGGGCCTCTTGTGAGCAGTGTGCTTGGGCAGTGAGCCCTAATTGGCATGTGCCATTTTGTTCTTTCTATTCTTCTAATAGAGAATACAATCTTGGGTTAATCACCCCATTGTTTTTCCCTTAACCGAGTTTTCCACATCAAAATCCTAGTGTCTTGTGTGTTAATGTGTTTCTGCTCTTGATTTAATGCATTATGTTTCCATGATTGATTTATTATTATGTTGTTGAATTACAAAGTGGATTTAAGTGTTTAATTGAAGAAATTTTTGGACAACTGATTCGCCCCCCCTCTCAGTTGTCTGCCCTAAATCTAACACTCTTATCTTTTAATTTTCCTGGTGACTTCCCATGACCTCCAGAACCTTTTCCTCTCTCCTTTGATTTGCCCCTACTTTCTGCATTCAAAACATTGCCTGTTGTGGATCCACCTAAGATTTTCCTACGAATTTCCTCACTCAGAATAACACCAACAACATCATCAAATTTCAGCATATTTGAACCAGAAACAGAGCTACTAACTGCCATTACCAAACTATTCCAACTTTTAGGCAAAGAACATAATATCAAGAGATCTCTAACTTCTTCATCGAAATTTACATTTACAGAAGTTAATTGACTGGTAACTGTATTAAACTCATTTAAATGATTAGTAACTGCTCCACCTTCTACCATTTTCATATTAAATAAATGCTTCATAAGAAATACCTTATTTGAAGCAAAAGGCTTTTCATATAACTTTGCCAATGTCCATCAATCCGGCTATTGTCTTCGCTTTTGAGATATTGAATGCCACCTATGGTGCCAAACACAAAAGAATGCTTCCTAGTGCCTTTCTATCTAGAAGTTCCCAATCCTCATCATTCATTGCTGCCGGTTTCTTGTCTTTTCCTTCCAACGGCTTCCATAAATCCTTTTGATAGAGATAATCCTTCATCTACATCTTCCATAACTAATAGTTCTGCCCATTGAATTTATCTACCTTCAATTTACCCTTGTCTGCCATTGCTCCCACTTAACCGTGAGACTCCCACTCAACCGTGAGACCTTCCTACAGATGATAATTGAACACAACCTAGCTCAAATACCACTTGTTAGGAATAGCATGCAGAAGATATCAATTAAATGTAGATAAAGATTAAATAGAGAAATGAAAAATACACAAAAATAAAACAACAAGAGACAATTTTATTGTGGTTCACCCAAACTCGGGCTACATCCACCAATAGGGAGTCCAATATTATTATCCAACAAATAGAACTGATTACAACTAGCAATCTCATGCAACTCAATACCGCTGCAATATGCTACAACACAATATCAACGTAAACCCTAACTCTTAGCCTTTTTATCAAGACTTATGTCGGTTACAAAAATAGGGTTTTTATATGTTGGTCAATAGAAAAATAGTTGTCAATGCCTTTATAAAATAATAGGCAATTTTTGCTTTGGGGGCGCTACCCCTAGAAACCCTCACTGGGGGTGTTGCCCCTAGACCCCTACCATGGGCTCCACCCCTGGGCCCCCGTCGGGAGGTCATCCCCCCCAAGCCCCGCAAGAGGGGCTCCGCCCCCCTTTTTAATTCCCCCATTTATTGATTTGGGAGGACAACATGCCAACAAAAGTGGGGAAATTTTAACCTTCGAGTCTGATTAAGCTCCATATAACAACACTAACCCTATGGCTCCTTTTCTAGATTTTATTTCATAGTTTATATACTTTTGCCTTTTGCAATCAACCATCTTCATCATGGTGGTGTCTTCTTCTCTCAATGCAAACTTTTCTATATTTTCAGATGTTCTACAAAGATGTTTTATACATGTCATTGGACCATCCACATCATCCTCAAATTTATCATAGATTATCAAGGCTATGAACTCACTAACCATTTAGGACCTACATTTTTAACACCATAACTTTCTCCTTTGAGATTTTGAAACACTTGATAACAAATATCAAATTCAATGGATGACAATACGGTAAAAGTTCACTAATGTATCACCCTTTTATAAAGGAAATGATGAGCAACAATAATCCAATATTTTAACTTGAAGCATTTGAAAACTATATATATATATATATATATATATATATATATATATATATATATATATATATATCTTGAATTTTGAAATGATATAAACTAATAAAATGTAGAATTTTTAGTGTAGTTTATGTTTGTATTTTTTAAAAAAATTAAAATCATTTGGATTTTTTTTTTTTTTTGTAAAATTGACATTAGTGTTTAGTTGCTCAAAAAAAGTTATGAAATTGATTGGGAAATGTAATGTCATAGTTTTCATAGAAAATTTCATTTTTCTTCTATGATTTTTTTCCATATTGTGAACTTTAGTTTTAGTCCATGCATTAAAAAATGTCTTATATAAATAATTTATTTTTAATAATTGTTTACTTGGTTAGGTGTGCTAAAAACACAACACTCTACTTAGACGCTAAACATTTTATGACTAAATAAAAACTATATCAACATGACAAGTATTATTTGCTCTAGTTCTTGATATGTTTCTCATATTTACTTTTGCTTGAGAAAGCAACCAACATTATGGTTGAATGCTAGTGGCCTATTTATAGTGAAGAAAAATATAAAAATATAAACAATAATTAAAATATATTTTTTAATATTTTAAGAACTAAGCATTTAGATCTAAAAAAGGTTATTTTTGGATTTTTCAAGATATTATTTACACAAGTAGAAGTGCCAGTAACATTAAGTTTTTCAAATAATTTCAAAAAGTTTGTAATTTCACACTAAATTGATTCCATGTATGCAACCAATGAACACTTCTAATTGGAAAGTCTTTGATTGGATCTATCTAAGATAGAGTAAATCTAATTACAACACATTTATAGTTAGAAATGACTTTTTAGTAAAATGCATAAAGTTGTGAGAGCTAAAAATTTTCCCTAAAAGGTGACACAACTTTGCAATTTCACTTGACAACATGTTTTAAGGACTTTGTTCAACTTCACATACCAAGGCCTTATCATTTCAGACATTTGGTGTACAATCTTAACTTGATGATTATCGATACAAAGTTTTACATACATCGCATGTCGAGTTATAGCTAACCAATGCTTTGCATAATTTGCATACTCATTTTGTCTAATCCCGTGTTTAAGAACATTGTTGGAATTTGATGAAGGATGAGTATGTTTATGGTATGATCATGCTAATAATTAGAAACCAACTTCCTTACACCATCCTCAACATTGTTGGAACAAGGAGATCTGCACATTAATGCCTAATTGCCTTATATAATATTGTCATCCAAAATCTTTCATTTTTACATAATTTCTCATTACAGTTTCCTACTCACACCAATTGGATTTGAAAGCAAACAAATTTGACTTTTTATGGATGTTTCTCCACTTACTTTTGGAGCTATCAACACTCTCCTTGAAATGATTTTATCAATAGAGTGAGATCTTTCACCAACTTAAGATAAAAGTTCTTGAAACATTTCCTACAACATCTTTTCTTATGTCCTTTTTCCTCTTTCCTATAAAATCTACACCTAACAATTCTAAGGGTTCCTTTATTTCATCACAAGAAAGAAGGGATGATAAAAATTTGGTTTGACCAATTACATTATAACTAAAATACTCATCAAACATCTTTATATAATGTCTATTGATTGACCTATTGGGCATATTTTCTTGTTGCACATGGGATCTTATTTTTGAATGGCAATCTTAGTTAAATGGTATAGTTTCTTCTTTTAAAGTTTTATCTTAATCTCTTCAATAAGGTCAACCTATGAATCAAGAGAGGAAAGAGGTTGGTCACCCTCTTGAGCAAAATCAACATAATTTTGGTCCTCCTCTCCAATATTAACATGAGGTTGGGCCTCCACTTTAATATCAACTTGAGGATCTTGGGCCTCTCCAATACCAACTTCAGGAATGACGTCTCCTCTCTATTATTGAATTAAGGTTGGGCCTCCTATTTAGTATCTATGTGCAATCAAAGAAGAGGGTTAATGCCAGTGTATAGAAAATAATAACAATAAAACCTAATAATTAATTTAATTTAAGTGGAATAGTTAGTCAAAATATTAAACCCTAAACCCCTAAACGTCAATGTTAAACCCTAAAATCCCAAACCTTTAAACCCTAAACCCTAAATCATAAATCTTGAACCCATAACTATGAACCCTAAACACTAAACTATAAACCCTAAAATATTGACAAAGTAAAACATAAACCATAAACCTCAAATTCTAATTCATAAACCCCTTTAACTATAAACCCTAAATTGTAAACACTAAACTATAAATTGCAAAACCTAAACCATAGACCATTAACCTTAAACTATAAACCCTAAACCCCAAGCCATATACTATAAACCTTAAATTACAAATGGTAAACTATAAACCTTTAACCTTGAATCTTAAGTTCCATAAATATTAAACCATAGACCATAGAAACTAAACCTTAGAACTCCAAAACATAAACCATAAGCTCTAATCCCTAAATCTTAAAACCTAAATCATAAACTATAAATTATAAACCTTGAACCCTAAATCCTCAACCTTAAACACTAAGCCTTAAAGCCTAAACCATAAACAATAAACTATAAATCTTAAATCATAAACCCTAAGCCCCTAACTGTAAATATATAGTTTGAACTGTAAACAATGAATCTTAATCCCTTAAATCCCAATACCGAAAACTATAAAACTAAATCCATAAATAATAAACTATAAATGCTAAACGATGGACCATAAATCTCAAACCCTAAATCCTATACTATAGACCTAAACTATAAACCCTTAATTGTAAACCCTAAGCCCTAAAACCTAAATACTAAACCCTAAACATACAAATTATAAATTTAAGTATCTTCCCTTATCACTCCTAGAAAAAAGCACTCTCTAATATTATCATTCCCACCTTTTGGTATAACTATGTCTTTGATAAGTCAAACTACCTAATATACAACATCTCCATATATACCTAAAGGTATGTAGAAGAGTGATGATATAAAAGGGCATTTCTATCAATATGCCAAACCTATCAATATACCGAACATTCTAATATACCAACCTTTTGATATACCTTGTATTATGTGGAAGCAAATATTTATGTAAAAGTAGAGAGGTACGAGAGAGTAGAGTGACACTAAGATAAATGGTAGTGAAAAGGTTGTGGGACTATTAAATGAGGCCTATGTATTGGAGTAGTAAAACCCCACTCCACCAAACCCTTTATGGGGAATCTAGTTTAGCCAATAATTATAGATCACTAGAAGAAGGAAGGCAATAGAAAAAATCATCAGGGTAAAAATCTAGAAGAAGAAGAAAGAACAATGTTAGGTGAAAATAATTACAATAAAAGGTTTATTCCATCTCATTATCACTCTAACCTCTATAACCCTCAAATAAACCTCTATGTCATCACTTCCTAGGATACAAGAGGGTAATCTATCCAAATGTTGTGTTCAATGCACTATAAAGGGGGCTTAAGAAGAAAAACTATATGTACAAAGACTACATGTGCAAGTTATAATATATCTTTAAAAATTAGAAATTTTGCATGTAAATAAAAAATTAACTAGGTGAACAATACATTGTAAGATGTGTAAGGAATTTGATAAAAATAGCCAGAATGACCAAGACCAAGAAGGAGGCACTGGAATTTTGACCCAAGTTTGGGCACCATACCTCCTTATAGTTTTGCAAATTATCTTCTTAAACCATTCATGGTTTCTAGTTTGTTCATCTCCTATAAATTAGTGCTTGGAGTTGTAGTTTGTATGGTAAAATTTGCAGGTACCATAATGCTACCAAAATCACTCTAGATTTCAATTTTGGTCATACTCCTACAAAGGCTTTCTCTACAAGTGTGTTTTAACCTTGTTAGATTATTGAATAATACATTGGGTTGCTTTGGAGTGTGGGGTTTTTCTCTCAAAATATTTTTCCTCATGTACACCTTGTGTTATGGTATATTGTTCATTTATGTTTATATGTTTTTCTACCTTTTGTAATTGTAAAGATCAAAAATTTGCACAATACTCTCCTCTAAGTTTAGTGTAGGAAGTGTTTCCATGTATCTTGCTTCATTTTAGTTGGTATTAGAGCTTGATCACCTCATATCCAAGTTGTTAGGTAGAGGGCCTTTTGTACTAATCTTCGTTTGAGTGAGAACTTGTGTAAAGTGGGTTTTAATCTTGTTTCAGGAAGAGATAGAAAGCACATGTAGAATAGAGATAGAGAAGTTTACTAGCACTATTTTTCAGTTGTAGAAACTCAAAATGGAAGATATGCTTATAGATAGAGATCTTTGGGCTGTAATATCTGATACCAAACCATCAGGTATGAAAAAAGAAGATTGGGACTTGATGGAGAGAAAAGTGAAGGGTCTTGTGAGACTATGTTTGGTGGATTTAATTCTACTTAATGTTCATGAAGAGACCACCGTAACCAATTTTTAGAAAAATTTTGGAGAAATTTATCAAGCTAAATCCCTAGTGAATAAGTTATTCCTAAGAAAGAAGTTGTACACTCTTAGAATGGAGGTGGTTGCATCATTACTTTCTGAAAGATGCAAAGAAAGACTTCAAAAATGGCCAAGGAGTCCCTAGCTATTCATGAAAGATCAAAATAAAAAAGAAATAAGAAGAACAAGAAGCAAGATAAGTCAAGATCTAAATCTCATGGGAGATCTAAGTCTCCTAGTAAGTCCAAAGCCAAATGTTGGAATTGTGGTAAGCCTAGTCATTTCCGTAAAGATTTTAAGGAGAAGAAGAAAAAGAAAAAGAATGATACTGATGATGAGCCTGAGAGATCCTCCCAGGATGATGGTGATGCCTTTGTTGCAGCCTTGGCTATGCATGCATCAGAAGATGTGTGGTTAATTGAATCTGGTGCATCTTTTCACATGACCTCACATAGGGGTTAGTTTCCATAATACAAAGAATATGATGATGGGAAGGTGTACCTTAGAGATGATTCTCATCTAAAGATTTTTTGTTGTGGAAGAGTCTCAATACGATTCCTTGATGAATAAGTGAAGGGGATCAATGGGGTCCTGCATATCCCTAGTTTGGCATTGAACGTACTTTATGTAAGTAAATTGAATGATGCGAGTGTGTAGGTTATTTTCTTGAGTGGAGGGTGAAAGATGGTCTAAGGAGCTATGGTGCATTCAAAGGGTGTTTGTATTCACAATCTATTTCAACTGGATGCACACACAATTCAGTGTAATAATTGTTTTGTTACTATATTGAAGAGATCTATAGAGTCTTCACCTTCACCATTGGAACTAGCAGCAAAGAGGTGTGTTGCATTAGTTTTGATGGTTGTGCTTTCTAGGTACCTAAGGGTGCACATGCTTTCGAGACAAAACTTTTAGTAGATAAGACAATGTTGTAGCACCAGAGGTTTGGTCACATTGGTGAGAAGGGTCTATGGACCTTAAAAAATAAAAACCTTGTTGAGGGGTTGAATTATTGTAACCTTGAGTTTAATTTTTCTGAACACTGCATATATAGAAAACAAAATCATGTTCAATTTTATTGTAGTTCTTATAAATATTCTAGGATATTAGACTTGATATATTCTGATGTTTTTGGTCACGTTAATGTTCCTTCAATTTTAAAATTTATTTATTATGCATCTTTCATTGATGACTACAGTAGAAGGACATAGGTATATTTCCTTAGAAGTAAATCTAAAGTCTTTAGTTATTTTAAATACTTTAAGGCTCTTGTTGAAAATCAAATTGGTAAAAGATTCATATTTTGAGGATGGATAATGCTAGTGAGTTTTGTTATGTAGATTTCAACATGTTATATAAAGATTATGGAATACAAAGACATAAGACAACTCCAAACACCCCTTAGTAGAATAGAGTTGTAGAGAGAATGAATAGGACGTTGATGGAGAGGGCTAGGTTTATGCTTAGTGGGGTTGGCTTGGAACAAAAGTTTTGGGTGAAAGTGGTTGTTATGGCTTGTCCCCTAGTTAAAGGGTCTCCTACACCAACTCTTGTTGATAAGACACCTATGGAAGTGTGGTTGGATAAAATCCCTCATTAATACATATTAGAGTCTTTGGTTGCAAGACATATGCACATGTGCCTAAGGAGAAGAGGTGAAAGTTGGAGAACAAGGTTGTTGAATGTATCTTCATTGATTATGGTATTGGTGTGAAAGGGTACAAGCTTTGGGGTCTTATGGCCAAGGGAGTTTTATATATAAGAAGTGTTAGCTTTAGAGAAGTTAAGCCTTCTTCTATTATATTGCATCCAAAAAAGAAAAGAAATGGTTCAACTAACCCCAAAGACTGAGAAAGTTGAACATGAAGCCCAAGAAGAACCTAAAGAAGAGGAGAGCTTAGATAGTACAATGAGTTTAGAATATGAGATAGATCATCCACCTCAACTTGTGAGGAGCTTGACTCAGCAAAGACGATAGCCAGAAAGGTATGCTCCTCCTTATTAAAGATATATTTTTTCTTTGATCACTAGTAGTAATGATCCTAGGACTATAAAGGAGTCTATGGGTATGAATGATGTAGATTCTTAGAAAGTGGCCATGAAAGAAGAGATGGTTGTGTAGATTAGATAATGCAATAAGGCAAAACACTAAATCAAATGCAAATAAAACACATGATTATACCTTACAAAACACCACCTAATCCCTTCAAGGGAAGAAGGAGCCTTTGCACCCAAAAGAAGCTCCCAAGACCAAGATTATCCCTAGACTATGGATTCAAATGTGAAGTTCTCTTCAATTGTGCAACTTACTAGCTTTTCAAAGATGATTTTGGCATGGTAACTTTGCATGGAATTGGATGATGAAAATGACTTGTGAGAGGTTGTATTTATAGACTTTTTGGGGAGATTTTGATCCAAGGGTGGAGATTGAATGGAGAGATCAATGGTGGAGGATGAAAGTGATGTGGAGGGCCTAGATTTGATCTTGGAAGATGGAGGGTTAGGAATAAAAGTAAATCTTTTATTCATTTTTGAGAAAGGGGTGAATAAATGAGGTTGGGTGGGATGGATTATTTGTGAATTAAAAATTCACATGGGGAAGGGTAAAATGAATTAAAAATTCATTTGGGGAAGAGAGTTATGACATGTGTAAGAGGAGTAAATGTGATGTGTGATTTATTTGAATTTTAAATTTGGGGAATGTGGAGAGAAGTGCTAATGAGGGTTTGACTCACTTAATTAGGGTGATTAGCCTAACTAATGTGGCTAGAATAAATTAGTAGAGGGATTAGAGGGGGGATAAGATTAATTAATTAATCCTAAGGCTAGGATGAGATAGGCTAGAGTAGGCAATTAAATAATAGCTATTTAATTGTCTAGGGTAGGGATAGGCTAATTAGTAGGCTGGATTAATTAGTTAACATGGTTTTAACTAATTAATTGGGTTTAGGGAAAATGGGGGAATTGATTTAATAAATTTTGCATATTTATTAAATCAATTGGCTAAGGTTTGGATTATTGAATTAATAAAATTAATTCAATTTTGGGGATAAAATGGTGTGGATTTGGATGATGAAAGGGGTAATTAATTAAATAGAAATTTAATTAATTGGTTGGAAAGGAAATTGGTATGTTTAGGGATGTCGGGAGTCAGTTTGGTGGTCGAGACATTTTTAGGTGTCTACATTTGCCCCTCTTTGACGTGGCGTCAGGACCTAGGAGGGAAGTGGCGTCAGGTCGAAGAAAAGTATGCCCCAGCTGCCAGGAAGGAATGAGATGGATAGGGGATGCCCCCTCGAGAGGTTGGCAGGAAAAAATAACAATTTTACAGGTAAGCTCTCGAAAGGATGTGACGGAAGTGAAAGCTGGAGAGGTGCTGGAAAAAGAAAATGGTAGGAGGAAAAACGGAGGAAAAAGGCTGAGATCTGCACCCTGGAAGAAAAAAGAAGAGATGGAGGGATGACATGGAGGATTTAAGGCTAGAGCGGGATGCAGCGCTCGTGAGAGCACATCAGGCAGAGACTACGTTGAGCAGTGCACAGGCTATGGGTTGGAGCCTTGCCCCGATTTTGGCAGGGATGCAGACCCAGCTGGCTCAGGCACAGACACATGCACATCAGATATAGGGGTAGTTGAGCCAGGCACAGGGACAGGTAGCTCAGGTACGGGGAGAGCTAGCAAAGGCCAGAGCACGGACGGAGTATTATCAGGGGTTATACTATGCAGCCGTACCTGCAACGCAGCGAGCACCGAGTTACAGCCAGGTCAGTAGATCGGGGGCATCAAGATCACATCGATCGAGATCTATTCAATCAGTTCAGCAGACGATGCCCCCTCCCACATATGTGCCCCAGCAGGATCCTCAGGTACCAGTAGCACCACAACCACAGCTGCCGCCAGGATCATAGGCTCGACCAGGGTCATCATCTCCTACCCCCTCAGAGAGAGGATCCTCGATGTGATAGTTATACCATGATAGCCCTTAGAGGCATTGTATCAGGACACTTTATTTTTGATGATGTGAGCGATGTACATTTATTGTGGTGATTTATATATGATGTGATACTTCTGATGGTTTATGATGTTCTATTGTGATGATGCTTATATGATGGATGCACATGTTATATTTTATATGTTGTGGATGTATGATGTTGTTTCAAATGATGTGTGTGATTTGGTCGTTGCATGGATGTTTTTGTGATATATGCATGGTGTTGTGATTTTATGGACTATATGATGTAACTGAGTATGCAGACTAATGATCATTTATTATGTATGAAAATGTATGAGATTATGTTATATGCCACTAGTTGTTTCAATGGTGATGCTAATGATGTTGTAATGCAACTAATTGTTTATGAGATGTTGATATGTATGGAATGCAATGTGATGATGCTATTTTTAATATGCACCTATGATATGATGTGTAATGATATGCAGCTAAAATGAATCTACTTGTGTTTTATGCAAAATTAAATGGATTTAAAATGAACCTAAAATGAGATGCAAATGGATTAAAATGAACCTAATCATGAGATGCAAATGGATTAAAATTAACCTACACTAAGATGCCACTTAAATGGATTAAAATGAACCAAAAATGTGATGCAAGTGGATTAAAATGAACCTAAAATGTGATGCAAATGGATTAAAATTAACCTAAAATGAGATGGAAATGGATTAAAATGAACCTAAAATGAGATGGAAATGGATTAAAATGAACCTAAAATGAGATGCAAATGGATTAAAATTAACCTAAAATGAGATGGAAATGGATTAAAATGAACCTAAAATGAGATGGAAATGGCTTAAAATGAACCTGCACTGAGATGCCACTTAAATGGATTAAAATGAACCAAAAATGTGATGCAAGTGGATTAAAATGAACCTAAAATGTGATGCAAATGAACCTAAAATGTGATGCAAATGAACCTAAAATGAGATGGAAATGGATTAAAATGAACCTAAAATGAGATGGAAATGGATTAAAATGACCCTAAAATGAGATGGAAATGGATTAAGATGCAAATGCAATTTAGGTGCTAGGTGGTATGCATACTAGGTGATAGTGAGGTAGCCTAGTCCTGATACACATGATGTTCCTTGTGTTGACCCTGAATGGTGAGACTGTGGGAGAGCGTGTTAGGTGTTGGGGATGATAGGGGTGAGAGTGTCTAGGGGATGGCGGTGGGGGGATTGGAGGATGGTTAGGTCATAAGATACCACGTCATTGAGGGGGGGGGGGGGGGGGGGGTTTGGTTTGGTTCAAGATGTGTTAAGTGGAGATAGGGTGGGAAGATGGGGTTAGTGCGGGAGTTAGATTGGGGGGGGAAGTGATTATCAAATCTAGGCTGATATGAGATAGGTGATTGAGTGATTAGGAAGATGATGACGAGCTAGTAACAGTAGTTGCACAAAATTAATTGAGAGCATTTCTTAGTTTAATGTAGCAATGTAGGATATAGTTCACAAAGGTATGAAATGACCTAGGTGATGATGTATATCCGACAATTGCATGGACTAGACCCACAAACAATAGGTTGATTTCATGCATGCCCAAGGTAGTATAATCTTGCCTAGTGAAGGAAGGGGACTCGTAGCAGTGAGTGTGAATAATGCATCTAAGGTGTTGATACCTGTATATGCAAATAGGACACATCATGCTAGAACCGACCTGGACTTCAAGATATGAATACTAGTCTTGGAGTAATGAAAGCAACCCACAAGCACAGCATACCAAAACAATGACTATGTCTACTCCAAGGGCTATCCGCTACGTACCATGATATAATGAGATCAAGGTAGCTTTGGAGATTACTTGGAGCGAGACAAAAAGATAAAGATCAATAAACAAAAAGACCAATGAAAGATACAAATAGCCTTTGTGTGCTCTTTCCAAGAGACGTGATGATAGAATGATAGATTTTTGTCCATTGTAGGAAAGACATATCCTAGGACGCAGATCTGTTTTGATTGGAGAGTTTGTGGAAGATGGGCAAAAGAACATTCGGGCCAAATGGAAGATTACAGTTGGTTTATTGCTTGATGATTTTTGCGCGAGGGACTATGTTTCAAAGGTATGTGTAGCATGCGTATCGTTTCGTAGATCAAGAAAGCTCAGTGAGTGGGAACCATCCCAATGGGTGGGATGGGTGCATCTTAGATACCTGAGTACTAGAAACATCCTTCGTAATCCAGATTGCCTACATACCCTGTGTCCACGGGATCAAGGTACTTTTAAGATGCGGGTGAAATGAATATGTAGTTCTGGCAAGACTTGATGATGTGGGAATGGTTTGGGATGGGATGTGACGAGGTTTGATGTGTGTTTAGATGATCGTGATGGGATGCGAGATTGATGCATGGGGTGATTGTTTTTGGATTTTCTATTTCTATGATGTTTTTGGATTTTTTGATTCTCTGATGTTTTTGGATTTTTTGATTTTCTGAACTGTACAAAGGAGAGCTTACAAGGATCCTTGTTCCATGGATGGGGTTGTGGGTGGGTGAGGTAGTGCGGGATGGGCGAACAAACTTGATGTTTCAGAATTTCAAGCCATGGGATGTGTGGGTATGGAGAGTTATGATGGAAAGAGGACTTATTAGATGGTAGAACTGGCCACTACGCATGGCACCTGAAACAGGTTTTCACCATGGTACTTATCCAAGGCGTCACCGAGGTGATTTTCACCATTGGAAGTTTTTACTGCACTCTGATTTTTCTTGATTTTTTGATTTTTTTGGTGTTTTTATTTTTTGTATTTTTTTGATTTTTTGACTTGTGGTATCAGGTGGGTTATGCATAGAATTGCTTGAGATGCAAGATGTTCATAGGCTCATCTAGAGGCTGCCCCTCGGGTGTTGCAAGTTGATAAGCTCCTGACCCATAGTCGGCGGTGACGACATAAGGTCCTAGCCAATTCGGTTCAAACTTTCCTTGCTTCGGACACTCTTGCAGGTTCTTTTGATTTTCCATTAGGACCAAGTCACCTACCTCAAACTTTCTGGTTCTGATCTTTTTGTTGTAGCTCCTTCTGAGGCGGTTTTGGTATGCCTATAAGTGATTTAATGCATTTAGACGTTTCTCATCCAACAATTCAAGTTGATGCAACCTTGCGACACGATAGTCTTCATCAGATATGATGTTTTGCAATGATACTCGGAGGGATGGGAGCTCGACCTCTATAGGTAAAATGGCTTATGATCCAAATACTAGTGAGTACGGAGTGGCTTCGGTAGGAGTGCAGATACTGGTGCGGTAAGCCCATAGGGCGGGGTTCAGTTGGAGGTGCCAGTCGCGGCCAGCTTCATTGACTGTCTTTTTTAAGATGCGGAGGATGGTTTTGTTAGAAGCCTCTGCTTGACCATTTCCTTGGGGGTAATATGGCATGGAGAAGCAGTGTTTGATGTCAAACTTTTCGCACAAAGTGTGAACTTCTTAGTTTTTGAATGGCTTCCCATTATCAGTGACAATGGAATGGGGGATACCGTAGCGGCAGATGATGTAGTGGAGAATGAACTTGGAGATTTGGATGCCTGTGGTGAAGGTGAGTGGTATTGCTTCCACCCACTTTGTGAAGTATTCGGTAGCAGTTATTATGAATTTATGGCCGTTGGAAGATGGAGGATGGATTTTCCCTACGAGGTCAAGTCCCCACTGTGAGAAAGGCCATGGTGTTGTGATTGGTTGCAGTTCCTGTGCTGGAGCGTGGATGAGATCGCCGTGCTGTTGACATGGGAGGCATTTTCTGATAAACTGATGTGCATCCTTGTCCATGGTGGGCCAATAATAGCCAGTCCTCAGGATCTTCTTAGAAAGAGCTGGTCCACTTGAATGTGCCCCGCAAATACCTGCGTGTACCTCTTCCAAAGCTGCCTCAGCTTCCCTAGAGTCTAAACATCGTAGAAGCGTACCATCAAGACTTCTTTTGTAGAGGGTGTCACCTACAAGGATGAAACGGGAGCTTCGACGGATGAAGGATTTTTTTTGTGATGGGGATAGGTTGTTGGGGAAGATGTTATCGTGAAGGTAGAGGTAGGTTTCCTGATACCAGGGGGATAAGGGACCAACGATTTCGCACACTAGTTCAGATTGGGGAACGTCATATGCTGGGATGGGGAGCTCTTCGATCAGGAATTCGCATTTCTTGCTGCCTTGCTTCATGTAAACCAGAGATCCGATGGTGGCCATGGCATCTGCCGCTTTGTTGTTTAACCTTGGGATCTGCTCAAAGTGGATGTCACCGAAATAATCTTTAAAGTCATCGACCATCTTCTAATAAGGAAGAAGCTTATCGTCCTTGGTTTTGTATTCATTATTGACTTGCCTAATGACTAGTTGAGAGTCGCCATACATAGTTAGTTTTTCTATTTTCCATTGGATGGCCATTCGGAGACCTGTGATGAGGGCCTCATATTCTGCTACATTATTGATGCATGGAAATGTGATTTTGAATGATTTAGGGATCGTGTCACCTTGAGGGGTAACAAACAGGATGCCTGCCCCCAAGCCTCTGTGAGTGTAGGATCCATCAAAGTACATCTTCCATGTATCTGCGGCTGGTGTGATTGTCAAGATGGCCTCGTCTGGAAATTTTGCTATTATAGGATGTTCTGCCTGAATAGGTGCCTCAGCCAGCTAATCTGCTATGACTTGTCCTTTGATTGCCTTCCTCTCTGTGTATTCTATGTCAAATTCGGTGAGAATCATGACCCATTTTGCCATCCTTCCAGTGAGAGCTGCTCTGTTTAGCAAATATTTGAGTGGGTCAATCTTAGCAATGAGCTTAGTCTTGTGATTGAGCATATAATGTCTTAACTTTTGTGATGTGAAAACTAGCGCAAGACATGCTCGTTCAATCTGTGTGTAGTTAAGCTCATAGGAAATCAAGGTGCGGCTGATGTAGTAGATGGCTCTTTCCTTCCCCTGCTCATCATGTTGTGCTAACAAAGCCCCAATTGTTGTGTCGGTTGCGGAAATATACAAGAGGAGGGGCTCTCCTTGTCTTGGTGGAGATAGAATAGGGGGATTAGCCAGATATGCTTTTAGCTGGTCGAAGGCATCCTGACACTGAGTAGTCCAGGTGAAAGCTGTATCTTTTCTAAGGAGATGCTGGAATGGTTGGCATTTGTCAGCAGTTGAGCAATGAATCGGCGAATAGACTGTAGTTTACCCTGTAGGCTTCTCAGTTGTTTCAAGGTTTTAGGAGGTGGCATTTCAGTAATAGCTTTGACTTTTACCGGGTCCACCTCGATTCCTTGTCTAGATACTATGTATCCCAATAATTTGCCTGAAGTGACGCCAAAGACACTTTTTTGGATTTAGACGTACATTATATTGCTCTAGCCTGTCAAAGATCTTGGCTAGCACATCTAAGTGTTCTTCTCGGGTCTTTGATTTGCTGAGTAAGTCATCAACGTAGTCCTCCATGATGTGGTGAAAGAGGTCGTGGAAGATGACAGTCATTGCTCGTTGATAAGTAGCTCCTACATTCTTTAGGCCGAACAGCATTACTACCCAACAGTATGTCCCCCATGGGCATATAAAGGATGTTTTGTGCTGATCTTCCTCGGCAATTTTGATTTGATTGTATCCTGAAAAGCCATCCATGAGAGATAGCATCTCATGCCCTGCGGTAAGATCCACAATCATATCAATGTTGGGAAGGGGGAAGTCATCTTTGGGGCAGGCCTTGTTGAGGTCTCTGAAGTCAGTGCAACAGTGGATTCTACCATCTGGTTTAGCAATAGGTACTAGATTCGAGACCCATTTGGGATAATCAATTGGACGTATGAACCCCACATCTAGTAACTTTTTAAGCTCTGTTTTGACAAGAAGGGCCACCTAAGGATTCATCTTTCGGAGCTTCTGTTTGACTAGTTTGGCATCAGGACGCACTGCAAGATGATGTACAACCAAGGCAGGATCTAGCCCTGGCATGTCTACGTAGATCCATGCAAAGTTGTGATTTCTACGTGTGAAGAATGCCAAGAAGTCTTCCTGTTCGAACAGGCTGAGAGATTCTGCTCTATATGTTATTTTCGGCTCTTCCTCTATCCCTAGATTCATTTCCTGTGCCGGTTCAACCAAGATGGGTGATCTGTCAGGATATACTTTATCTATTTCAGGGAGGCCCATGCTTCCATCCCCTGGCGCCTCATGGAGGTTTTCACCAGGAGATACGTCCTTTATTTTTACTTTTTTAGGATCTGATACTGCCGTGGAACGGTTTTCACCATCAGATCCATTTTTTGTTTCTATATTTTTGCAACTAGAAGCAGGGGTTGTCTCCCCAAAATAGGCAGTTGGATTGAGTTCCATGATGTATCCAGCTCTGTGATCTCCCAAGGGGAAGTTGTCTCTTACTCCCATCATTTCAGCAATGGCTTCATCATTAGGTGCGATGTCAAAACTAGGAGGTCCTCGTTGGTCCTAGTCGATGAGGTCAGGGTATACTAATGGTAGGTCATTGGATGATGAGGTGAGAGTAGTGACGGAATAGATGGTGCAAATGGAGGAGGCAAAGAACTCGGCAAAGTCGCTAAAGGAGTCTTGTAGGTCCGTTTCGTTAATATTGTCGACATCTAGAGAAACTGGAGCAAACTCGGCTAAGATACATTCATCGGTATTAAGGATGTGTTGTGGTTGACCATACCCTAACCCTTGAGTATAGGGGTTCCTTGTTGCTTGCAGTGGTTCCACAATGCCCTGTTCATGAAGGCCAATCCCACCTTGTCCTTTGTAACCCATGCTTTTGACTATTTCAAAACCTTTGCCGTAACTATTTGCTAGGATGGTGGGGATGTCTTGTTTTGTTTCCTCGTCCTTGTAAATCCATGATGAAATATCTTCAAGTATGTGTTGATCTAGAAGGTGTTTTTTTCTCAAAGTCGGGCGAGGGTTTGCATTTGATGATGACTGTGTCAGATGCCTCTGTGTTCGGAGTGCCAAATGTCTTAGGGGTGGGTAATAAGCCCACGCAAAAGGTGCCGTGAAGGTTGTATTCTCCATAGCCTTGGTCGCTGACCTTGATCTTAACCTCAAGTGGTGAAGGTGTTTGGGGTGAAGTGGTGGCGATGTTGGCGGGGTCGATGTATGAAGTGGAAGCTATTGGGGTGATTTGGTTGGTGGCTTTATTGTACGGACAAAAGGTTTGGTTGTGTCCTTCCAGAAAGCTGCAGTATTGGAAGGGACGAGGATCGGCATAAATAGTGACTTCAGTGCCGTTGTGGGGGAATTTGAGACATTGATGGAAAGTGGAGGGGACGGCCTGCATGGCATGGATCCATGGGCGGCCGAGAAGAATGTTATAGGGAAGGTCAAGATCAAGAACCTGACATTTGGTTTCAAGGATTTTCTGTCCCACTTGAATAGGGAGCTTTATGGTACCCTCGGATAGCCTCTCGGTGTCATCATATCCTTTGATTGTTATGCACTCGCTAGCATCCACAACCACATCTAAGTACCCCAAGTGTTTTAGCAATTTTAGAGTGCATATATTTAGGCCAGAACCACCATCTATTAGGACCCTTTTAATGGTGTGTTTGTGAATGCGGACCTCGACGTGTAGTGCATCATTATGTAGGTGTTCGGAAGTAGGAAGATCTTTTTCAGAAAACGTGATATGGTGTGGTCTAGCAATATGGCCGACCATGGCTTGAAATTGATTGATGTCCAAGTTTGCAGGGACTTGTGTTTCCAAAAGGGCCTTGTCGAGAATGTCCTTGTGGCGGGGTGATGTGCGAAGTAGCTCAAGGATGGAGATTTGCGCGGGTGTCTTTCCTAGATGGTCTAGGAGGTTGTATCGAGTGGTGGGTGATGGATGAGCGTTTGGACGAGGGGGGAGGGGATCAGATGTGGATGGGGGTGTTGGTTCAGTGGGAGGAGTAGTGCGGATAGAGACACGGCCTCGCCGGGTTTTGACGGCGCAATCAGGTGCTTGTGCCCAAATGGTGATTGTGTTGACAGAATGGGATGAGGGTTCGATGTGGCCGACAATGGAGTCGTAGTGTGCGGGGGGTGGAGTGACATTGTACGCTTGATTAGATGATGAAGCTTTGTTATGGTTGGGCAGAGGATCCTTGTAAGCTCCAAGGTTAGCATTTGGTGATGGTTGTGCACTGTGCTCAAGGTTGACGAGATTTTGATCTATTAGGTCTTGGATACAATGTTTTAATTGCATACAATCAGCCGTCTTATGGCCTGCCACGCAGTGGTATTCGCAATAGTCATTTTCATTATACCATGCTGCCTTGAGATCATTATCTTGGCGTGGTCTAACAGGCGGGAGTGTGATGTCTCCTTGCTTGAGACATCGATCGAGGATGTCCTCAATAGGTTCTGCTAACGGTGTGAAATTTTGACGAGGTTTGCGGGGTTTATTGGGTCCTCTTTGGTTATTGGTGTTTGCTGCATACGTGTGTGCCGGTGTGTGATTTTGGATGTGTTGGACGGCCTTCACATCGGTGACACCGTCATTCAGATTATTCTTGTTCTTCCCCCAATACCGTGATTTATCATTAGGTTGCGTGTTGGTATTATTGTTGGTATTGGGGGTGTTGTGATTGGTTTTGTGGTTGTTGTTATTGTTGTTGTTGTTATTGTTCGATTTGGGATCGTAAAGTTTGATGGAACCCTTGGCAATGAGGGCTCGTTCAACAGTAGTTCCTTTGTCAATAAACTCTTCAAAGGTAGATGCGCAAAGAATCTGTAAGTGGAATCCTAGTTCCTGATTGAGATTGGCCACGAACATGGTGACAAGTTGTTTTTCAGGAATAGGCCATGGGAGCTTGCTTGCTAGGCCCCTCCACCTTTGTAGAAAAGAAGCGAAAGCTTCGCCGTTCTTTTGTTTGGTGTTACAAAGGTCAGTCATAGACATCTCATGTTCAAAGTTGTAGGAGAAGTGGTTGACAAACTTCTCTGCAAGCTCGGGAAATGTTCGAATTCCAGGTGGAAGATGAGCAAACCATTCAGCGGCTTGGCCGCCAAGACTTCTTGGGAAGAGTCTCATAAGATATGTGTCATTGTGAGAGACTTTGAGGCAAGCAATGTATAATTCCCTTAGGTGGTCCCTAGGGTCTCCCTTTCCCTTGTATTTGTCAAATTTTGGCATTTCAAAGTTTTTAGGGAAAGGGGGCATGTACAAGGTGTGGTCAAACGGGTAGGGACAAATATCCTCAAAAGAATAGTATTTGTGTTTGCCCCCAGTTTGTAAGTCATCCACCTTTTGAATTAAGCCTTGTAGGACGGTGTTGAGACCCTGTGGTTGTTGCGGTTGGAATGTGTAGGGTTGTTGATTGGTGAGATATTGGAGGTGGGGTGGGATTTGATATTGGAGATTGATTTGATTAAGATGTTGGTGTTGCGGGTTGGGGTTTGGATTGATTAGTGCCTGCTGTTGTTGGTGTGCGTAGAGTTGTTGAACATGTGGTGGTATTTGGGGATTGGGATTGTGTTGACCTGTGAGATTGACGTTGGGTATGTGGACGTTGGATGGGTTAGATGTGTTGTGGGATTGTTGGTGCGCGTAGAGTTGTTGGATAATATGTGGGGGTATTTGGGAATTGGGATTATGTTGACCTGTGAGATTGACGTTGGGTATGTGGACGTTGGATTGGTTAGATGCGTTGTGAGTTTGTTGTGAGAATAGTTGTCGTAGGTATGCAAGGGTGTGAGGGTTTGGTGGGGGCACACTTGTGGAGGTACTTGCTTGTGTGATGTTGCCTTGTATGCCAATTGTGTTTGAAGCGGAAGGGTTGACGGTAGTTGTGGTAGTAGAGGTGATGACGGGTTGGGAGATGTTAGCAGTGGATGTGGAAGTAGTAGATGTGGTAGCGGTTGAGGTTGTGGATGTGGTAGATACGTTAGGTGTGGACGTTTGAGAGATGGTGGGTTGGGTATGTGATGTAGATGCTTGGATATTTGATGTGTTGGGGACAATTGTAGAAGTGGATGGTTGTGACGATGCCGTAATGGGGGGAAGTTGAGCACCAAGCTTGAGAAGATGGTCAAGATATCTCTTTGGGTCCGATCTTAGGACTTTATCAAGTAGGTCCATACTATCGGCATCTTGCGTGAAGCTCAAGACATCTTGGTCATCTTGGGATATGGTGGGGACATTTTGTGGTAGTGGTGGGGGTGGTGTTGGTGCTTGTGGTAAGAAGTGAAAAGGGTCGTTGGCGCCAAATGGGGGGATGAAGGAATATGTAGGTGGATTGTATGTTTGATAAATGGGTATGTTGCTATTGTTGGTGTTAGGCATGCCAAAGGACCATTGTTCTGCCATTTCTTGATTCTTTTTGTGTTGTGATCTTGTGATGGGCATACGCGTATGGATTTGATTTTCTAGACGTGGGATGAGATGGAGACCTTAGAGAATCGAATTGATTTTGTTGGACCCAAAGATGGATGTGGTAGTGAGATGGAGGGGAAGAGTATGGTGAAGATCGATACGTCTCTCCAAAGGTTTGATATGAATGGGTGATATGAATGGACGATACAAATTTTGGACCAAAGATGGGTGATGAGAAAGGGATTTGGATTTGTGATTTTTTTTATTTTTTGATTGATTTAGGATGATGAGGATGATATTTGTTGTTGTTTTTCGAATAGAGCTTTGGATAAGATCTTAGATTATGATTTGGCACACAAAAGGATGACGATTTTCTTTGTTTGGGGTAGACTAATGACCTTACGCAAAGAGAGGTGATTTGTTTTTCTTGAAAGGTAGACTAATGACTTTTCAAGGAAAATGTGATGTTAATGATAAGATCTAGATCTAACTTTGGCTCAAAAGGGTGACAAGATTTGATTGGTGATTTGTTGATGGGGTTTTGATTTGGATGTGATTTTTTGAAATGATTTGTCTTGGTCCAAGGAGATATGCAAAAAGGATTGAAAGGGGATGGATGGATATGTATTTGTGCTGATAATGGGGTCCAACAATGGTGGTGATTAATTCTCTAAGGTCAAGAAGGTGCAATTTTAAGAAATTTTTTGAAGAAAATGGCTGGACTGTTGGCGGATTTCTGTGAGATGGATACGGATTATGGCAGAACAGAAGGTGTAGATCACAACAAAATGGGTCTTTGCTTCAGGCAAGTCAATATAACAATAGCGCCAATCCACTGGTGAAAAGGCGCTACAATCAGACAAATATGGCGCTGAAACAGGTTACACAGATTTCTGATGGCAAAATTTTGGATTTCTGAAGGCAAAATTTTGGATTTGTCTATTTGGGATGTGACTAACTGATTTGTTCTGTCTCAGGCACGTCAATCTCAAAATAGTGTCAATCCACAGGTGAAAAGGCGCTACAATCAGATAGATATGGCGCTGAAACAGGGTTTGACAGATTTCTGATGGCAAACTTTTGGATTCCTGACGGTAGAATTTTGGATTTGTCTGTTTGGAATGCGACTAACTGATTTGTTCCGTCTCAGGCACGTCAATCTCAAAATAGCACCAATCCACAGGTGAAAAGGCGCTACAATCAGATAGATATGGCGCTGAAACAGGGTTTGACAGATTTCTGATTTGTTTTGTCTCTTGGCAAGTTGTTTGTGAAAAAATCAAAGCACTTTAACACACATTTGAACGCAAAACAAGCAATGATTTTTGTTTGTGAAATGACATGATTTTGTTTAGAACAAGCACACTTTTACAACCTAAGGCGAGATTGTGACAATATTTGTTGAATCCCCTAGCTACGCCTATTCAAAGCGGGTAGCTCCAGGATCTTGGTAGCACCGGCTCCTCCTTACAATTGCACACACTTCTCACGCATACCAAGATCTAGGTTTCTTATAAGGCTTGACCCTCTCCAAACCTTTAGATTGTCCCTGCTACCTCGGCTAAGAACCGCATGAATCGGGGCCGTTTCAAGGGTTTTGCCCTCTGCGTCAACAAATAGAAGGATTTTGGCTTACTACAACAATGGCTTTTAGTAAGGGCATTCGTTCAGGTGGTTATACATGTGGCAGTGCTACTCTCCATTATGGAGTCTCCCAACCTCCAAGGGTTGCGCCTTGGAGGGTTTATGGGGAGGTTGGCTGTCGGTATAACAAAACAACACCTGTCGCTTGAGACTTTCATCCCAAACGCCTTATTTTATATAGCGGCTTGGAAGAGCTTGGCTTTAGCTTGATGCCGCTTGGATCGTTCCCACCTTTCGAAGCGGGGTGGCAAGCCCTCTAAAGATTACAAAAGCAATACAATCATGAAAACACTTTTGATCCCCAAGTTCATACAAAGATGCGAGGGGAGAGCATACGTGTTCCCTATGATTATATCACACTCAACATGGTTCAATTTTAGATCTTTGGATTTAGATGGGGGGTGATTAATGCAAAGTGTTGTGAGAAGTTTTTGATTCCCAAGATCACCAAAAAGGTGCGAGGGAAGAGCATACACTTCTCACTCTACTTGACACAATCACGAAGACACTTCACACAAGTATTTAGATCGTCTTGATTAGATGCATGGAAATGCAAGTTTGTTGTTCTTTTTATCCAATGAAGTATGCAATTTGTTGTTCTTTTTATAGCCCAAATTGAAGTGTTTTGATTGTTTGTTTGTTGGCACACAAAAGAAGTATATTTTAGAGCACCAAAAATAAATGTTATGATCACACACACACTTCAATCAAAGATTTGTTTGGGTTAATTTTAAAACACCAAGTTGAAATGTTTGTTCAAGACATGACAAAGCACACAAAGGTTCATTTTAGCTTCCAAATTGAAATATTTGTTAACTAATTAACAAACCATCCTGCAAAAAGATTTCGTTAGTATCCGCAGTACCTGCAACAAACAGAAAGGCAAAATAGCGCTAAAACAGACATATACAGGCGCCACTGCGGGCAGAACAACCCGACTTATGTAAAATGGCGCTAAACTAATTTATGGCGCTAATTAAAATCTAAGATAGCGCTAATTAAATTAAAGGCATTGATACAAAAGATAGCGCTAATAAATTCTAAGTTAGGCGCTGATGCAGACGATAGCAATGATCCGTTGTAGTGAAGGCGCCACTGCGCGGTGTTTCTGAATCTGTGGAAGACACCGATGGCGCTAATCTGAAGGATGGCATCAAAACGCGGAACTGATGCTGTTTGGTTGTTTCTTTCAAAAATTTGCCATAACCTCCCCCTGTAATTCCTGGTTTTCCTGCAAAACAGAGAACAAAAAACATAGAAAACAACAGGAAAAGAAAAAAACACACATGAGTATGGTTAGCATATAAAATAAAATCGTGCCGAAATAGCGCTGAAATACGGTAGTGATGGTGCCGCTGCGACGGTTGAATAGCGCTGAACCTGCAAAAAGTCGAATACTAACACAAAAACTCACAAGCAAGGATTAGATTGGACCTTGTGGGTCCCACCGGGCGTGCCAATGTAGATTAGATAATGCAATAAGGCAAAACACTAAATCAAATGCAAATAAAACACATGATTATACCTTACAAAACACCACCTAATCCCATCAAGGGAAGAAGGAGCCTTTGCACCCAAAAGAAGCTCCCAAGACCAAGATTATCCCTAGACTATGGATTCAAATGTGAAGTGCTCTTCAATTGTGCAACTTACTAGCTTTTCAAAGATGATTTTGGCATGGTAACTTTGCATGGAATTGGATGATGAAAATGACTTGTGAGAGGTTGTATTTATAGACTTTTTGGGGAGATTTTGATCCAAGGGTGGAGATTGAATGGAGAGATCAATGTGGAGGATGAAAGTGATGTGGAGGGCCTAGATTTGATCTTGGAAGATGGAGGGTTAGGAATAAAAGTAAATCTTTTATTCATTTTTGGGAAAGGGGTGAATAAATAAGGTTGGGTGGGATGGATTATTTGTGAATTAAAAATTCACATGGGGAAGGGTAAAATGAATTAAAAATTCATTTGGGGAAGAGAGTTATGACATGTGTAAGAGGAGTAAATGTGATGTGTGATTTATTTGAATTTTAAATTTGGGGAATGTGGAGAGAAGTGCTAATGAGGGTTTGACTCACTTAATTAGGGTGATTAGCCTAATTAATGTGGCTGGAATAAATTAGTAGAGGGATTAGAGGGGGGATAAAATTAATTAATTAGTGATTTAATTAATTAATCCTAAGGCTAGGATGAGATAGCTAGAGTAGGCAATTAAATAATAGCTATTTAATTGTCTAGGGTAGGGATAGGCTAATTAGTAGGCTGGATTAATTAGTTAACATGGTTTTAACTAATTAATTAGGTTTAGGGAAAATGGGGGAATTGATTTAATAAATTTTGCATATTTATTAAATCAATTGGCTAAGGTTTGGATTATTGAATTAATAAAATTAATTCAATTTTGGGGATAAAATGGTGTGGATTTGGATGATGAAAGGGGTAATTAATTAAATAGAAATTTAATTAATTGGTTGGAAAGGAAATTGGTATGTTTAGGGATGTCGGGAGTCAATTTGGTGGTTGAGACATTTTTAGGTGTCTAAAGGTTGCATTAAATAAAAATGATATATGGGATCTAGTAACTTTGTCTAATGGATGTAAACCCATTGGATACAAAAGGGGGTTCAAGAAGAAAATTGGTTCATATGGTAGTGTTGAGTAGTACAAGGTGAGATTGGTTGTGAAGGGTTATTCCCAAGTTGAGGGAATTGATTATGGTGAGAATTTCTCCCCAAATGCTAATATGACATCCATTCATTGTCTATTATCTATTGTCGCAGTGTATAATATTGAGGTTGATCAAATGGATGTGAAGATAGCTTTCTTTCATGGTGATTTAGAGGAAAATATTTATATGTCATAGCTAGAGCATTATATTGAAAAAGGTAAAGAGAATTTGGTTTGTAAGTTGAATAAATCTTTGTATGGTCTTAAGAAATCTCCTAGGATGTGGTACCAAAAGTTTGATTCATTTGTGTTAGGTTTGGGACAAATCAGATCATTGCATCTATTACAAAATGGATGGTGATCGTTTTCTCATTATTGCATTTTATGTTGATTGGTGCAGGAGCACCCGCACATGATCAGGATATAGGTCCGCATGATGACATACATGATCAGGATATAGGATAATTATCAGTATGATGACAGGATAGCCTATTTTTAGTATGTTTGACTTTATCATGTAATAAGGTCCATTGGACCGATGCTATGTATTAGATCAGCATAGGAGTATGTGTAGGCAGTTAGAGATCGGGATAAGGTAGTCTGAGCTGTCCTCTCTCCCAGCCGCTTGGAAGCTCCCAGCCACTGGGAAGTGAGTTGGTAGTACTCGAAGGATTTGTTATATATACCTTCGATCTGTTAGGGTTTAGACAGAATTCACATTGATTTTGATAGATGTTATGTTCAGGAGAGTAGTATTGGTGGTATGCTGTACTGGTGATCAGTCCAGATATTGTGAAGCAGAATTGTAAAAGCAGGACATTTGGATTTCAATTGAATAAGATCTCATCTTTTGCATTATCTGATTGTATCAGTTGTATCTGTGTTGATTTCCTTTCCGTTTTGCAAGTTGATGGGTACTTTCAACCCTTCCACCGGTTGAACCTGCAAATCGGTGGAATGGTCCTGTATTATAGCTTAGTTTGCATTTGTGTTTTCTGTTTATGCATTGCATTGTTCAAGAGATCAGTTAGGAGCATGCTGTAAATCAGCCTAGCATCCTCATGTGCTAGGTATAGAAAGATAAACTGTTAGATTTTGGTTTGAAGGTGATCTGGCCCGGTCGTCACATTGTCTTTGTGTAATTGAGCGGTTCTGAGTGTTTACATGCAGCGGACGGATACACAGGAGTCTGCATGTGCGTTTCCAGCCGGAACGAGCCGCATCATCATCTGCGAATGCATCGCCATCAGGATCGGGTCGTGAAACTGTTGAAGTTTGCAAGTTGCAAGTGCATCAGGATGTTTTGAGTTGGATATATACTCAGTGTATATATCGCAGTCAGGATCATCTCTCGGAGAAGCTCATCATCCGCGTATCGCTAGCAAATGCGGGTGTGAAAGTTTAGTTTTTTTGGCTAAGTGTTGAAGAGGTCATCAGGATATTGTGTGACGTCATCGTCATCCGCATATGACGTCATCGTCATCAGGATATTGAGATATCACCCTATGCGTATTGATCCTGTTGTCGCTAAGTGGTTAGGTATCGGCATAGGCAGAAAGTTGTGAAACATCATCAGAGGTTTCGAGGGAGCCAGATAAATTAGATCATGATGCTGTTGCTTGTATCGTCGGGTAGCGGGGCATCGAAGGGAAGGTGTTAAGTTGTCGTCATCAGGATATTTGGAGCAACCGGATATTTGGATATCCTGCTGACGAAGGTGGTGTCGAATATCATGATGATGCCGCTTGTGTTTGGCGCCCGATGAACAGTGCAACCGGAGGATGTTTGCGCCTGTTGATTATCATGATGATGATGATAGGCGACAGGCGGAGGAGGTGAACAGTAGTCGGCAGGAGGATAATTGTGCCCGACCGAAATATGATGATGCTGTTGTTGTTTTTAGGAAATATGATGATGATGCTGAGCTGATAGGGATTTTTATCAGGTTGTTTGTATACTTGGCTCCTCCTTCCTGTTAGGTAGCCTCCGTTGCGTTTCACTCTGCATCATTGATGATATGTCATTTTTTAGTAATGGGAAGAGTTTGATTTATGATTTGAAGTCTCAATTGTCAGAAAAGTTTGAGATGAAGGACTTAGGGATAGCTAGGTACATCTTGGGGATGGAGATCATAAGATATAGAGCTAATAAAAAATTTTGGTTAGGCTAGAGTAGGTATGTGAACTTAGTGTTGGAGAGATTCAACGTGTTAGGTTGCAGGCCATTGTGTGTTCCTGTTAGGATGAGGACAAAGTTATTCATTGAGAAATGTAATTTTCCTAGTGAGATGGAGAGCATGAGTAACACACCTTATGCTAGTGTTGTTGGGAGTCTAATGTATGCTATGGTCTTACAAGACTAGACATTGCCAAAGTAGTGGGAGTCCATAGTTGTTTCATGGCTAATCCTAGATGGGTACATTGGGATGTAGTGAAGAGGGTCTTCAAATATTTACGAGGTGTTTTTTATTATTCAATTTTTTATCATGGTTATCCCATAGAGGCTCAACATTTAGTGTCTATTCATGGATATAGATTGGGCTACATATGTTAATAGAAGGAGATCCTCCAATGGATATGTTTTCACTATGTTTGGTGGTGATATTAGTTGGTTGAGTAAGCGATATGCTATGGCCGCTTTGTCCAATACAAAATTAGAGTACATAGCAGCTACTTATGCTTGTAAAGAATCCATTTGACCTAAGAGATTGTGTTTTGATGTTGGGCTAGATGCGGGAG
Organism: Cunninghamia lanceolata; assembly: GCA_027924645.1. Taxonomy (NCBI): domain Eukaryota; kingdom Viridiplantae; phylum Streptophyta; class Pinopsida; order Cupressales; family Cupressaceae; genus Cunninghamia; species Cunninghamia lanceolata. The sequence continues at coordinate 177,382 of BSBN01001588.1, forward strand.
TTATTACAGTTCTATGTGATAGTCAGAGTGCCATATATGTCTAGCAAAGAACCTGACTTTCCATGCAAAGATGAAGCATATTAATGTCTTGTACCATTTTTTTCTTAACATAGTAGAGGATAGGAGGGTGATTTTGGAGAATGTTGACACTTTGACAAATGTTATAGATTTAATGACAAAGCACGTGAGTACAAACAAGTTTAGGTGGTGCAGTGATTCTATGGCCTTTCATCCCTTAGCAATTAGATTCTAGTGTTGGTGTGTTTCACTTTTGCTCTTGCAAGGTGTTTGACAAGTGGGAGAATGTTGGAAAAGATGTCTCAACCTTGCATTCCTAATGTTCATTTTAATATATTTTATATGCATTCACTATTTCATCTTTTGTGTATTTTGTCTTCTTGTGGGAGAGTTGACGTCCCTCTTGGAGGTGACATGGATTTTATCTTTAGTGGATTTTGTCCTCAAATGAGGAGCTAGGCATCCCACATTGAGGTGGCATATCTTTTCCATGTGTTGGCATCTTGTAGTGTGTGTGAGGTCATTATGATGGGAGTTACATATAATAAATTATTATGATGTGTAAGAGCATGTAAGAGGGAGTTACATTGGAGCCTTGACCAACATTATGATAGGTGTGGACACTTGTCATGGAGCATCTTTTTGAATTAGGAATGAAGACAAATTGGGGTACCCAAGTTGGGTGGTCAAATATGACAAATTTGTTAGGATTAAGGTGCCATCAACCTTATAAATCCTATGTATTTAATTATTCATATTATTATTTATAAATACAGTCATAAGATGAAGGGACCATTGAAAGTGGTAAATATTTAATTATGGTACCAGTAATAATGTCAATTTTAACTTGGGATTACTGCAGGTAAAAATTGGGTGGCCTAGTTTATTAATAGCTTATGACATGGTGTAAGAGTATCTTATATTGTTAGTCTCTTACATGTTGTAAGGAATCAACTATTTTGGGACCATCTTTAGTTAGCATTTTATGACAACTTGTAAGAGGTGTAAGAGGCTATTTTTAGCTTATTGTTGACTTTCTCAAAGGTGGGTGTTGGGATTTGGCTATCTTGGCCGCTACATTCATGTAAAGTGGTTATGACATTTGTAAGAGGCTAATTCTAGCCTAATTGTTAGATTCCCTAAGTATGGCATTGGATTTTCCCAAATTTGGGAACCACAATCTATGTACTCCATCTATGGCTTGTATTTCCTATATAACATAAGCTAGACGAGTGTAGAGTTATGTTGAGAACTTGCACAGGTACACAAGCATTGTCAGATTGGATGTAGGAGTGTAGGAAGTGATTGTGTTGTATTCTTGATTCAAAGATAATACAAATTTGGCCTCTCTTCTTGGTGGAGTTTTTTCCCGAAAGAATTTCTCCACCTAAATCTCTGTCACGTGTAATCTCCTAGGTTTGTTAATTTTCCTTGTTGATTTTACATGTTTAAATCTTAATTTGGCATTCTACTGTTAGAAATTAGATTTGTAGTGTATATTTCCATTCTATAGTGGTTTACCTTCATTTCTAAGAAGATTATGGCATTGTAAGATGTGTAAGGAATTTGCTAAAAATAGCCAGGAGGACTAAGACCAAGAAGAGGGCGTTGGAATTTGGACTCAAATTTCAGAACTATACCTCCTTGTAGTTTTGCAAATGGTTTTCTAAACCATTCATGGTTTCAAGTTTGTTCATCTCCTATAAAATTGGTGCTTGGAGTTGTAGTTTGTATGGTGTAATTTGTAGGTACCCTAATGTTGTCGAAATCACTCTAGATTTCAATGTTAGTGTTACTCCTATAAAGGCTTGCTCTACAAGTGTATTGTAACCTTGTTAGTTTACTGAATAATACATTGGGTTGCTTTAGAGTGTGGGGTTTTTGTCCTAAAAGGGTTTTCCCCAAGCACCTTGTGTTATGGTATATTATTTATTCTATGTTTATATGTGTTTCTACTTTTTGTAATTGTAAAGATTAAAAGTCTACACAAATCTCTCCTTTAAGATTAGTGCAGGAAGTGTTTTTGCGTACCTTGCTTCCCTTCATATGATTACATTTATTGATGATTTTACTATATACATATAGTTTTTTTTTTAAGAATAAGAGTGATGTTTGTGAAATATTCAAAATGTTTAAGTCTATGGTAGAAAAGAAAGTGGAAGATACATAAAGTGTTAAATAATAGATAGAGGAGATGAATTTTGTTCAAAATAATTAAATGAATTTTGTGCAAGGAATGGAATCAAGAGATAGTTAACATCACCTTATACATTGTAGGAAAATGAAGTGGCAAAATGAAATAATAGAACAATAATAGAATTAGCAAGAACTATGTTAAAACTAAAGAGCATGGACAAAATGTTTCAGGTTGAACTAGTTAGGACTATTATTTATATCATGAATAAGAGCCCAACTATTGTGGTAAGAAATAAGACATCGTATGAAGCTGGATATGGGACAAAGCCTACAATGGTACACTTGAAAGAATTTGATTTCTTATCTTATGTTCACATAGATGATGAGAAAAGATAGAAATTGGATGCAAAGAGTGAAGCATGCATATTTACATGTTATAGTGCAAAAAAAGCCTACAGGTTATAATGCAAAAAAAAACCTCCAAGTTTTATTTCCCTCAAGGTAGGAAAAGCATTATTTTAATAGATGTTATAGCTATTGAAGGAGGAGCCTATGCAGATCACTTGAACAAAGAAAAATAAATAGTAATTCAAGGAATAGTTTGGGATCAAGAAAAAAAGATTGAAGTTCAAGATTTGCATCAAGTTTAAGCAATGTTGTTACACAAAGTAAGAAGATAATACAAACTCATCATCTAAATCTAATAGATTAGAATTTTGAAAGAAGATTAACAAGAAGACAAGTTATAGAAAGCAATGAAGATAATGAATTGGTTAATTATGCATTTCAATCAAATATTGAGGTGGAACATAGTAAGTTTGAAGAAGCAATTGAAAAGAAAGATTGGATTAAAGCAACGAAAGAAGAGAATAATGTTACTGAAATTAAAAAAAAACTTGGGAGCTTGTAAAGCTGCCAAAAGATGAAGAAGTTACATGAACTAAATGGATTTACAAGGTAAAGTAGAAGTGTGATGGTACCATTGAAAGATACACCAATTAGATGTGAAGAGTGCATTTTTAATGGATACATTGAAGAGGAAGTATATTTGAATCGGCCACAAGGATTTGAAAAAGAAGGAAAAGAAGGATATGTTTATAGCTTAAAGAAAGTGCTCTATGGTTTGAAACAAGCACCAAGAGCATGGTATTCAAGAATTAATACACGATTCTTGGCAAATAGATATGTGAGAAGCAACAATGAGCCTACACTACATTTCAAGAAGGAAGGTAATGAAACAATTTATGTACATCTATATGTTGATGGTCTAATCTATACATGAAGCTCAAACGGGATGAAGAAAGAATTCAAAGAGGCAATAATGAAAGAATTTGAAATGACTGATTGAGGACTTACACAAGATTTTATTGGCATGGAGGTATGCCAATCTCATAGTAAGATCTTTGTTTGTCAAGCTAAGTATGTGCAAGATTTGTTGAAAAAGTTTAATATGCTAGATTGTAAGGGAGTTGATGCACCACTTGCGCATGGAGAAAATTGATGAAAAAAATATGGATCATTGAAAGTGGATGAAATAAAATATAGAAGCATTGTTGTAAGTTTAATGTATTTGACAGTGACAAGTTCAGATATTATGTTTGTAGTATTATTGGTTTCAAGGTATATGAGTGAACCTACAGAAAGGCATCTACAAGTAGCAAAAAAAATACTAAGGTATGTGAAAGGAACAAAGGATCATGGAATCCATTATCATTTAGTTGAAGATTCAAAATTATTTGATTATTCAAATGCCAATTGGTTAGGATTATTAAATGATAGAAAAGGCACATTAAGACATTGTTTTACATTAGGAAGAAGATTGATAACATGGATCTCAAAGAAGTAGAATATAGTTGCATTAACAACATGATGTACACAAGCAATTCAGTTCAAAAGAGCTTTGGAAGATCTAAGAGAAGAATAAAGAAATTTTATAGTGATATTTTGTTGTGATGGTGAAGCAATACAATTAAGTAAAAATTCAATATTTTATGTAAGAACAAAACACATGGACCTAAAGCACCATTGCATAAAAGAGTTGGTACAAGAGAAGAAAGTTGAAATTTAGTTTTTCAAGTCAAGAGAACATTTGGCAGATATCATGACTAAAGGACTAGAAAAGATAATGCATTCGGGTTTGAAGATAAAGTTGCTAATACAAAGATTTGATATCAAGGGAAAGAAGATAGGAAAATCTTATGTCAAATCAACATAATACTAATGAAGTTGTCTTAGATGCTGATGAAGTTAAGTGATGCTCAAAGTTAGAGGTTAATGAAAAATTTAACTGATATTAATGAAGTTATAGGCTAATGAAGAAGTTAGGTGATGCTGACAAAGTTGAACTAATGCTAACAAAGTTAAACCATTGCTACTAAAGTTGTGCATTTTACAGTTCATAATAAATTTTGGTGCAACTATTTTTAGGAAGATATTTTATAGGATTTTATTTATAAATTAGTTGATGATTTAGAACTATTAGTTGTTTTGGGCATAGAATTTTTGGAGTTTTAGCACCTATGTTTAGAGGGCTTGAACTATAATTTTAGACACCAAAATTTGTAATATTTTAGCACATGTTTTTTCTAGCTTTATCACCCAATGTTAAACTGCATCTTTAATGCATGTATGGCAACTTAATTTAGGAGATTGTTTTTTGTTAGATATTTTGGGATTTGAAAACTCCATATTAATCACCCCTATTTCTATTTGTAGTAAATAATTCAAGAACAAAATTCAAAAGTTATTCAAGGAAAGTCAATTCAAAATAAAAGATTTTTCAATGTGTGATTTTAGTATCACCCATGTTCGATACAAAATTTTCTAACATGCACTAGACAATAAAGCAATAGCTTCTTGTTTTGAATTAGGTTGGAATTATTAATGTTGTCACAACCATCTACAATTTTTGTCCCAATGCTTAAATGAAATAATGCATGTCAATAATGATTTATCTTCTTAATCATCAATGATCTTGAAGGGTATTATTGCAAACACATATCTGAAGAAGCATGAATGTCACAATGACTGTTGAAAGATATCTTTAATTTTGCATAAACACAAATATTCATGTTTGTGGCTTCAATGGTCATATTTGTATCCTCCCATAGTATGTGACTGACAAGGTACAACTACAAGTCGAGACAAAATTGAAGAAATCTTGGTTAAGAGTCACTCATTCATATGTTCCATTTATTGAATGTTTATGGATAAATTGTGAGGATAAAAATGAGATCAAATGTTGATATTTCTATAGGTCCTCTCTTTAAGAAGATTCGTCGGTATAACACCCTCAATGTTTCTCCTCAAATTACAAGATGACACTCTAGAATCTTTGAAGTACTATTAGCATTTCATTTTTCTATAGCCTTTCAAAAAGGTAAATTGATCTGATGGAGATTAAATTCAATTAAAGATAGAACCCAATGAGTAATGGCATATATCATCCTATGGATACAGAAAAGAGTAGGAGAATGCATATCAAAAGTTCATGTAGCTTGGGACTCAACTTGTTATTGTACCACAGTTCAAAAAGTTGATCCACCAAGAAATGTGTCTACCTGTTTTGGTGCTAGTAAATCCAACATTTTAAGCTAAAGTAGTAGTGCATGCAGTGATGAAGACAATGACCATGACCCAAAGACAAGAAAAGTTGTAAACTCATTGTGTGGAGATATTGTTGATGTAAGAATATCAAATTTCTCTCTCTAAATGTTTCTCATAAAGCCTCTAGCTTTGTAAACAAAACAAATGTTTGTTCTACCCTAGTCCTATTGATGCCTCAAATATAGGTCATGACAACTTGTACAATTAAATTTTGATTGCCAATACTACTCAGAGATATTCATCTCTTGATGACATTTCAAAGCAAAGCAAGAAAGAATATCCTAATAGTCTTCAACTTCCTAATAATTCTAATAATAGTAATGGAAATCCCATGCTATATGATGATAACATAAATGTGTTACTATGAGAAATTTAGCCTTCAAAGATTCAACAAAACAATGTATGATTTCTCTGTAGTAACAAATCCTTCTAATAAATAAACTTCATCGTTTGGTATGACTACCACTCAGGCACCTTTTTCACCATTACCTCAATGGGTAAACCAAATGATTAGTAATAAGAAATACACATTCAAACCCAACCCTCCTATTTGAATGCAATATGCTCTATTATGCAAGCTAAATCACCAAAGAAGGCATAATAAACACAAAGCATCATAAGAGTGGATGAACTTGGTCAAACACATGCCAAAATAGCAACTCCTTTGGTTGATAAGAATGTGGAGGATACGTTGCCCACTAATTTCTAGATGGAGAATATTCCCCTCAAGAAGCCCAATCGAGGGTGTGCAATAAATCAACTCAATGTTGTCATCAATCATTGATCAATCAAATAATCATAAATGGTTAGTGAAAGTCTAACCTTAAAAACAAAGTTAATCAACTTATGGATACATTCAATATTTGTTGAGCTACTTGCTTCAAAGAAAGAACAAAATGGCCCCAATCAATTCAACATTTTCATGGACAAAGATGGCATTTCCCAAGTGGGTGAGATCTATAAGCTCAATTAAAAGTTCTAAATGAAGATGTGATTGTAAAGTCTTTCACAATCGATCAGTTAGTAAAAACCTATCACAAAATTGTTACAAAACACAAGAAGTTGAAGAATCATGAAACAAATTTTGATGAAGCTACAATTGGGATAGAATTTGCTACTAGATGTCAAAGAGATGTTGGTTATGACTTCTAAGAATTTAATTTTTAGCGGTGTATTTGATTCTATCAATGATGATGTCCAATATTAATGGTTTTGTGCCATCAAATTCCAAACTAAATTTAACGTTGGCTAGGTAGATTTGACGCCCAACCCTTATGAGACTATTGAGTAGATACTCTGCCACTATCCTTTGTGTGACTAATGGCCAATAGTCTATTACCATCTCTTATGAGACTAATAGATAAGTCTTTCAACATCCCTTGTTGATTGCTTGCTAATACCATGCCACCATCCCTTGCAGGACTATTGACTTTTGTTTTGTTCCATTCTTGTCCACATCCCTTTGGGTGAGAACTAAGATCTTACCATATTGTGGCAATCCCTAGTAGGCACCATTTGGCATCTATTGTCATCCTACAATTGGGTTTTGGGCTTATTAATTCATGGCTCCAACCAACTTTGTGATATTCATCCCTTGTTGTTTGCTCATCCCTTATGAGACTACTTGTTGAATGTCTTTAGTTATCATTGTCATCATCCATAATGGGAATTGTTATCTTATGATGATTTTTGCTATCATCCATTACAAGACTCTTGGGCTGAAACTTTAAAAAAAATAAAGAAAACAACAAAAAAACAATTTATAGTAAACATTATAAGTAGAATTTACAAGAGACAATAAATTTCAGCAATTAGATGATATGATCAAAATATCTTGTAAATCAGAAAGAAATTGTCATATTGGTCACCAACAACCAGGAAAGCAGTTAAAACCGCAAAAGAGAAAGTTGATGAAGTAAACTTCTTCCAAAAAAAAATTGGTTATCATATGAAATCTAGAATTCAAAAATGTGACTCGAGTTGAAAAGGAGAGATTACTAATGTTAACAATGTCAATTATTGCAATAATAATGTATATACATAGATGCAATTGTGGAGGAAACGTATATGTAAGACTTTTCGATACTAGGACAGTTTTAACTGTTTTCTGTCTAAATAGGGCGAAAATTTGTGATGAGGATTGACAGTGTACATAGAATAGTTTTTATTCTATAGTTTTGTTATTTTATTCTATAGTTTTGTTATTCTACCCCATGTTTTATCCTTGTAATAAAGTGAGATTTTCTCACTCGTAATTGTTACGTTGTTAGGATAAGTTGCTTATAATTATTTGTTATCCTACTGTTGGCTCGTGTTGATTATATTAAAAAAAAAAAAAAAACTTAAATTCTTTTTAGAATATTTCAATTTTTTTGGCATAGACTAGTTATATAAAATGCTTGTACATTCTCAAACCAAATAATAAAAAGTCGGTGATCAAGTTAAGTCGTATCAATTAGTATCAAAGCATCTTCGGGCCATAGGATCTTTGTGATCTCCTTAGCACTTCTGCAATGAAAATATTGCAATTCTATATTGGCCTTTGAGACACAAAGATCCTTTTCCCTATAATTTGGAACCTCTATCATTTTCCCTTTCATATTGTTGGTAGCATAAACTATGTTGATAGCACATTTGCCATATGACCTAGTATGCTTCACCAGGCCAACAAAGTCGTGGCAAGAACAGTTGCAGAAACTGCCAAACCTAAAGCAATATTACAGAAGAATACACGATGGGACATGGACATAGCCAACTCTTCCATTGCGCCAGCTATAGCACTCAAAAAAATGAATCACAGTAAATTTGTGTCTGAGTCCTACTTGTGCAAGAAAATATTTCATGAGTTTAAGAGCAAAAGCATCAATATAAGAGGCAACCTTTCTTCCCTTCTAGAGCCTGACAAGCATAAGCAAGACTTTCACAGTTCAGAGACATACTACCCATGGAATCCACAGAGCTTCACCACATATCGCACGATTATACATATGGTGAATTCTACAACGTAAACATTCCCATTGTGCATCCTAAGATGGAAGAGGCTTTCTTTGGCATAGTCCAATGTGGTCAATGGAAAGCCTCCTACTTTAAACTTTTCATCAAGCCTTTATAAGATTGGCTAATGCTTTTAGATCTTCGTAAGCTCGCATTTTCCTTCAATCCTATACCCACTTATTTCTATATTAAAACAAATGGGATGTTTCGATGTTCCCTTTTGCTCCTGCAAGTTCAGCATTTTATTTGCTACACATCCGTGTCAAGCCCTGTCTCGTTCATAACTCTTGTGAAATTGCCTCTATATTTACTCTTGAGATTTCTATATCAGTTGGTGCTGATGGTCGTCACCCTCCTTTGAGCTTCTACAAGATTGGTTACTCCTTTTGGGCACTCTTTTTTTACGACCATTATCCTCGAAGCTATCATTATTCCTTTTCGGGACCTCTAAACCAGTTTTGGTTTCTTTTGGGTTCAAGTATAGATTTGGATCTCCGTTTTGCAAACCGTTGGAATTATTTTCTTATTATGATTCCTCGAGGCACTCCTGTGAGACTTGTAGTTGCCTACCTTTTCCAACTTCTTGTCATTCTTTCAACTGGCTTTGAAAAATGGAGATGATTTTACTTTTGTAAACTTTTGAAAAGTTGTTTGGCTCTTCTTTTTCTGTATGTCTTATTGTTGCAAGTTAGACATGAGGCCACCTTTATGTGTACTAATATTTGCATTTCTCTTGGTGCTCATCATCTTCACACTATAGACATTTGTAAGTTGCATCTTAAACCATACCTGCTTTGAAATGCTTTAACATTTCTCATTGTGTTGCTCCACCAAGGCAACACCTTGTCTGTGTTAGAGTTGGCTATAATTGGAGCCACCCAAGATCTAGGACTTCATGAAAACATAAAAGAGATCAAATGAAAGAATAATGATATTCTATCAATGAATGCAAAAGAAGGATTGTTGTTATTGTTACAATGTACATGATATGCCTTGCTTATAAAAACAAGGTGAGCTAGAAAGGTGGAGTGGAAAGTGGAGATATTCCTACAACATGTGCCAATTAGAGGATGATAACTAAGTGCACATGTGGAGGATAAAACAACTCACTCCAACTATCAACAACTGAACACACAACTAGACTCAACTAGAAACACCTAAAAGACTCACTAAGTCAACTTAACATGTGTGATTAATGTGTGATGTGTGAATATTATTTAACTAATAAATAGTTAAATAAGATAAATTATCCACACAAGGGTAAACCGATTAGGTGATAACCCTGTTCACACCAACAATCTGATAGCCTTTCCAACACCATTTGCAACAGTAGTTTTCCTCTCTTTTGAATGATTAGAGGCCATATTGTTGGTAGGAATGATGAAGATTGACAAAGTACATAGAACACTTCTATTATTTTACCCTTAATAATGTGAATCTCACTCATAATTATTAAGTTGTTACGATAAGTTGTTTATTTGTTATCCTATTTTTGTGCTTGCATTGGTTGTATTCAACAACATTTAGATATTTTGATATATTTCAAATTTGGTACAATCTATGCCCATAAAACGCTTGTAAATTTTCAAACCAAATAATGAACAGTTAGTAATCAAGTTAGGCCGTATCAATTTGGCTTCAAAAATAGGTACCCACTCAGTTGACTATATGAGTTTGAAAATCAATTGCTAGTGGCCAAATATTTTATGAAGTTTGACTTGATCTTGGGCTAGCACCAAGTTTGCATGCAATTAGACAATGTCTGCAAAATTACCTTCAAAAGAAATCTGTCATCTTGGGCTCATTATCACATACATCTATAGCAGGCAATGTTTATCCTATTCAAGCACCATCAGGTATAAAGACATAGCAGGCAATGTTTAGATCGAGAACTGGAGTTCTTGCCAGCTTGTGGCAATCCTTGAGAGCAACTATGTGACATTTGTTGTCATCCTACAATTAGGTTTTGGGCTTATTAATTCATGGCTCCAACCCTGTGATATCCATCCTATTTGTTGCTATGATAGGTATTCCAATCCCGCATATTGTCACACGTAACATTTAGTGAATACAAATCAAGTGGAAATCCTGCAGTCAAAATATAATGAAAACATGTGTAAAAATGCACTGATATTGGTAGTATTTATACCTGTAGATTTTTATGAATAATTTCAGTGTCATAAAAGCCATATCAGGCTCCATTTGCATAACTGGGCTTGGTGTTTTATTTTTCTTTTTCAAAGAAGCAAAACACTATTTTGAAAGAAAAAAACCCAAATACAAGGGAAAGCTTAATGACACTATCAGGCTCAATTACAGATTTAGTGAAAGCAAAAAAATGCACTATTTTCCATGATCTTAAAAACATAGCTTTATCATAAGGTCCTTGGATTGTACTTTTTCATTGTGTAAACCTCATTCCATTATTTTGTATCTATTTTATTACTGCATTAAAAATTTCATAATGTTTATCATTAAACATGGGCTAGTAAGATTTCACTGGAAATCTATTATAATGCAAATTGCAATGGTGCATAGATCATTTAACATTAGATTCTTTGATCATATGAATTTCTGAAGAACTTTAAATTGAGGTATAGTAGCCACTTTTTATAACTCGTATAGACAGCAATACTTCACAATTTCCAAGATGTTAGTACATGATTTTGGTAATTAGATATTGCAAATTTCCTCAAGGAAATTAGCATTACAAAATTCCAAAGCACATAGACCTTCCTCTATATAGAAGGAGCATCAAATCTGCTGCCAAGTTACTTCCCACCAAAAATGGCCACCAAGAAGGATATGACAACTGGAGCCACGGTCATTTAATAAATGCCACATGTCACAATAAGCAGATGACTCTCGCTAAGAAAGCAAATCTTGGATAATCTACACGTCCAAAGAAAACCAAACTTGACCAACAATATGACACTGGTTGAGAAGAAACAACCATCAAAATGTCCTTCCCAATGTAAATGTCTCTCATGCACTTTTCCTAGAATACATCACATTGTACAGAATCATACTAATGCTATCATAGCTGAAATGTTGTTCTGCACTTTGTATTTTCGGCTCTTGTCCAAAAGACAATTCTTCTCTAGAAAAACACAACATATCATTGTTCAGTGGATACATGGTCCTGCCAGGATATGCTTGAAGATTGTAATATGTATTTAGTCATATGATGGAGGCAAACAAAAAAATTGTGTCGAGTTCGGAGTGAATAATGCCTCAGATGAATTTTCATACAAAGGGGCCAAGACAAACATAAAGCAGATAGAAAAGACTGAAAAGGATTGTAATCCAAGACCCAGTTGTGACAAGAGCACTTTATGCCAAATGTAGATCATAAGGTTATAATTCTTTAAAATGCCAGAATAGTGCTGAAACTTGAGCTTGCCTCCTCCAAGATATACTCCTTTTCATCAACGTCAAGAAATGAAGCTCATCAATGTAGCAATAATCAGGAAAAAATTAACCTTCTGAGTCTCACCTCAAGACTTATATGTAATGATTCTGTCAGTAATAACACTGTTACAAAGTGGACATTCTGTGCAGGCTACAGCACATGTCTTGCATACTGCAACCAAATCAAAAGCAGAAAACACACTCTAATTAAAATTTAATATAAGGCAGAACCTTCTAAATCCACAACCTAAATAAGTGTTATAATGCATATAACAATATGAAAATATAACAAAAATATTATATAACTATAAAATGTCAGATTAACAATAAAAATTGGCATACACAAACAAATAATTAAAAAAAATTATTAAATCAACAAGCACTTAAATTTTTAAAACAAAAATCCAATAAAAAGATAGTGAGTTCAAAGGAGCAGAATAATCTTACAACACAAATGCCGACAAGGAAGGATAACAGCTGCAGTTTGTGCAGCAAAGCAAACTTTACAGAAGCCACCGCTAGATTCATCATACGATTCAACCTTGCTAGCTCTGAATCCCTCTTTCTCACTCTTTTCTTGCATCCGAACCTAAAAAAACAACAAATTTGAATGTACAAACATATTAAGATAAGTAGAGAGAAACTTCTCTTTCCTCTACAAGAAGAATGGTAACCAGAAAAATCAGAGTAGGTGCTCATCCATGAATCATTGATTCCCCTGGGCCTTAAGTAATCATTATAAAAAAATATAAGACCCATGATTAAAATTGACATGTATGATTTAAAAGGCACATTTACATGTTCATCAAAATCTTTACACTAGCAAACTGCAAAGAAGCAGCAGTCATATTCATCATTGCAAAGCAAAAAAACCCCAAATCTAATTACAAATCAAAATTTAAAAGCTATAATTAGATGCCATGCCAGCTTTCTGTGAAGTAATACTGCAATGACTTACATTATCAAGAAAACACACATTGTTAGTGCATAATAGCCAATTCTGGTAAAGGGGGAACCCAGAACATTCATGGATCAAACTTAATTACAGAAAAAGTATAAGGTGCTTCTATTGTAATCAAGATAAGCCATATCCTCACTCAAGATTTACCAAGGAATTAAAAAAAGTCGGTTTATTGCATTACTCCTTGCCATCGTGAATGCACATAAAATCATAGAATGCTTGCTCTCGCACATATTCATGCAAGTCAAGTAATAGACTGTGCATTATATTACGTGTGACTAAATAAAGGGCTCTAGCAAGTTAAATGTAGTGCCTCACCATGAATGTTTTTTTTCCCTTTTTTCAAACAAAAATTGTATTGCTTGAAGCTCAAATAATTCTTTCCATTGCATGTAGTGAAACATGCACAAAAAAGATAAGGCAAATCAAATAATGATACATATAACAGGAATTGTAGAACCTGAAACATAGTTCGTACTTTTGATAAATAGCTCCACAGATCAAGTACCTGTAAATATGGCACAACTGCACTTGCACTTACACTTCATATAGACTTTATGTTCATTCTTCTGAGATTTTCTTACATATTCCTAGCCTTAGTGTATTGTGATTCTATCAAGTGGCAGATTACGTTCTGTTGAACTGTATGGATTGCTAGCAAAGTGATTTGTAATCTTGCATGGAGTTGTTTTTAGTAAATTATGAATGCCAGCTTTCAATTAGAACTCTCCGTGCATATTTGTGGAATTGCCTAGTGTTGGAAGAGAATATCTCGATGAGTACATGTTGAAAAGTGATATGTCAATGGTTTTTAGTAGTCAGAATCTAACTTGTAATCTATATATTGATTGAAAGTCTGTTCTCCAAGATATATATATTGGTCGGTAGTCTGTTCTTCAATTCTTTATGTAGATTAGTGTCATTTGGTACAAGTACCATGTAAACTCATCGTTAGGGACACGGCAGCAAAGAATCTTTTGGGAAAAAATCGGCAAACCAAAAGATTAAGAATTTTTCAAAAAACCAGGATTTAACTGGAAAACAATTGGATTTTCATAAAGAGAGAGAGAGAGAGAGATTGTTTTTTTAAATTTAAAGGCATTTTATTAGCATAGATATATAGAGAGCAAATAAAAATGAGTTTTGCCCATGAATTGTGGAATATAGATTTTTTCTTTTATATGCATATCGCTGATTGCATTGCATTGCACAATGCATACTGCATAGTGCATAAATAATAGCTTGATAATAAAAGTATTCAAATTTTCAATTACAATCGACTTTGTAAAATGCGATAGAGGAAGACAGAGATCATTTTTTATAAACGTGAAACTTTGCATTGGGTCTTCAATCTCTGAGGATGAGTGGTTATTTTTCCACATTAACAACGGACATTAGGATTAGTCTATATAAGAATTGTCAAGACTAAGTATTAAGTAGAAATGAGAGTTATGGCCTATCCCAATATCCACTAGTGGTTAATGTTATGGAAGATCCAATGCTAGTTAACGCACACCATTTAGTAATATTTTTTGTTGGCACAATAATTCTTAAAACTTCCTATATCAAAGGTTTAATAGTTTTATTAATAGAGTAGCATGGACACGGTTACGAACACTGATGTGGCTATATTTCAAGACCCCCTAATATGGATATGTAATTATATATTTTATATAATAAAATAGAATAAATACAAATTAAAAAATATTAAAATAGTGTAACAAAAAATTAAAAACATATAATTATTATATTAAATTCTAATTTATTATTTTATAGCTAAATATTACAATTTTATTAACAATAAATATTGAACTTATCAGACTTAAATACTAAATACACTTAAAATAAAATTAATAAAAAATTATATTAAACTTAATAAATAACAAATTTAAAAGAAAGGACTATTTTATGGGGTGTGCAGAAAATGAGCTCTGCTAGGATTTGGTAAATTTGAATCTTTTGTTGGTTTTTGTCAGCATTTCTGGATCTCTACTCTATAATCTTCTTATGGTTTTTCAATAGGCTAAAATAGAGGGGGGGTCTATTCTCCCTCAATCTTTCCAAAATGTGCTTACTAATTCCAAGCCTCTCCTTGTGACAAGGAGACTGATGCTCTTCTGGCAGCAAATGGAAAACAGAAAATGGATCAACCCAGAAGCTCTCTAAATCAATGCATACCAGCTCTAGAGGAGTTCCCTACCATCAATATTGATGTCCAGGAATTTCGTAGGAATGTGGATTCTTTGCATGGAAGAAGCCACATATTTCGATTTCTGGGAATGCAACTTCATTTAGAGAAATTATATTTTTGGGCTCGAAGAAACTGGAAACCGAATGGGGATTTTGAACTAGTGCATGTGCAAAAGGATATTTCATTGCCATCTTTGCTAATGAATCAGATCGCGATGCGGTTTTTGGAGGAGGCCCTTATTTCTGTCGAAATGCAGGACTGTTCATGAAGCATTGGCATGTGGGTTTCAAACCCTCAGAAGAGATGCCCTCGACAGCACAAATTTGGATCCGTGTGTATGCTCTCCCCTAGGGATTTTGGTCCCAATTGGTTTTTGGAACTATTACCAGATCGCTGGGAGCAATCATTGACATTTCTCGACCCTTCCATGGTAAAGGTCTCTCGGTCTACACAAGAATATGTGCTGAACTGGACCTCTCAGTGCGTCTTCCAAAAAGTGTTATTCTGAAAGCTAGGGAAGTGTTATTCGAATTAAATACCAAAAAAATCATACTACTTGTAAACTTAGACAACAGTAGAACTTCACCTCCAAACTCCAAATAGAAGATGGCAGTACTGTTGATGATCCCCAATCCCTCAAAGTTTCCTTGGTTTCCTTTTGGGAGAATATGCTTATAGAAGATGGAGAAGATTATCCTGACAAGCAAGAATCCTTTTTAAATCATATTCTTTCTTTGATTAATAAAGCCGACAATGATTTTCATATGGGGATGATAAATCCTGAAGAGGTCGAAACTGCTCTTTTTCATACGGCAGGAGACATAGCCCCTAGACAGGATGGTTTTCCCACCCTTTTCTTCCAACACTTTTGGGACCTTCTTGGGGAGGAGATAATTGATCTTGTGAGGGAGTCTCAGGCTTCCAGATCCATTCTTAAGTCCATCAACTCCGCCTCCATTACTCTTATCCCCAAGAGTCAAGAGGCCAATAAGATTGAAGATTTCTGTCCTATTGCTCTATATACTACTATTTACAAAATTATCTCCAAGGTCATCTCCAACAGACTGAAATGTGTTATCCCGAAGATCATCTCGGAGGAACAAGGAAGTTTTGTGAAAGGTAAGCAAATCATTGATGGCATTATCATAGCTCATGAGTTGATTCGTTCCTTACAAGCTAGCAATAGAAAAGGCATTCTCCTCAAGCTGGACATCTCAAAAGCTTATGCCAATTAACTGGAATTACCTAGACCATAGTTGAAAAACTCGCCAAATTGAAAAACTCGCCAAGCCCAAAAAACACAACTCGGCAAAAAACTCGGCAACTTAAAAAATTGCTTAAATTTCATTAAAAACGTTTTTTTTTTTTTTTTTGAAAAATTCAATGATAAGATGCATCCAATGAGTCAATAAATGAGTACATAAAAGAAACAAGTTGAGTCTAGTTGTATTTGATTGATTTGAAAGCAAATTAGGTACAAAATGGCATCCTCATGTGGAATGCGCTAATACTGATAGTCTGAAACAAAATGAAAATAGCAAATTGTTTTGTGAAACTGAAAGTAAATACTACATTAATATATTTTACAAATTTACATCTTCCTCTTCCTCTACCTTTCTTGTGCACGGCCGAAGATTATATTGCCAAATCTTGCCAAAACTCAGTGAGTTTTTCCCCCTTGACTTGGCGAGTAATTTCAGCGAGTTCTTGCAGGAAAAACTCGCCAAGCAAAAAAACTCACGAGTTTTGCAACTATGACCTAAACCATATTCTAAAGGAATTTGGATTTAGCTATCATTGGAGAACTTGGGTGAAAAGTTGTTATTCCTTGGGAAGCTTCACAATCTTGGTCAATGGCTTTGCTAAAGGCCACTTTCGTGCTTCCCGAGGGCTTGGGCAAGGAGATCCCCTTTCTCCCTATTTATTTATAATTATGGTGGAATCTTTACATTGGGAGATTGAGGCCCTCAAAGCAAAAGGAGCCCTAAATGGATTTCAGACCTCCTCAATGGGAAAAGAACTCTCACATCATCAATTTGCATCCCCAACAATCAAAGACTGGAAAGTTATTAGACCTTCTCAAAGACTATGAGCAAGCTTTAGGTCAGAAAATCAACAAGGGGAAATCTAAGGTCATTTGTATCAACTTTAAAGATTGGGAACAAGACGTTATCTGTAGATATTTGTCCTTCAAAAGAGGATCACTCCCTGATACCTACCTCGGATTTCCTCTGTTTGGACTCTAGTCCTGGATTGACTTAATCAAATCCTTGCAGGTTGGAAAGGAAGATGGCTATCCACTGCAGGAAGGGTAGTCCTTCTAAAAGTTGGTTTCTAGGCCATTCCAATTTATTGGTTTTCCCTTGCTGTGTGGAAGGAGGTATGTAAATCTAAGAATGATGTTGGTTTAAGTATCAAGGATAACAAAGAGACTTTGTGGATTTCTATCATGAAAGAAAAATACTTGGTAGGGGAAAATCTTCTCTTTATCAAGAATAATAATCATCCCAAAGGATCAGCCATATGGGAGGGGATGATGGAGGTCAAACATGTGATAGGCAATTACAACTTTTCTATCATTCAAAACGGCAAAAAACACTTCCTTTTGGAAAGATAGTTGGATTGTTGAAAAACTGTTTATGGAGTATCCTTACCTTTACCCCTTAATGGCCCTCCTTAAGGAAGCATGGGGTGACAAGGTAACGGATTACTGAGAGGAGGTGGTGGGACCAGATGGTATCTTCAAGAGATGGAAACCAGCATCTGTGGGTAATTCTGAAAATTATATTCTAGCTCATCATAACAATAATTGTTGTATTTCCAGCATCTGTGGGTAAAACAAAATAAATCAGGTTGCCTATGTTATTGTTTCCATATTGGTCCAATGCATAGGGTTTGATATTGCTAGATGTACCAGTTGGATAATGCTGTTCGCTCCAGTATTTTATAAGCATGTGGTGTTATTCAGTATTCTGTTCGCAGCTTGTTAGTTGTTTAGGCAGCAAGTCATCATTAATGATACTTTGTTAGGTTGCCTTTTATCTTTCCTCGATGTATTTCTTGTTCTTATATCACAATAGTCTCTAAATGGAATATTTTTCTTAGTTCAGGATCAATTTTGAATTAGGCTTCTACCAATTCCTCAATGTCGTTTGTTGTTATGGACTCTTATTCTTCTCTTCCCTGTTCCTCACTAGGCAAGAATGCAGGTCGTGTATCTCTAGATGTTGATCCTACAAGAATTCTATTGTTTTCAGAATGATTGGAATTAACATCTTTCCCATTGATTTGTGGAGGTTTGTTTGGAGAAGCAATTCTAATGTCTTCCCTTGTTGCTCCATAAAGCCTTCAATTCATTTCCCAGGTTGAACTCATGATCGCCCATTTTACTACTAGTACTTTGGTTGCTACTTGCTTCTAGTTTTCTTCTTTCACTATTTAAGGCCCGTTGAGCTCTTTGGCTTACTTGCATACACTATCTTTGATCCGTAGGCTGGCAGGATCAAGGCTCTGATACCACTGTAATGTCCCCTTCTAGGATATTCCTGATTTCTTTACCTACATGCAATAATAATCACTAGAAAGGGACATTAGAAATATTAAAGATCAATAAATTAAGATAATATTCAATTCATAGCATCATTCCTATTAAATTCATCTATCATTCATATTAAACTCATCTATCATAGCATAATTAATAATGAGAACAATACTTCATAACATAAATAATGAGATCAAATCATCATAGTATAATCGACATTTAGTTCAATCCATAACACAATTCCCCAAGCCAATCACATATTGAATCTTTCCAGATTGTTAGTAAGTAACAATATTACCAAAAGCATGAAAGGGGTCAGTCCACCTAACATCTCCCAATTCACCTTGGAGGCTGGTCGTCCTTCTTGATCAAACCCAGAAGCACTTAGTCGCCTCCCAACCCTCGAGTGTCTCACCTCGGGGTGGCGTGCTTGATAAGATGCAAGAAGACTGCTATTCAACAAGCCCGGGAGCACTCATAAGCCTCTTGGCCCACGAGCAACTAACTCAGGGTGGCGTACTTGATGAAGGGGCCTATCAGTACTTCACCACCTCGTGAACCCCGAAAGGACCATCATTTCCTACTTACAAACATAACCTAATTTCAATTATATTGCTTGGGAATTGGTATGATTGATATATGTATATCTTGATAGTTTCCAAGCTGCTGTTATAAATATTACATAAATAAATATACCTTTGCTGATATATTCCTTTCTACCTTGTATATATATATATATTCTTCCTTCATTTCTGCTTTTATAGTCCAATGATCATTCTTGTTCGATGCCTTCAAGCATTCCTCTCATTTTCTTCTTATATCTTTGCAAAGGATATGATGTTTATGAATAGATATGATTCTTCATCATCGCAGCCTCTTACTGTTTGTCAAGTCGCAGCCTTTCATCATATCGCACCTTTTATTTGACCACTGCCTTTTAATTAATAAATGTTTCTTAGGTATTTCGGCTGCACCATGGGTCAGCTTGAGGCTTTGTAGTGTAAATTAAATCTTTGATTTAATTTTATCTTTGACTCTTACTCGCTTCCCTTCATTAAGCCAATCTCTATCCTGCGGGGAACATTACAGAAAAGCCCAATGCAGTGCATTGTTTTATGATCACCATTCCTTCCATACTAACAAGTGCTTAGAGATGCTTGTGTGTTTAGTGAGTCCCCTGTCTTGTGATTATTAGCAATACAAATAAGAAAAAGGTCATCAGAGCAGTGACTGCTCAAGAAAAAAAGTCATCATGGTGATGACTTAAGCATGAAATTACTCCACATAATGAAAAATCCCTCAAAAATAACAATATCTAAGCGATTGCTCTACCTGAACCCACCCCAATGTCACGTCCCTTCACCCAAAGCAGCACTATTTTACAATATTGCATGGACACGAATACGGTATCCAATACGGATACGGCTATTTTTCAAGACCCCCGGATATGGATACGGCTAGACACGGTAATCATATATATATATATAATTTATTATTAATATATATAATAAATATGAATTACAAAATATTTTGTTATATAATGTATTATTATTTACAATATAATTTATTATTAATATATAATAATATTATTATATTCATAAATTTAATATGTAATGTATTTAACTTATTATTTTATTAATAAATTTAATATATAATGTATTATTATTAATAATATATTATTATATATTACTAATAAAATATATTTTAAATAATAATATATTATATAATAAAATATGATTTATTATTTTATAATAACATATTACTATATTAGAAGTATTAATAAATATTAAACATATTAAATTTAAATATATATATATATATATATATATATATATATATATATATATATAAAATATTTAAATTTAAATACATATTATTATTATTAAATATTACAAAAATTTACATACACTAATATTAAACTTGTTAAATTTGAATAATATATATTTTTTAAATGATATATGTTAAAACATAAAGCCAAATTTTATATAGTGAAGAGGGGTGCCGGTGCCGCACCATAGTCCCAGCATTACAGCGAACCCGTGTGAAATATATGGCAGATCTGGGCGCTCCAGTCGGGTCGAATCCCAGTTCGGCCATTACATCTTCCACCGCTCTGAGATTTTTTTTTTTTTTGTTTAAAAATTTTATGCGGTTACGGCAAATTTTGTTTGGAACGCCAAATCCAGAAGTTCTGGCACGGCGTAGAATATCCCCTGTTTCAAAACACAGCGGGGTATGGTATCCAGCCCGTATCCTGGCCATATCGTACCCGCGTCCATACCAGACACGCTGGTACGCGGACCAAGGGAAGCCAGGGGCGTATCTTGCAACCCTGCTATTTTAATATTAAATTATATATATATAAATTAAAATTGAATTCAAACTTGGGCAGCAAAAATTGGGCCCATGAGACCTATTCACGGAAAGGTATATCTACAAGATTCAATCTTTCATTTGAGGCATCTGATTTCATGGTTTTGCAATTATTCAGTCGAATTCAAGAAGTTTGCTTAGAGGACGAAACCCCTCGACAGCAAAATCCGGAGGTAAGGACGAAAACCCTTAACTTCCGACATTGGCAAATCCATCTCGGGTTTGCATGTTAAGCTGAATCAGAGTTTTGATATTCTTATTTCAGGTCTAGAAGATAATCATTTGCAAGCAATCGATTGGAATCATTGGGATACAAAGTTAATTGGTGTGGCTGTCTACCATTTTGCACTCCATTTTTAGCGCCATCCATTAGAGATTATTCTACTGGTGGATTTCAGAGTTGTACACTCTGTTTTATTGCTGTTGGCATTGGTCGTTGTTGTAGGTGCATAAATTGTTGGTCCATACAAAGTCTACACCCAAATCGCAGCTTGTGGATTGGTCTACATCATTGGCAAGGTGATCAGCTGAATAAACAAGGTGATCGGTCTACATCATTGGCATCCTCACACAGACCTGTTTATAGCTCACAGCATCTTCAAGTTGTTGCAGGTCTGCCGCACCCAATATTCATGCCTTTTGGAAGGGTGAAATGGAAATCTAGGCTGCCACTACAGATTTCAACCATTACAGGCCTAGCACATATATTTATATGTGTAAGTACAGGTTCAGATCATGGATAAGGATTGTAAATTTATAATTGTGCAGACTGTTATTCCAGTTTGCAAATTGTGGGACATTGAAGCCACCTGAGTCTTACACAAGCAGTAATGTTTGCACCTGTTCATATTGATTTAGAAAGTCAATTCCTGTTACATCTTATACAGTAATCAACACTAACAAAGTGGGGAGGAATCTACACATCAGTGTGTCAAGGAGGATATCATAGATCGCTGCCAGGTGTAAATGCAAGTTTGTGTTTGTTGAGGAATGCATTTATATGTAATAAGAGTATTGCATGCATAGAGTAAAGCCCACAATAAAATCTGAATATTATTGAAGTGGTGATGCGAACTGCATATTCCTGTTACAGAGTTATTCACATATATATCTGTTATATATATTTTCCAGTATAATCAGCTGTTTATCAATTTGATCTAAATGGTACCTAATGACAGAATATCGTAGCTGATTTCATGTTTCAGTATCATTTTGAGTAGTGTTCATCAGCAATTGTTTCAGTTATATATATATTCCTGTTACAGAGTTATTCACATATATATCTATTATATATATTTTCCAGTATAATCAGCTGTTTATCAATTTGATCTAAATGGTACCTAATGACAGAATATCGTAGCTGATTTCATGTTTCAGTATCATTTTGAGTATCTGTTAATATTTATTTTCAGTTTGAACCATTCAGAAAATACAAAAAATCACATATTTACAAAAATTCTAAAAGGGGACATTAGAGTGGTATCAGAGCTTGCAGTCCTGACAGCCTGTGGGTCTATTTGTTGAATGTATACAGCTGGATCAAAAAGACCAAAGAGCATTAAAGAGAGAGAGAGAGAGGATTGGAAGCAACATCACAAGAAGATAGTGTTGGAATGGGAGGCAGGGGTAAGAAAAACATGGCAGATCGGGGAGATAAGCTGGATGCCTTTATTCAGATACAAGAACAAATGACCTAGCTGATCACCCAGATGATGCAGAATATGAATGCTACTATAAACTCCACCAAGCCCACACAGAATTCCATAGGTGAAGGGAGCAATTCAAATCAGAATAGTCTTATAAATCATACAAATAATCACTGGACTCCAATTGGATCAGCACCTAGGCCATTTTAGCCTACCTTTTTGCCCAAAATAGAGACACCACCGGAAGAAGAAGAGCTAAACCTAGAAGCATTTGACATCAACGCCTGCATAGATGACTACATGAGTCTTGACCCAGATGTCAAAAATCAAATTTCATTTGCAAACTACTATAGTGACAAATCAAGGAATGGACCAAGGATGGAAAGAAGACATCCTACACAGCAGCCCCATAGAGATTTGCAGTAGAGTTTGAGTCGGTTGACTCTCCCTCCTTTTGATGGCTCAAGGAAGGGTACTGCACAGGCTTGGGTCTAGAAGTTGGATACATATATTTCGCTCAGCCCTATGGTGGAAGAAGAAGCCATCAAATTTGTGATTCTTCATTTGAAGGGCATAGCTCATGAGTAGTGGCATCACAAGTTAATCACACAAGGGCATAACCGTATTGTGACACATGTTGGTTTCACACAGAGGCTCATACACAGGTTTGATAGAAGGGACCCCGAGATTCATTTCAGGGAATTGGCACATTTGAGACAGCATGGCTCAGTGGATAATTATGTAGCAAAATTTCAGCAAGTATCAGTCATGGTGCCAGATGTGACAGAGACGAGACTCATAGTTTTGTTTTGTCGAGGGGCTAACTGAACCACTCCGGAGTTCAGTTAGGGCTTTTGACCCAACATCTCTACAAGATGCTATCAGGAGAGCCTTGAATTTAGAAGATTCAATGGCCAAGAACAAATTTTACCCCAAGATTCCTCCAACGGAGTAGCAAAAGAAACATTTTCAAAAGGAATCCTCTCAACCTAAGGCACTACCTCCAAAACCAAGCAAGGTCCAAAAATCCAAGAATGAACTCTGAAGGAAGAAATTATGTTTTCCTTGTAGGGAGCCATGGGGGCTAGGACATAGATGTCTAGGGAAGAGGCAAAAACACTACATAGAGGTTATTCCTGATAAGGATTCAGAGACAGAAGAACCCGAGCCCGAGGTTGTGGTTGATGAGATGGAGCTTGAGAGCAAGGAGAGTCCTCGAAAGGCACCCTTGCTACTCTTTCTGGAGAACCCAAGTACCATCCCTTTCGAGTTTGAGGAGTTTTGCAAGGTCACAAAGTAGTGGGACCACTAATAACTTCATAGATGCAGATTTGATTTCCAAAAAAAGTTTAGATACTAAAGAGTTTGATGGGTTTAATGTCATTCTTGCGGATGGCCACATTATTCCTTGCAGGAAGCGAATATAGCAGCTCGTCTTATCTTTGGGAAGGCGTCAAGTTAAGGATGATTTCTAAATTGTGGGGATAGGAGAAACGGATATAGTTTTGGGTGTGCAATGGTTGCACTCACTTGAGGAATTTACTCAAAACTACCAAACAATGGAGTTCAAATTCAAGGTGGATGAGATGGAGGTGATACTCCAAGGCATATTGAATGGAGCTCCAAGCATGGCTAAAGGGAAAAGAAAGGAGGTGAGTGTTCGGGGTAACGAAGCCACTCAATGCATGGAGATAGTCAAGAGTCCACTCCATGGTAAGATACTTCGATATGATAATGTTTGGTCTATTTTGAACAAGCAAAGTAAGGCACTCAATATTGCACCTCTATGGTTGCCGCCAAGTGGAATAACTTCAGAATGGAACTTTCTTGTTAAGAGTCACCTACACAACATAAAAGGATGAGTATTGGTGGCAAGAGAAACAAACCAAGGGACATGAATCTTAACCATGGGGTTGCTGCTCACACTATTTTCAACCTCTACCCTACATCATTGACAGCCATGAGGAAATTTTCAGTTACATGGTGGAGGATTTCTCAATTAATTACTACTGTTAAGAATATTCTCAGTCATTACAAGATGGATTCCTGTAATGTCCCCTACTAGCAAGACAAAAAATTTCTTAACCTTGCACAATTTCAACTTACAAGAGAGAACATTAATATTCAATTTTTCCTTTTCATATCATCATTAGAATTCATTAATCAATTAGCATTCCATATACTTTTCCTCATTTATCCTTAAGGCTTATAATCTTATGATCTTAATCACAATGATTTCATTTTAACATTAATAAACATAGACATTTTCATATTCACATTCTTTCATTCACAATTCCTATGCATTATCTCGAGAGAGTTCTTGGTTAGCCCTATCATTAATCAACCCTATCTCCCATATGAGCATGGTTTGTTAAGGTGTTAACCATCCCACACGGAGGCCCTGTTAGGACAGTAAAAATTGAAAAATTTTACTGTCTTCTCACTCCATCATATTTGAACAAAATCCTAAAAAATATCCCAAAAAATCATAATAAAAATTTAATTCATCTCACAAGGTGTCTACAGATGAGCAGTGTTAAATTTCTTCAAGGTCAATCTATCGGCAAGATATTGTTTTGTCTACACCGATACATAAGGAATCATTTGAAAATAACCATCGGCGTGAGAATAGAGATCGGAAAGAGATTTATAGAAGTCACCGATGGAATAAGTAATACCGATGACCTTACATCGGCAAGAAATAAGTTATCGGGATGAGAAACAAATAAGTCTCCGATACTCAATGTCTTGGCGAAAAGAGGGTCTTCGGTGAGACTCACAGCGATACAAAATCTATCGGGATGACTCAACATATCGGGACAAAGGAATTAGGTCTTACCGATTCATAAGTCACGGCGATCAGAAGGTATCGGTGATACTTTAACATACTCTGCCCGATAAAGAATATGAAAGAACCATCGGTGAGATGATTCGGATCGGGTTATCTTTTGAAAGCTATCCCGATAGTATGTTTCACTCCGATGGGTATACTCTAGCGGCAAGATATTAAAACAGTCATTCCGATCCAAAGTAACATGACTATCGGTGGGACAACAAAAGTCGGGGAAACATAATTATGTTATCCCGATAGTATTAATCACCCCGATAAACAAATCATATCGGTAAGACTCATTACTTCGGAGTGAAATCTAAATCACATGGCGATGAAGGAAGTCATGCCGATGGTCGCACCCACTTGAAGATATGACATTACATAACGTCGGGAATACAATTGAGGGGTCACGCCGATTGACTGTTCGCGCCATAAAAACATTAAGGTCGCCCAGACATTTCAAAATTCACGCCGATAAGGGGAGTTATGGCGATGTGACATTTCACAACGATGAACATTGAATTGATCAGATAATTAAATACAAACAGCTACGAAATTTATATGATCATTATAGTTGCAAAAAACCGTCCGAGAAGAGAATACAGAAGAACTCTTAAGGCGAAAGCAGAGGATTCCAATTCCAGCCACCAAACGACAGGTACATATACACAAACCACTGTATAGCCTGTATTTAAATTCTCTGCCAAAGTTTTAAAATGGAAACTCCGGGAAAGGGAAAAGGAAGAAAGTTACAAGGGGAAACCAGTAAGCCTAAGAAACAAAAAACTGAACAAACCCCTGAGGAGAAAGTGAAAGAAAGAAAACTGAATCAGGACCTAATTGACCAATTGCCTGGGTCAACTCCCAAGGCTAGAAGGTCTGCCCAACTCAGGGCAGAAGTGGAGAAATTAGAAGATAAACACAAACGCCTGGGAGATATCTGGACCCCAATTCGGGGATATGAACTTTTCAGATTTCACTATAATAGAAGGTTTAGGAATGCTCGTGTCAAACCCATGGCACATGAATTTAGGAAAACTGGTTGTACCCAATGTATTCCTGAATGTGGAACTCCTTCAATTGCTTGCCAGACATTATAATTCAAACCTAAAAGCCATCTGCAACCCACAGGGAGAACCAATTGTGCATTTGTCAAAAAATGCTATTTGTGAGGTTTTTGATTTAGATGATTTATGCACTGTCCCTATCATTTATGAAGATCTGGATAAGGAGTATTGGAGAATGGACACAACTTACAATGGATGGAGGTTGCCCATTCATAGGCCCAGGGTTGAAGGAGAAGTGATGCCCTTAACTGAAAATGATGGCCCTCCCTTTCATGTAGCCATATTTGAACCATCTATACAATATACCTATTTCTCTGTAGGCCAAATCCTGGGTTCAGAGGTCCCTGAGTTCATGACTATTCCTCTGATGGTCATAGCCTCTGACATTCAGTGTCATAATGCAAGGCAATTTGATTATGCTTCCTATATTGCTAATAGAATGGACTCTGGTCTATCTGCAATAAAAAACAGTGCTCCAGCATGCTCTTTTGAGCATTACTCAATGCTTATGCACATGGTGTTATATTATGGCCAGGAGGTAGGGTTATGGCCAACTGAGTTTCAAGTTGTTGCTACAGATAAGAAAGGGGAAAAGATACCTGTACAACTGTGGACCAGAATTTGGGATAGTAGATATGCCCATTCCAGCTATGCTCAATTTGAAGAGCATTGTGTAAAAGTACTGTATAGGTATTTTAATCACCCCTGTGAATATTCAATTTCAACTGAAATAAAAAGATTCCTCAGACCAAAAGATTTTGGTGGCCCCCCTACTGTCACTCATAATTGGGGAGACTGGTATTGTTTTGAAGATGCTACTATGATCAGAGTTTATGGTTTTGAGGATGCTCCATTCATATTGCCCAAGACTGTCCCTGACAGGCTTGCATATCTGGAGATAATCAGGCAAATGCATTGTTCAAATGTGATGCATTTGAGTTCACATGACAAACAATCGTTTATGCCCAACACCTTATGTTTTGGAGATTTTACTGTAGTTTCAAAAGAAGGTTACAATCTCATTCTGGATAAATTGATGCATTATAACATGATGACTGCTGAGATGAGAAAAGGATTTGACCCTGAAGGTTTTATTGATTCTGCAAGAAGAAAACAGAATCTCAGTGGATACATGCACGTACATTATCCACATGATGATGTCATTAGAAATTTAGAAGAAGCAAAAGTCGAATTGGTGGTAGAAAAATACAACAAGGATCTAGATGAAAAGAAAAAGCAGTTAGCAGAAATTGAGGTTGTATCCTCTGAAGATGAAGAACTGACAGGGCAAGAACAACCACCAGATAAAAAGGTAGAGATGTCCAAGAGGAAAATGCAACGACCACTACATGATGAGGAAGGGTCTGCTGATGAGGATCCACGCCAAACAGCCTATGATTCTTTCATTTCAGATGATAAGTTTATTCAATCAAAAGAATTTAAATCATTTTTATATAAATACAAAGGGAAAGAAATCAGAGAGTCAGTAGATGATGTCTCTGCTGATAATGAAAGACAATTATTAGATACGCTGAAGGAAACAGTAGATAAAGAGATGCAAGACATGACACCTAGCAAGGGTAGACAGTTACTTAAAGATGCAGGGGTCATGATTTTTCCTGGTCTAGATTTAAATTCTGCTTTGGTTTTTGACAGTTTTCTGAATAACACAGATGATAAGTATAAACTTACTCCAGAAGGAGTTAATGAAGTATATATGGGAACAAGGTATAATAATGATGAAAATTCCTTGATGATATGGGCGTTATACCCTCCCCATAAGAAGACGGCCATCATAGATACTGAAAAGACTTTTGGCCACGTTATGACTTTGAAAGCAGGGGAAACTGACCCTATAATTACAGCAGACATTGGTATCAATGTTGCCAAATTGAATAAAGCACAAGCTCAAATGTTGATCAAAGAAAGGGATGCATACAAATTGAATTGTGAAAGACTGACAAAAGAAAATGATTACTTGAAGGACGCTGTTAAGAGTACTTTTGGCCAGTCCACAAAAAGAATAACTCAAGGTGAGAGTTCACAGGGCATTCAAGTGTTATCCCCTGATCAGGCAACCCAAATTCAGATAGATGCATTTGTTACAATACTGCAGAGCAGGTATGGAAACATGGTGCGGTGGTTAAACCAGTTTTGGGATAATTTCTCAGAAAATCATAAAGCAGTTCAAGAACATGAAAGACTTGAAAAGAGAATACGAGAAAAATTGACTGAGCTACAAAACAGAAGTACTGCTGATAGTACAGATATCTCTGATGCAAAAGCATTTCTCAAACAGCATCAAAATTATTATGACAAACTTAAAGCTGATGCCAAGGAAGGAAATGATGCCTCAAACGCAGGAGCGCCCAGGATATTTAAAGACAATGGAGAGGTAAAGAGCAAGGAAGAATGGATTATTGATTGTCAAAGTATATTACACAAAGCCACAGGAGCTCTGAAAGACAAAGCCTCTGCGTCTAAAGAAGTTTGCAAACAATTGGAGAGCATGATCACACTTGATATAATTACCAGAAGTGCTGTTGACCTTACTGATTCTCATCGTAAGCAGGATTACTTGGATTACTTGGCTAAAGTCTACTTGTGGCTAAATAGAGCCTAATCATAATTATGTTATAGTTGTTAATGTTTGTTAAGTTCCCAAAAAACTTATTGAAGAGTTATTACTCTCCATAGAAATATCTATATAAGTCCAAACAATCAATGCTGAAAGATCATCATCAGTAGAATATATTCAGATATATCATATATACAATGTTTCAAAATGACTATGTTGCATATTTTACTTGAAGAAGAAGTTTGAAGTTCTCTGATTCAGTGGTTCTGCTTTGGTATCAGTTGTTTGTTAAGATTATCAAATTGTGTGGCTGTCTCCATTTCTGCATTTCCTTGATATTCAGATTAAACGTATCAAGTATATATTTGATCTGTCAATACACATTTGCTGTATCTGTGTGATTAAATAGGTTGGTATCCATTTGAGGAATTAAACCCTTCTGATTTAGTTACAGTAGCCTGGAAGTATTAAGCTTGGATTACTAAGTAGGGCCATACAATTAGACTGCCATTCTGTCTCCAGTAAAATATTATCTGTTAATCTTGTTCATTCATTTCATTTGGTTCTTTCAAGTAAAGATTAAAATACCTTCTGGTGAATTATAAGATATCTGATTTTATTTGGTTGGATTATCAAGAAGAGTTTGTCAGCCATTTACTTGCACGTTTATACAAGTTATAAACTAAAACTGTGCCAAACAACAAGAATTATTGCCATTAGGAAACCATTAGTCCCGGTCCTTCAAACTGACTCTGTTACCCAACAAGGCACTAGTCTTACTTTACTTAAAACCTTTTACCTTGATATTGCTTATACAATTTCTACCAATTATTCATTAGACATTAGACATAAACCATTTAGCAAGCAATTCATCTATCCTACATCTTGTGCCATTGTAGATAGATTTAATTAGTCCACGCATTCATATTCAATCTGCTTTAATTTTCCAAGGTTTACCCACCTAGGTGTAGCAGGACCTAAAGCGAAGGAAATCATCAAACCTTGAAGGTTGATTTCAACAAGTTAGTTCAGAAACGTTGCCAATCTAAACATAGAGCTTGGCATCCCCTTAGGATTGGCAACCTGCATTTCTGAGACCTAACAGGCCCAAAGGCTTCTCCCAACACCCGGGGTCCTTCACCATTTGGCTCAATGGAACTTCACGCAACACCTAGCATTCTTCATCCCATCGAGAGTCACCTACCATCGGGCACATTTATTATAAGCTCATAATACCATAGGCCCAAGAGCTTCACTCAACACCTGGAGTTCTTCGTCTCTTGGCTCAAGGGACTTCACACACACCCGGTGTTCTTCATCCACTTGAGGGTCACCTAGGTCCAACTTCACATCCTTAACTTAACCCCATACTCATAGGTTGGTAAGATGATTAAGGATAAGGCTTAAACATCCCTTTTCGAATATGTCATGATTTGTGAGTTATCACTCATTTAATATTGCTATCTTGTTGATTGCCATTCCATGGCATCATATGTATCTCATCATTCTTATAAACTTTCTTATATCATATGTTATAGACATGATAGTCATTCCTATCATAGGGAATACATTCCATTCTATGATGAAATTAAACTTTATGCTAATCTAACACATATTTGGAATCAAGGTATTTGTAATACTAGCAACATCTCATTCTTATGAATTCATACATTCAGAAGACATACCTTGGCTGCCTTAATGATGATGGCTGATTATACTGCTCACTAGACCTTCAAGTGTATTCCTTTCAGCAGAGATATATATACAATAGATTGCTTCTGTCTGCTATATACCATATGTGTATTTTTTTATGATTTAAGTTTTTCTTTTGATCGCTGGAATTGTTGTGATGAGTGTTCCATCAATGATTGCAGAATTTCTGTTCACTTCTAATTTTCTGTCTATTATGTTCTTTGCCTATTCCCTTATATAAGTGCCGCTGTCTATCCCTTTCCCTGTCAATCACCAAACTATATATATTTTGTGAAGGGATATGTCCCTTTCAAAGGTGACATCCCTCCAATGATCGCACCCTTTTATGAGTTACTTAGTTTGTATTAATCGCTGCCCAAGATATGTTATATGCTGTTTAACACGGTCGCACCTTTTATAATGTAATTGCTGTTCACTAATTCATAACTGCAGTCTTTGTTTATTTGTTGCACCTAATCGCCGATCTTAGGCATTATATCTTAAATAATACAAGTTACTAAAGCCTTATCACTTTATTGCTTATGATAATCGCTGCCTCCAATAATCGCTGACTACCAATTAATACTTAGTTTTTGGTTAATACTTTTAATCATCATTGATTTAAGCACTCTTATTTGGGTCACTCTGCCCATATGCAATATTTAATATTCATTATATTTATTATTTATAATATTTGATTTATAATATTTTATAATATTCATTATTATATTTAGTATTTAATATTATTATATAATAATAATAATATTTATTTTTATATTGATAATTATAACTTATAATATATAATATTTATATTATAATTTATAATAATATTTAATTTAATATTTATATTTATATTATTAATATTCATATTTGTAATTATATATAATAATATATCTCGATATAAATATGTTATATATTATTTATATGATAATACTATATGTTTATTAAATATTACCAGAGGTATTCTTATGCCGAAGACCTTATTTTCAAGAGGGCGACTTCGTCGTTTATCATGATGTTTAAACCTTTAATTAAAACAATGCCTCGATATTGGGACATCACAATTCCAGCATCTACACTCTTGATTTTGGCCAAAGTTCAATCTTGCAGCTATTGTATTATGTTCTAATAGTTTATTTTGATGATTTCATGTGTTGGACTGATGTTATCTCTCATGAGCAACTATAGACCTGTAGATTTTGGGAAAATCTCTTTGCTTAATGTTGTGTGTAGGAGGTCTCAGCTACTGGGGTACTAAGTAACATCATTCCCTCTTACATATTGTTGTTTTGGAAGAAGTTTCAAGTGATATATGACTATTGCAGCCACCGTCCAGCCTACATACAATTTGATCCATACCATTTTTTGAAGAGTATAGCTTATGGTATCACAAGCATCGAAGAGGAAACTCCAATATTTGTCATGGCAAGGAGAATGGAACTTCCATTGGTAGCAACCACAACCTCATCCATGGGTGAGACATTTTTGGACCAGCATTGCATGGTACTTGATTCTTCACTTCCAAAGCTACCATTGAGGAGAGAGAATCAGCATGAGTGTCATGTCCCCTATGCCACCACACTATAGTATTATTTTATTTTAATTAACAAGAGTGTTTTTAAACACTATTATTATAATAATATAATTATATAGTAATAATAATAATATTAATTATTTTAATAATAATAATATTTTCTTATCTTGGTGCCGACTTGCCTTGGACAGCTGTTTACAAACAGGTATATAGAAAAGAGGTATTCACATCTGGAGGAGCATCCGATCTTATGCATTTTCAAAATCTTGCTAAGTTGCAAATATTTTCTAAGCAGAGATGAAAACCTCAGTCTTGGCAAGTCCAGGTGGGACGAAACCCTTATCTAGATTAGTGTTCAATGCCAATCTATCCATTACAGAAATTCAAGGTAGCTAATCAGTGAATCGATTCATTTCAGGGAAGTGACTCACTATAGAGAAATCAGCCTGCGAAGGGACAAGCATAGAACAAGCCAGTGATAAGATATTGTGAGGATATTCGGAGACAGTTAGGCGACTGGCATACTAATAACAGGTCTGTTGTGCTAACTGGAGCAGCGGCTAAGGAGAAGGTGATCAGGGGTCTCCAACACTTATATCTTAACAACATCAAGCGCACCATCCAACTCTATCGGGCACCTCAACCTACCGTGAACAGTGACATTCCCAGCATCACGCCAATCCTCAGTATTGATTGCCTCCACATGTATTCATGAGATTCAGGGAGTGTGCCAGCCATACCAATCCTACAGGCAGCTATTGAGATAACTGAGGCTAAGACACCGATCCACTCCTTGGCGACTTAAACCAAGTTCCAGAATCTTCATATTCCTTGTATGTCACTGGGGTGCTGGAAGTGATTATTCCTTGTGCCTTGATATTATATTTTGTGGATTCATTATAATCTGGAATTGTGAAACGAAGTGTTGTTCAGCTGATCAACTGGTAATAAGAATCTATAAACCAGTGGACTAATTGAAATCTGGAAATTTGTGCTTATCTGATCTGTTGTAACTGGTTATCTGTTGATTGTATGGATGAATGATCTGTTGCTAATATCTGAGATATCTAAAAGGTATGATACATGAATTTAATATGGTGCAAACCAATTATTATTAATCTGGGACAATGAGTTGAGGTTGAGCAATGATGAGGTGCTATACTCATATGACAGCGGAAGCTTTCTCAGGACTATGGACTCAATTTCCAACCCTATCGCTGCTGTCATTGTTATCAGCCACTCCATTACTTCAGTAGCACTCACACAAATAGTTTTGTAGAGATTCCCAGCCATAGGGAAGAGTATTTTCCGTTGGTACTGACTAATGAAAAGTTCCCAACCCTTGTATGGTTACCCACGGCTTCTACGTTGACCACATTGTTGAATTTTGCATGGGATTGTCACGTTTGCAATTATTACATCATTTCTATCATGAACAGCTGCACATGTGTGCAACGTGAGAAGGTCTCCTTGCAGAATAAGGTGAGTGGAGGGCTCCTAGTGCTGATTTGGAAGAAATTCTGAGTGAACGGTGGCTGTTATGACTTATTTCCAGCTTACGTGCAAGCTGATTTGCATCACACTTTGGAGGACCAGCCCACAATGACATTATGGGACTCAGTAGAGCTCGAGGATATAGTCATGGAGCAAGTATCTGGGATACTTCATCACATGAGATGATCACATGGGTACAACAGGAATGAGGTGGTGAGTTCTTAGGGCAGCCCTTGGCCTTAAGGAGTGTATGAAGGATATTCGCATGCTTTGGATAGGAGGCTTCATCGAGGGGGAGTTTGTAACTGTGAGAGTTGGATGGAGTAGACTTCATGATGATTCTTGGCCAAGTTTGTTCCACTCAACAAATGTGGGGTTTGGATGTTATGAGCAATGTGGCATGACTCCTCCAGTGTCTCAATGATATTGATGCATCTGCGCATGCATGACTTTCTTTGGCGGAACTTGTTTCATGATGACATGTATAGAGAGGCTAATGAGACTCAGGATGTTGGCATGAAGCAGGTGAAGCGCCCTGATTTAACATTGCTTGTGGACGAGCAAATTTGGCAGGGAAGGACTGTAATGTCCCGTCGCCCAAAGCAGCACTATTTTAATATTTTATATATATGATAAAATAGATAAATAAGTAAATATATAATAAATATAAAATATAAATATAGATAAACTACAAATTAAAATTGAATTCAAACTTGGGCAGCAAAAATTGGGCCCACGAGACCTATTCACGGAAAGGTATATCTACAAGTTTCAATTTTTCATTTGAGGCATCTGATTTCATGTTTTTGCAATTATTCATTCGAATTCAAGAAGTTTGCTTAGAGGACGAAACCCCTTGACAGCGAAATCCGGAGGTGAGGACGAAAACCCTCAACTTCTGGCATTGGCAAATCCCCCTAGGGTTTGCATGTTGAGCTGAATCAGAGTTTTGGTGCTTATTTCAGGTCTGGAAGATAATCATTTGCAAGCAAATCGATTGGAATCATTGGAATTCAGAGTTAATTGGTGTGGCTGTCTACATTTTGCACTCCATTTTTTAGCACCACCCATTAGAGGCTATTCTACTAGTGGATTTCAGAGTTGTACACCCTATTTGATTGCTGTTGGCATTGGTCGTTGCTGTAGGTGCATAAATTGCTGGTCCATACAAAGTCTACACGCAGATTGCAGCTTGTGGATCGCTCTACATCATTGGCAAGGTGGTCGGCTGAATACACAAGGGATTGACAGCAATAAAGCATCCTCACACAGACCTGTTTATAGCTCACAGCATCTTTAAGTTGTTTCAGGTCTGCCGCACCCAATATTGACTCCTTTTGGAAGGGTGAAATGGAAACCCAGGCTGCCGCTACAGATTTCAGCCATTGCAGGCCTAGCGCATATATTTATATGTGTAAGTACAGGTTCAGATCGTGGATAAGGATTGTAGATTTATAATTGTGCAGACTGTTATTCCAGTTTGCAAATTGTGGGATATTGAAGCCGCCTGAGTCTTACACAAGCAGCAATATTTGTACCTGTTCATATTGATATAGAAAGCTTATTCCCGCTACATCTTATACAGTAATCAACACTAACAGAGTGGGGAGGAATCTACTTATCAGCGTGTCAAGGAGGATATCATAGATCGCTGCCAGGTGTAAGTGCAAGTTTGTGTTTGTTGAGGAATGAATTTATATGTAATGAGAGTGCTGTATGCACAGAGTAAAGTCCACAATAAAATCTGAATATTATTTAAGTGGTGATGTGAACTGCATATTCCTGTTACAGAGCTGTTCACATATATATCTATTATATATATTTTCCAGTATAATCAGCTGTTTATCAATTTGATCTAAATGGTACCTAATGACAGAATATGGTCGCTGATTTCATGTTTCAGTATCATTTTGAGTAGTGTTCATCAGCAATTGTTTAGGAGTAGCTGTTAGTATTTATTTTCAGTTTGAACCATCCAGAAAATACAAAAAAAATGCATATTTACAAAAATTCCGGAAGGGGACATTACACCCAATCCTGCAATATATCAATTAACTGTTGATGCAATGCACCACCAAGCCCCTTGAGAACGAAAACATTAGTAATTAGATTTATATGTATACAACATCAATGTTGGATGATGCAACAAGATACATTTCTGTACAGAAAAATTAAGCTATAAGACAATTACTTGAGTTGTAAAGAATTGAATTGTAAAGACCTTGAGAAAATAGACAATAGCCCAATTTGTATAGAATTGAAATGTAAAACTTGAGAAAATTATAAGTATTGGTGAAAAGGAAAAGGGACAAGCTTTGGTGAACATCATCAATGAACCATCGTGTGATGTAAGATTGTTGTCAATGGAGATGTTAAAACTCATCACCAAAGTATGACCCCAAATAGTAAATACCATTGTGAGACCATTGTTGGAATAAAAGTTTATTTAAGTGTAGCAGATCCACCTCCAAAGTTTAATGTAAATAACAGATGTTGGAGGACAGATCATCATGAATGTGTGACATAGAATTGTTTTCAAATGAAAACAAAGTCTGAGATTGAGATGCAAGGTTGGCAAAAGGTTATCGCCAACAAGCATCATCAGATAAAGGCACAGTCTGCACCAAACATTGTTACTCAAGCAGAGGAACAGTCACCACACGGTTATATCCAGAAGCACTCTCAATTACTTACATGGAATGTGGAAATATTATGTCTCTTATTGTTACTCATGTCATTGTCAAGGCTTCTCATCAATGAATGAAAATGGAACAAGGGAGAGGAACAGTGATCTACTGTTTCCAAATTTGTACTTACCGAATTACATGGGAGTTACATGGTTGTCGCTGTTAATATTTTTCTAGATTGTATACATATTGTAACATAAAATGTACTCGAGTTAGCTTGTTAGCATTATTTACTACAGAGTCAAAAGAGCCATCTATGTCTTTGTACTTACTTGAGATATCCTAACAAGAATTTTCCATCTCCAAATGTATGCAAAGTTTTATCCTTGTGTAATTAGATTCATGTACATGAAAGACTCTTTAGGGAAATTTTGCATTGCTTGGTAGATTCTTAAGTACTGTATTGAACAAATTGTTCATTCTACTGACAAATTTTATTATTTTACTGCTAGATCCTGCAAGCATTTTGAACCTCAAGAGATTCAGTTGGAATGGCAGCAAGACTAAAGACTCCTAGAGTTTTGGCTAAGGATTTTTGTGAAAGCATGGGTAGATTTGACTCAGTCCTAGAAACATAACAGATAGTTATTGACTTAATTTGATAATTGAATTTCTTTCTCCATTGCATGAGTTAAACACAGTCTAGTTGTGAATCTGTCTTTTCCTCCTATAGCGAGTGTATATAGTTTTTATATAGATTTATAGAAAATATCACAATAGTATTGCCATGGTTTAGTGACAAGGCACAACTGTCAAGGTTGCAATGTTAAATATGTTTTTGTTGGGTCTTGTTGCTACACTCCTTGATTAGTTGAGGGTGTTGTTTCCATTTGCAGCGTACTTCCTATGCATCTGTAAGTTGTTTTCTCTGGAGATTGGAGTTGGTGTTTATGGGAGAAGCTTGAACAGGAAACAATATTTCCTTGATAAGGTATCCTATTTTGGTGTCTTCCATGGAGGATGAGTGCCTGTTTCCTTGATGGATTCTGTGTGTAGGTAAGCCCTCTACTATTTTAGAGGTGTCATAAGATTCTAAGTTTATTTCAAAGTGAGCTGATTATGATTGTATTAATGGTGATATTATCTTCGGTGAATTTGAGTGTAAATTTATATATAAAGTATTCTTGGGCCTTTACACACAAAGGATAATGCATCGTCTTACCAAGGTTAATTATAAGCTGGCATTTTAAACATTTCCTTTACCTCATAAGTCCAATCTGCTTTACACACTGGATTCATGTTTTGGACAAAGAAACTACTCTTCTTTTTACAGATAGAATTTTAGAATCATATGTGGAACAAATCACTCCAACTGGTCAATTAGGTCAGAGTCCTTCACATAATAGGTTGCAAACATAATCGCAGGGGTTATTCAAATATTATGACCTGAAACTCATACAGGGAACTCTCCTTAAGGTCAAACTTGAAACAATAAATTGGGATTGATATTGTAGGTTATGCATTTTCAAACCTTATATTCTTAACTCAGAAATGTAGTAACTGTAATGCACATGAGCTACCCTTTTATATCTAAACTTAATAGCAATGTGCTAGCTATATGCTGAATGAGAGCTCTATTTTACTTGTAATCAATGAGCAAATTCACTGAATAATGTTAAAATTTACATTGTTGATGAGCTATGCCTAAATTTGTCATTGCTCTCATTGACTACGAACAATGTTGGGGAAAAAATGCAACCTAAACAAAGCTAGATGGATGGTCAAAAAGATGCACAAGAGAATGAAATAGGATGCAAGATGAAGGATATAACAAAAAAACTCTATATCTTAGAATTAACAAATGGGAGGGAAATTTAGTTGCTTCATTCAAAAAACCTATGTTAGAAATCAGTTAGAATCACTCACTGCTTAAATAAACAAGTAATACATAACACGAATGAGATTGAGTAAGAAAATGTTGATATTAGATAGCTAGTGTCTAAACTATTCCTAAAATGCAATGCTCCTAGCTTCGGATACTACATCAAATGATTTTCCATTTAAAGCATGCAGAGAGAAAGTTATGCTTAAAACAAATTGTCTGCAACTTTGCATGTGTATCTGTACATTCATGTGTGTTAGGAGTAATGGAAGTATAGATTAAAGAAAGAGATATCTTATAGAAAGACAAATACCTTTGCATGGCAAAGCTTTGTAATCGCATCCACATGAAGACTTTGCAGATCATCAAGAGTTGCAAGGTCCAAACCATCAAGGTCCTCACTCTTAAACAACAATAAATAAGATGAGAAAAATGTGCACAAAATCAAGCATCACCAAAAACAGACAAACGTTACTTTGTCTTTATAAAAGATAAGTAAACAAAAACATTTGATCATAACATCATATAAAAATATATAATCTTCTTCCACTATTCGATCGAAAAATCAACAATTCCTTGTAAAATGCATAAACTCTTATACAGAATATTATCTATACAAACCAAAAATGCATCTTCTTCCTTTCAAAAAAAAAAATCAATCGTAAGAATATATAAAGAAATTAAATGTACTCATGCACCATCTTAGAGGAACATGAGAGTGCTCTGCATGTAGTTATCTATGTCACTCTATTTATTAAAAAGATATAACATTAAGTATTACTGTCAAGTATATCCATGAAAATGTTGGACAAAGAAGATTCGATTAATAGGGCATACTTTTTCCATATCCCTTACAATACCCACTTGAAAATAACACAAGATTCTAGTCTAACAAAACCTTAACAAAATATTTGATCATAAAAATGTATAAATAAATAAAATCTACTCATGCACCATCTTAAAGGAAAGCGAGAACAGTCTACATAAAGTATACATTCTCATACAGAATATGATCTAGACTACCTAAAATGCCTTAGGACAGAGATAACTTGAGAAGAAGATAAATAGACTATCTCGGTATTGCTTTAAATGGAAACTAACCTAAAACAATTCTGGAACATCAAAATCATATGATTGAGAAGAAAATAGTAATACTAAAAGGAGCATGTTTCTTTTCTCTAAAACTCTCTTATTAAAAAAGGTTTTTATAAAATGCACCATGGAGGCCGCAAAAAGCTATTTTCATTAGCCACAACATAGCTAGATTGGCTGAGACAAAATGTTATGATTCTATTTTCAATACATTAAGACCCATTTTATAGTAAAACTAAATTTAATAATGACCCAGTGTGTCAGAATATAATGACATACAATATGTAATAGTTGTTATATGTTTTTACTAATTGAAAATATCCTTTATAACTAAGATTCAACTAAATTTACACATGATAGGCATATAACGGAAGGTCTTAAAATGCATCTATTAAAAATTCTAAAACATAACACCAAGCCCTGTTTAAATATTATAATAACATGATTCACATGATAAATCAATATACTATAATACATTAAATCCTTGTATTAACCCAGTGTGCATTAGAAATGTGTAATTTTTGACTAATCTTGTAGCCAAAATTAGATTGCTTTTTAAAATATTATAAATGGAAAAAGACAAAGCATGCAAGACAATGGTATCTACATTGCTTCCAAATCTGAAAAGCCCATATTTATAACTGTTTGGAATAAACCACCAATCTCAAATTACTCGTAAATTCAAAATTAATTGAAGCTTGATACCAATTGAAAAATTGTATCAATAGAATTGCATAAAAGTTGTTAGTTCAAAGTTTCTTGTGCATGTGTAGGAGACATGATAGGATCATAGAAGACATAAACAGATTCATGTCCTCTCTGTTCCCCCTTCCCAATGGGAGCATATTCACCTGCATTATACAATTCCAAAAAAAAAATCATTATTTTTTAGAAAACAACTAAAACTAAGCATAACCCTAATCTGTTTGTTTGGGAATGGTATTTGGAAGATCTCATATTGAACTGCCACCAGCATCAACAAGTCGAACATCAAATATTGAATGGCAAGATTTGTATGCCATGCCGACTATAGCAGTGGTAGTGTTCTCGAAAGTTTGGAATGTTTTTAATTTTTTCTCTACCCCTGAGATGTGAAGGAAAGGTCACAATGTATCACTGTAATGTTCCCTTCTAGTTACATGGCTAGTCCATCATTGAGTCCCCGTGGATTAGCAGGTTGGTTAGGGAACTAGAGTTAGTTTAGCTTTGGAGGTTTCTGTCGGTGGTGGAGATGTGGTTCGTACTCAGTGGATCCAGTTGTCACCCTCTGAGTTGGCTCAGATTGCTCTTGGTCGTGACTTACTACTTTTAGTAAGTTCGGGGTTAGTGTCGGTTCGGGATTTTAGAGTGAGGTCAGACTCATCTCGTCAAGGGCTTTCCGACGAGCTATAGATCACTTCTTTCCGACACCGTCTTCATATTTAATTTAAAGTCCTAAGATTAATAAAGTTATATTTAACTTGGACTTTATATTATTCTGAAGGGAAAAGTGACTTTATGAAAATGAGGACATAACTTAAGTTATGACCTTGGGCGCCCATCCCTAGGGAAATAAAGTTGTTTTAAAAATGTAAATTCCCTCCTAAAAGCCCAAAGCCCATCCTGGAGGGAAATAAAAGGTGAAATTAGAGCTCATTTGGATTATGCTTGTTTATGATATTTTCTTGTGAGAGCTCTGCTAGGGTTTGAGGGTTTGAGCATTTCGAACCAGGCTTTTGGAGACGAAAACCTTCATTAATGACGGCATTCTACAAGTGTGCAATACCACCCAAACGTACCATTGACAGTGGATGCATCCAGTATTCACATGTGTGCTTCAATGGAGATTGAGAAATGAAGTTTGGAGCTGATTTGATACATCTTCCATCAGAGATTGTTCATACTGATTTTGTGAGAGGTATTAGTGGCTGTTTGGAGTGATTGTTGGGCAGATTAAGGCAACCGTACATTCTAGTTTGCAGGCCGTACCTTTTGGGAGCTAGCCGTACCTCATTTTGGGCTGTTTGTGTGGTTTTTGGAGGCAGATTTCTCATGGAGCTGGGTCACCTTCCTTTGGAGGCTATTGCTGTTTGTGTTCAGAGCTTTGTTTGAGGTTTATCAGCAGTTTGTGTGCAGATTACACCACCAGCCAGGGCCATACCATGT
The DNA here is from genome assembly GCA_027924645.1 of Cunninghamia lanceolata. Taxonomy (NCBI): domain Eukaryota; kingdom Viridiplantae; phylum Streptophyta; class Pinopsida; order Cupressales; family Cupressaceae; genus Cunninghamia; species Cunninghamia lanceolata. The sequence goes on from BSBN01001588.1 coordinate 219,203, forward strand.
ACCAGTGAGACTTGGGTCCATTAGCAGCTCTTTTCTCTTCATTGTAGCTCCTTGGTCATATTGAGGCATTTCAGGCCTTCTACATTGCTAATAATATTTGTATGAGCCTTTCTTAACATTTCATGGAGTTTTAATTGCATTTCCAGCCATACCCATTGCTGGTCCCGCTACAGCTAATGTATGAAGTTTCACATCTCAACATGGGTATGTGTTACTAAATGTTTATTGGCCATTTTGCTATCTGGGTATCAATTAGTTTCTTCATATTCCTTGTATTTTTTTTGGTTTTCAATATATGCTATCTATTGTATGCTCCGGCAACCACATCTGCAAGAAAACAAAAACCCCTTCTGCATCTTCTCTCTAGTCTGAAAGATCACACTAAAAATTAAAATTAAAAAATTAAAATAAAACACATAAAAGATCTTTTTAAAAATACAAACAGATACGGCACATTACAATCACTTGAGAGTTGCATGTTCCCTACATTTGAGCAAGGTTGCATGATAAGTTCCTTAATTTCAAGTTCATGTTCTCCCAAAGTCGAAGGCCAATCCTAAAATATATAATACGATGTCTAGGTTTTATATATAAAGACCTATGGACTCCAAAATCTCAAACACAAAGTAGATAAAAACTATTACATATGAATAAACGAGTGCCCAAAAGAAAACTAAGCTGAGATTGATTAGCCATTTTTTAAACAAATACATAGGAAAGGAGTTTTCAAATAACAGAAACTAATTTTCTCTCCAAAAAATAGGTTTATATCAGAACTAGTTCCCTTAGGGCAATGCAATCATATTCAGGCCTGAGAATTTCAACCAAATCAATAAACACTATTCAGAATTCTATTTCTTGTATTCGTCACAACTAATATACATAAATTGAAATGGTAGTTACTATTAGTTTACCTTAAGCTGAGATATTAGTGATTCCAGCTCCCTACGTTTTTGCCTCTCATTACCAAGAGAAATATTTAGCTCTTCTAGAGAACCCCTATTCTCCATGGTTTGATCCAGCATTTTCTCATCGTAATTGTTGCTTCTCTCAATAGAGTGTGCCACAATGTTGTCATTTGCAATGCTTCTAGGTGTACTGCCTTCACCTGCATTCAATCCCAAAGTGACTTCATCTGGATTCTCTCGACCCTTCTTCAGTTTTGCAACAACCACCCACATGTTTGCAAGGTCATTTTCTAGGTCTGCTTCTCTTTGTTTTGCTTCCTCAATTTTCTTTTGAAGCTCTGTTTCCTTTTGTTCCTTCTCTATCAGTGCAGCTTCCAGGGCTGCTTCCCTTTCATGAGATGCAATTAGGTCCCTCCTAATATCACTCATAACTGCCCCTTGATCAAACTTTCTCGTGTGTCCTTCTCTCCTGCCACCTGTGTATAAGTCTTGGATTTCATCATTTTGACCATACTTAGAGCCACTGGCAGCTCTTCGAAAGGTGGACTCTTGTGCTGCTTCCAAATCAGATGTTAATTTAGCATTCTGATATGACAACTTCGTTACTTCCTCTGCTAAAGCTTTTAGTTCCACTGCTGCAGCTGAGGCCAATTCTTTAGCATAAGCTGACTCTTCCGCCAACTTCTGGCTATGAACTTCAAGTCCATCTTTTTCTTCAACCAGACGAACTTTATCTTGTTTTAGCTTCTCAATCTCAGCAGCCTGACATACACAAAACATATGGGTCAATAAACCTTAAAAAGATTAAAAGAAAATAAATATTGGCTATTTGATATAAGATAGGCAATTACCAAAAAATATACTATCTTAATCAGTGGGAAAGGGATATTTATTGTCATATTCATAAAATTAGTAATAGACCTAAAGAATTGAAGAGACTGCAATAACACAATCTAGAATACCAAAAGACTATACAGTTGCCTTATACAATCAGAACCTGCCTGCATAAGAACTTGTGACTGCAATGAAATATCCTCTTCAACAACTGAACATCCTCTTGACAATTGATTGGTCAAAGCTGGCCTGTCAACATCTAAGCTGTTTTCAACATGTTGAAGCTCTCCAGACAAGCTGCCAGTATTAAACCAGCCACCTGTGTTGTAATGAGTAGCAGACTGTGATTCATCAGGAGGCTTTTTCTCCATTGCAGCAGTAAGTTGTTGTCTGAGCAAAAGAATTGTCTCTTGCATCTCATTCAACTCAGACACCTGAAGCAAGATTAGAAAAAGACTGTAAATCACATGAGAATTGATATAGCGTTGAGGAATCTCACTTCAAAAAATGCATGCAGTGGAGCAAACTAAAAGAAATGATCTAACCCTTGTTTGTAGCTGCTCTTGAAGTACTCTGTTATCTGCAGTTTTGATCTACAAATGAAATCCAAATTTTGCAATGAGACAGCCACAATTTGGCACATGAAAAAACCAAAAAAGTAAAGATTAAATAGATCTACCAAACTACTTTACTACTGTCAAACGCAACTAAAATAAAGAATAATGTTCAAACTATGTATATTCTCAAAATTACCTCAAGTTCAAAAGTTTTCTCATTCAACTGAGCTGTAAGTTTTGAGATACACTGGAAAAGTAAACAAGCAAATTAGTTGTAAAGATGATGCCATATTCTGCAAGAAAAATGTATAGCAGCATAATATTAACCTGACCCACAAATAATAGCCTAATATATTTAAAATAACAGCCAAGCAAACACAGAAATTTCTAAATACAATTTGTTGTAAAATTAATGTAAATTAGTTGTCAAACAGGTTGTGGTCAATTGGTAGGACCACTTGGTTCTCGTGTAGGAGATTAAGGTTCAATTCTACCCAAGGACATCTTAGCGCTGGTACCTGAGTGAGATTCCCACACTAGTGGTAGGCCTGCAGGTGATGGAGGAGAGCAAGGAGGAATATGGAGTAGTTGCCCTGCAGGAAGAGATAGAAGGAGAAAGTGTTCAAGCTATAGGAGTGAAGGATGGAGAAGACAAAATTGGCTGCCCTACAACAGCAGAAAGGAAGCAAGAAATAGATGAGGTGTTCAAGCCGTAGGAGCACAGGTAGGAGAATTGTAAGTCCAGCAGTATCCCCGCTGAGAGAGCATCAGACAAAAAAGTGGTAACCCTGATAGTTGTAAGGGGTATGGGCCCCATCACCAACCCTCACTACACACTCTAAAATTAATCTTAAACAGTTACATCAACAATTAAAAAAATTAATGTAAAACAGTTATGTCAACAATTAAAAAAATTAATGTGAAACAGTTATGTCAACAATTAAAAAAATAAATCTTATCTAACATATCATCTCTAGATTGAATATGTTACCTGTGACATTTCTAAAATGTTAGCATTGTTTGGTGAAGATTCAATAGAACCTATCATGCGCTTTTCAAGAACCTGCATCTGTCGTTTCTTTTCCTGAATCTCATCCTTCATACTTTGCATCTGAACCTTTTAAACCAACAAATGTGAATCAGCCTGTGATTTGTACACTTGGAAAGTTACCAAAACACAAGTTAATTAAATAGAAATCTTATTCATTTACTTGAAGCTGTACGTCATCTGGATTGCTAGCAGCCTGCTCGGAAAGGCGTTTCAGGGAACTTGTACAGAGAGCAACCTCCCCAGCTAACATCTTCACTTGTTCTCTAAGAAGATCCATCTGATCAGCCATTGTTGTTCCCGTCTGCAACCAAATAGGAGAGGAAAATTTGAATTTTATTTCAGACTTCTAATAACAAATGATTCGAACATGCAAAGATGCCAACCAATGGATCATTTTGTTCAGAGCAGTAATTTACTGGCATAAAACCAAATTTTGTTTTAGAATAGGCATAGATTACAAATTTATGGGTCATAACAATTCCCAGAGTCTCAGGGTATCCTGTTCAATGCATTCATCAACTGTCTTACTATGAAATTTGTCGCAATATTAGAATGTAAATAGTGCTCAAATATTATTTCTCTAAAGATAATTCTAGGTTATAACACCACGTGAAGAAATACCAAAATGAAAAGGTATAAACATTGAAATATGGTTGAGCTACCCAATGTCAGGATTGGAATTGGAACAATGGGAAAGCTTTCTACCACCATCTGAGAGAAGCCCTGTTTGATCAAGTGAGACATAGCTTTACTGTTTCCCCACTAATAAGCAGCAGGGGGTGAAAGATGTTGAAGTGTGATGGTAAATGCCTTGCAAAACTATTTGAGAATCAAAGGGCTCTTTTACACACAGTTTTTGGATGGCTAATGTTTCATCAAGGATTGAAAGTCAAATCAATGTTATTCAAGCTTGGTATTTCAGATTTGTCGTGCATTCTGTGTGGGAGAGCAAAATCATTTGCTCGTGTCTTCTAAAGATGTCCTCCAGCTTGGAGATTTTGGGCATGGTTACATGCTGAATTCAATTTCCTTTGTATTTACTCTCTGTTGGCATGGTTATAGACTATCTTCCAGAGGATTCTTGCATGACCAGGACAGCTGTAAAAATTTATGCCAGACAATTCACTTGTCAGTTATTAGCTTCTTGCGGAAGGAAAGATGTAGGGAACATTTTCAAGAGGATACTTCACTTCTCAGACTAGGGAAATTGAGGCTTATTGAGCAAAATGTGTTAAGTTTGACTCTTTCTCAAAAGATGTTGACTCCTTGCCCATAGAAGCTCAGGCTTAGGTGTTTGCTCTCCTATTTCTATAAGAGCAGAGATCCCCTGTAATTTGCTGCTCATCTGATGTAACATTCTTTTCCATTGATGCACAAAATAGTAAAACTAAAAATACGCATTTTTTCAATATATATATATGGCAAATGTTCCAAAGAAAAATATACACAAACTTGTCAAAATAAAACGTGAAAAGAAAAATGCAAACTATAAAGCACATATTCCCTAAAATAAGAACAAACTACTCCTTTTTAATAAATAAAAAAATTATTAATTTAAAAAACACCCTGTTAAAAAGAAAAACAATCATAAACAGTCATTAAAAATATGATGGTATTCACTATTCATATACACTTGCAGTAACATAGGTTGTAGTTCTCAAAAAAAAAAAGCCAATTCTCATAGTCAATATTGCAGATTTCTTCAATTACAGTACTACCCCTTGCCACATGGGCATATTAAATCATATATTCCATATGAGTGTTTTTTATGCCGGCCTAAATGTTTTCAGCCTAGAATAAATCAAAAGCATGCCAATTATGTTTTTTCTACAATTGTTTTTATCACTATTACAACAAACATGCATGTTGTTCAATGGCAAGCTTGAATTAATCACTATAAAACTGCCTCCAGAGATAAATATAAGACTTGTCACCATTGGCAATGTCAAATAAGACAAGAAAAGATGAGCAACTCAGGATATCTTCACACTATCTGCCTTAAGCGAGCAGGAATCTTATCAGACTGCATATGCTTAGGACTGCAAGATGTTACGGTCTGCATATCAAGTGCAACTGCAAGTTACTTTCAGTTGTATAAGTAATAATGGTCATAAACTATAAGCAGTTCTTTTGGTTTGTGCTCACACTTTGATGGCTGTTTGCTGCATTGATGCCAATTGGCATATAGTATTTGATATTGTTCTTTTTCTGATTGGTAGCTTGTGCAGAGTAACATTCAATGCATTCTTTACTAAATAAAACAAATAGTATGTGACGTTTTCTATATAAAACAACAGATAATGTACAGTACTGAAATCAACAAAGTTCAGTCATGGTTAGTAACATGGAAGTGGCTGGATAGACAAACTTGATTGCAATTTCTAAATAGTCCTGCAGGTTTTGAAATTAATTCTGGTTTCATTTTGTCCCTTCTAAATTATAAATAGCCATCTAGATTGATTCAAATAAGATTTTACCAAGTAGAATAATAAAGAGGCTAATTGACTAACCGGAGGTGGTCTTCGCCCACGAATTGTTGCACTGAATAGATCTCCAGCCTGTGTTCGTTCAGGAAAGGAATCAATCACAGGTGCCACATCATCCACCCTAAGACTGACTGACTTTCTTCGCCCTGTCTTAGAATCTACTGGAGAGTCTGCATGTAAGGATGAAGTGGTACCAGATATAGATGATGCAGTCGGGGAGCTTTCATTATCAATATTTGTAGAAGTTCCACCAATCTCTTGCTTCTATGTAAAGGGGTAGATAGAATTTAGAGCAAATCCATCATATAAAAGAGAACCTTAAATGTATAACAATCAATGCGTTAAGATGCAAACTAAAAAAAATGAATCAACCCATACTCTTCCTTAAAGAAACACTTATTCACAGTTATATTCATAATTGAAAAATAACTTTCTCTGCTGATCAGCCTTTTGTAAATATTAAGTTGTGCCTTAACAAGTTGCAGATACAGTTAAGACAGCTTTGAGATTATACACACAGTATTCTTTCTCCTCAACGAAAAAGCTTGAAGTAAAAAATTTACCCTTGCAACCATTTAAAGCATAGTTTTGCAAAGGAGGGGGCACAGTCAATTCTATCTATATGGTATTGTGTCTTACTATTGTTGACTTCAGAATATTCATATCTTATAGATTCCAGTTTAAGGAGGAAGCACTCCTGATTAAAGCCAGAAGAAAACATGCAACTCTCTGCACTCCTCTGAAGACTGGTTATAAACCTTCCATGTCAACATAAAACATCTTCTGTTAAAGCTCCCTCAATCAATAAATGGCAAGACTCCGAAGTACACCAAAAACAGGGGTCAGATTTAACACAACAGGAGAAGAAAGAAAACAGGTTATAGCAGCATTGGCAAAAAAAAAATACATCTGATAACACGATATTGAAAAACAAAGGATATATATGTTGAAAAAGCAGGGTAGCCATCAATATTTGTAGCACACCTAATAGAGGAAAATTATTACAACTAGAGACAGCAGTGTTTCCCTGAAAATTTTACAAAAGCCACTACTTATGTGGAAGTTGAAATCCCAGAATTTGTTCAAAGCACTGGAGCACGTATGAATTACCATTTATTAAATTGACTGTAGGATTATGAACCCTGTAAAATGTACAGAAATTGTTTATTCCAAAATAAATAATGTCTGATAGGAGATCTAAACCTTATAAGAAGATACAATATCTTTTGAGAACTGTATATGAAGAAAATTCCAAAAAAAGGCCAATTTGGCAGGGTGGTCTATGTCAGAAGATTCTCTCTTAGAAATTGCATTCACCACAAGTTTGCTATGTTCCAAAACTTCCCACAATTCCACATAACCACAGTTCCTCCTTCCACAATACAGTCAAGACAATCATTAATTCTATATATGTTATCCACACAAAGACCATCAGCTTCCAAGCTTCCAAAGAGCACCTCCTACACATAAGTTATCGATATCTTGACAGATTGCATCAATAGCAAACACTACAATGATCTTAAAAGCAATTGAAGAAGCAAGTAAAAACCTTGAAAGAAGGGATTGAGAAAATCAATGCTGAATTACACAATATTAAAGTAACTGGAACCTGTTTTATATTTACTACTAATGAAGAATTGAATCGAATACACAATAGGGGAAGTCTGTCTTCAAAATATATATCACAACTCCACAAGAAATAAAAGCAGTTAAACAAGGCTCCAAGTTATCTTAAGTCACAAATCATAAATATACAAATAACCTATGTTACAAGGTTCATGTTCGTGTTCAAGTTCAGCAAAGAAAAATTTTGAAACAAGATCATCAACTGATAAAACTCAGGAAGAAATTCGTGATCAACTTTGACTGCAGTTTTTATTTTTATTTAAATATATTAAATTTTTTACATTATAAATATTAAAATATAAGTAAACTTAAAAAATTAAATAAATAAACTTTAAAATTGAAATCTAACCTATGTATTATAAATTAATAATAGTTTATAAAATTATGAATATTAATAAATGTATTGAATTTTCGGATTTCCAGTTGACAGAAAGAAAATAAAATGAGAAGCTCCACCATCCATTGAAATTGAAATTACTTCAACAGGACTGCCAAGGGTAATCCGAGTCCCTTAGGGGCTGGTTGTATTATCAGGGATTCGAGTGGCAAGCTAGTATGTTAAGCATCAAGCAAACTTGACCCAGGAACATATAGCAAAGCGGAAGCCAAGCTGTGGTATTGGGATTGTCTATGGTTTTCAAATAGAAGATCAAAAATATCATAATTGAAGGAGATTCCATGTTAATCATTAATACCATAAAAAATAACAACACAGTTAATTGAAGGCTCAATAACATTCTACAGGCTGCCTGGAGTTTGTTGAATCAACTGAATAATTATGAACTCAAGCACGTGTATCGAGCGGCCAATGTGGCTGCAGATATATTGGCCGACTATGCAATCAATGGTGATACAAAATATATATTTTCTAATAGCATTGAGGATTGAAACTTGGTGAAAATATTTGACAATCATGACGTGGCAAAAGAATTGAATGAAGATAATAATAGATGGATAGTGTGAAGTCAAGGGTGTCCAATGTTGGCACAAATAATAATCACTTGATGCCATTCTTTATGGCAAGTGAGTTAGACAATGGCCACTAGAGCATGCGAAATGTTGATATGAAGGCAGCATGAGCCTTATGGAAACAAATTATTCGTTTCTTCGTCCTCATTTTCGTGCCCTTTTTGAGAGAGGTAGCAAGGTTCAAGACACTGAAAAGGCAAATGCCTTTTGGAGCCCTCATCACGGAATATAGATTGGGAAGGATTTTCAAACAGTATGATGAGAACACTTTTCCCGGCCATTGCCATAGTTTTGGGCATGGATTTTTTGCAAGGATCAGAATTATCAAGGGTCAATACTAATATTTCGACCCAGTTTGCTTTAAAGCTTGAAGAATACATTCAAAACAAAGCAACAATTAGGGTGCTGGCTGTTTTCTTTATTAAGCCAGCATACAAAAATGATCTAGGGGCAATTTTAGATCATGCAGAGCTCGTGGCAAGCGGGGTGGCCCCAAACTGCTTTGTGCCTATGGTCCACATGGTGCTCTTCAACAAGATCCAGATTATGATGACAGAGATAGAAAAAATTTAGTATCACTTAGCCTTCGACAAAAGGAAAGTTTCCTTCCTCAATTAATTGGGCGTAAATACATGCTCCTCTCCAAAAAGCACCAGACATGGTCAGAATGGGGAACAAAGAGAGGTGCGGGCTGCCATCAAAGCCCTAATCTGCATGGCCAAGTTGGAGCCTCCGGTGGTGGCATGGCTAAAGCTAGTAGTGAAGGACCAGCAGGGGCTCCGACTAATCAAGTGGTGTGTAATATTGGTAATAGTTCTAGCATGGTTTTTTACGGATCTTCCAAGGGAAGTCAATATATTGGTCTCGTCTCCTCAGTCTTCCATAGTGATAGCAAAAGTCTTAGGAGATATATAGTTAATTGCTAGAAGTCTTATGTGTCTAGCTGGTTTTATGTAATGTACTTTAGCTTTGTTCTAATCTTGACGTCGATCAGCCTTTAGGTATGGCCAAATAGTTCACAAGGAGCTCCATTTTTGTCTCAAAAGTGTGGAAACTTTCAGAGCTCGGATCTAGTTTTTGTAATTTTGGTATTTTAACCTAAACAGGAGTGGACCCTACCTACATTTTACCTATTAAAAACATACATAAATAAATGTTTTTAATTTAAAAATTAAAACATTAACATTAAAGTTAAAACCTAACGGATTTATTTTCCAGTTGTGTGAAAGCCCGACAAGGGCTCATCTACTCCATGCCCAGTTTGATCAACTTTGGCAAGGACCCCCTCTTGTTTGTTTCATAGATGACCAAATTGTTCAAGAGAACCTTCCTTATTGCCTCTTGTCCTTTGCATCCACAAGCTGCCTTCTATTGGGGAAAGCCGCCTTTGTCCTCACCGGGCTTAAAATTCGCTACTACATGCATCGTGGGATTAAATAGAATCACAATTGGAGAAGAAAGTGTGTTCGTTCAACCATAGAGCGGTCGAGCAGGAAAGGGAACAATTACCACTCGGTTGATGGAGCCCACTTATAGTGCTCTTAGGGACTCCTTTCATCATCATCTATCAAGTCTCAATCGAGCTGCTCAAATTTTGATACATGCTTCAACATTTCTTCCAACAGTGTCAAGGTGCCTCAAATCACATTTCATTATGATAATATTGCGGACATACATTCCTATTATCAAACGCTGCCAACCAGCCCTTCATTCTACTACGTGCGTCGTGGGGTTAAAAAGAATCACAATTGGAGAAGAGAGCATGTTCGTTCAACCATAGAGCAGTCGAGCAGGAAGGAGAACAATTACCACTCAGTTGATGGAGCCCATTTACCGTGCTCTTAGGGACTCCTTTCATCATCATCTCTGAAGTCTCAATTGGGCTACTTGAATTTTGATACATGCTCCAACTTTTCTTCCAGCAGTGTCAAGGTGCCTCAAATCACATTTCATTATGAGAATATTGCGGACATAGCCCTGCCAGCAAAGATTTTTTTATAAACAAAATTAAAAACGTTGATGTGCCCAAAAAATAAGTATGGATGAATGCAACAGGGATTTCAAACAAATTTTAGGGTTTTTTTGAGATTCGCCAGATTTTGAATTTTTTTGATTAAATCCAGCAAACTCTGCAACTTAGCATATAACTATACAAAAGATTGACAAAAAAAATGTAATCAATTTGACATTTGCATAATGAGTCAGACGAGTGTGTAGCTACCAATTTCCTCCCCGTAATAGTCGAGAACAAAAGGAGATCAGTCATACAACTCACTGGACTAGTATTCTCCCATTTATATAAGAGCAAGGGCAGAACCAGCCTATCCAAGATACTATAATAACTCTGCCAATTATGGCTCATCTCTCGTAGGTTCGATGGAAGGAACCCATATAGAACTAAGAATTACATTCAACTTACAACTGGCAAATTATTAAGATTCTAGGAACAATGCAGGGAGCAACACAGTAAATTGTGAAAATCTGATGTGCTATAGACAGTCATTTTGTGCTATTAGTTACATATAACAATCAGAGTGCATAAACATAGAGACTAGGAATCGGTCAAAAATTCAGAAACAACGAAAAACACCATACACCCAGAAGAAAACAAAAAATGTAGAAGTTAGAACTGTATCTGAGAACTCTATTTTCTGATAGTGCTGCACAGGAATCCGTGCAAACAGATGTGCAAGCAGAACCAAAATTATGATCAAATTTCAATAATAGGAGGCAGAACCTTCCAGGACTGATATATTACATATTTATTCCAGTTCCCATTGAGAAAGATGAAGAGGAAGCATTGTGGAAGAAATAATTAAGGTTCTCCTTCCACCAATCCATATTCTTAACACCGCCATCGGCCGTTGGCACTATCTGCAGATGTTGCCCAAAGTCTTATAATGATAACTCTGGTGTTGGGGCCGGTGCTGACACTTTGGTGAGCATACTTCTATATAATACAAAGCTCTTATTGATCTAGGAGTTGAATGAAGAACTCAAGTTGCCACCTGGATTTGTCACTTTGTCATCCCTCCCTAAGAAGCAATGACCACCATTACATCAAGTGAAGAAACATGTTAGAGCATAATATTTATTACGGATCCACAATTTACTTAAGTGACCCTATAAATATTTATAAGGCTCTAATATTATAAGGCTTAGCGTTATAATTTAATAATATGGCCTTGGTCATACTATTTAGGGGTGATTTATAAAGTTTAGCTTTATACATAATTAATTTAAATAACCAAAAAGTTGTTATAAAGTGAAAAGTCAACAACCCCTTGGTCATATTGTGAATTTACAATGCATATACATTGGCACATGCGGAAGTAATTGAAGAGTATGAGAGGTATGCATTTGTAAAGTGCATTGTAAAGAATCTATAAGATCCTATGAGGCCATTGTAAGGAAGAAAGGAGGGGAAGGAGATGCAAAGAAAGCCAACCTCTCAGTATGTTTGTATTGGTAAAGATGTTGATGTAAGTTTCTTCTTAATGAATGATGCTTTGTGGGGTTTCTTACCCAAAAGGGTTTTCCCCACATATATAATGTGTAATATGTTTTCTAAGTTTTCATTTTATTTGCTTCTCCATTATTTTATATCATGTTGAAATGATTATGTGCTTAAATTAAAGATCATAACCCGCTGTGATTGTGTCAGAGCCTGTTTAGGTTGCGCCAATCATTTTTAAAAGTGACTTACGAGCAAGAGAAGCACTGAGTTGCAGAAGAAAAGGGCAGGTAAATCACACAAGTATGCTGGGATTAAAATCCAAAATTGAATCTGGTTTTAATTTTTTGTTTTTTTAAAGTGAGGACATTCCTAAGAGGGCGTCGTGTCTTCCATTAGATTCGTGTTTTCTATTGCTGCTCCTTGTCATTTTGAAGTAAAACAAATGGCTGTTAAAACTATTTTTTTCCATGGGGATCTTGAAGAGAAAAATTTACATGCAACAACCTAATGGATTTATAATAAAAGGGAAGGAAATTTTGGTTTGCACGTTAAAATGGTCATTGTATGGTTTGAAACAATCACCTCAAATGTGCTATTAGAAGTTTGAAGCTTTTGCATTGAAGTTGGGTTTTGTTAAAAACAAAGATCACTGTGTTTATGTTAAATTTATTGATGATCAATTGTTAATTATTGTCCTGTCTGTTGATGACATGTTGTTTATTGGTAATAGCAAGGAGATGATTAGGGAGCTTAAAATTTCCGGTGTGTTTGACATGAAAGATTTAGGAGCAGCAAAAATTCATTTTGGTAATGGAAATCAGAAAAGACCGAGTTCACAGAAAGCTTTGGCTCAGTCAAAGTAATTACGTTGACACTATTTTGCAGCAGTTTGCCATGTAGGATAGCAAACCAGTGAGTATTTATTTACTTGAAGGTACTAAGTTATCATTGGAACAATATCCTAAGTTGGATGATGATTTGGAGAATATGTATAATGTTCCTTATGCTACTGTTGTAGGTAGCCTAATGTATGCAACGGTATGCACTAAACCGGATATTGCCTAAGTATTGGGACATCTTAGCAAGTTTATGTCTAAACCTGGTAGAGAACATTGGACTTATGTTAAGAGGGTATTTAGCTAATTGTGATGAACTTTTGATAATTGTTTATGTTATCATGGTTCTAATTATGTGGGTAAGTTATTGGATATATAGGTCTTTGTTGATTTTGATTGGGTAAATGACTTGGATGGTCGAAGGTCCACTAGAGGCTACGTGTTTTCTTTGTTTGACGTTACTATCAGTTGCATGATTAAGAGGCAACCCACAATTGCGTTGTCCACTACTAAAGCAGAGTATATGGTTGTTAGTTGTTACACATGCTTGCAAAGAGGTATTATGGTTCCAGAGACTGTGTTCAAGAGTTGGTTTTGATTGTAGGGTGGTTAAGATAAGATGTGATGGTCAAAATGCTATTTGTTTCGCCAAGAATTCCATGTCCCATGCTCGTACCAAGCACATTCATGTGTAGTATCACTTTGTTCACAAGATGGTGGAAAGTGATAAGGTCATGATTCAAAAAGTTGACATTCTGAATAATATTGCAGATTCACTTATGAAACCAGTGAGCACAGATAAGTTGTCTTGGTGCCGGAAGGCCATGGGCCTTGCATCTTGTACTTGATTCATTTTATGTTTTCTATTTATGTTATTGCAATGTATAATATCAAGTGGGAGAATGTTAGGATCAAGTGAGATTAACCTTTCACTCTTATTTATCTTATGTGTCTCCAACATCTTGGGAATGGTTACTTGGATGCTAATGAAGGTGGTTGAGAAATTATTTTATTATTATTATTCTCTCAAGACTCAGAATATTGGTTGTAATGGCATTCACAAGGAGAGTGTTTACCCTCCTATTGGATAAAGTGCCAATTGTACATTTAATATTTCATGGATTGGAGCACCCATTTGTGAGACTTATATAAAGTTTTTATTAAAACCCTAAAAGTGGATTTGAAAAAGGATTTAAATGTTATTAAGGAGTTTGAGAATATAAAAGGTTTCAAAAAGCAAATCAAATTATTTTGAATGATCATTTGACTTTTCTTTGGAGAATTTCTTGAAGTGTGTGCATGAGACCAAGGGTTTCAGTAGATTGTCTTCATATCAGCATTGGAGAACGAAAACTCTTCATTGTGTGTGCAATCTTGAGGCTGTGAAAGATCAGCTGAATCATTGCTTGAGGAGAGCTTCATTCTGGAGTTCTATTTGTGCTTAAAGGTGAAAGATGTCATCAAGGGTTTGAAGATTAATGAGGAGTAATTAATTGCAGATCTGTAGCTTCATTCTTGGCAGCCATTTATATAAGATTTCAAGCTTTATTTGCTGCTGTTGCATTCATATCAGGCCTGTACTTTTCATAACAGCAAACTGAGTATGTAAAAAATCTTCATATTTTGCCAATACGATTTTCTGGGTATTTGTGATTTAAATATTAGAGTATATTTTCTCAACTGGGTCTTTGTTATTTTATCAAAACATTGAATATTTTAGAAGATATTAAAATCTGGAAATTTCAGCAGTTTATGCATGTCGTATTTTCTATTATTGGCAAAATATATCCATGCATGTGTGCTAGTAAATGCAAAAAACATAAAACTCAGAAAAAACAATCAGAAAAAGCAGAAAAAGCATAACAGATTCAAGGTAGAAAATTATTAAATTCATATCAGCAGTGTCCAATTTCATTGTGGGAGAATAGGGGATCTTACAGTGGTATCAGAGCGGTTTCCTGCCATCCTGATGGGTTAATCAGAAATATTCCGTTGCATGTCCGAGATTTCATGTTGCATGTCAAGATTTGGGGTTGCATGTTAGTGATCAGCACTTGCATGTCACTTATAATGGTTGCATGTGTGGTATCAGCTATTGCATGTTAGTTTAACAATGGGGTTTAAACTAAATATTCATTAAGCTCACATCAGAATCATCTGAGTGACCAGCACTCATTCATATTTTCAATTACATTAATTTCCAGTTTAGTTTGAAATATGGGTACAAATAGTGACAAACAAATTGTATCTGGTGATTGGAATTGGTTAGCAAGAACAATACATGAACAAGGTGAAAAACTTGGCACAACTTCACAATCCAGATATGATATATTATGTATGCTTAGAAGGCTGGAAGAGAGTTTAAGCTTCGTAGAACAGTCACCTTCAACATTGCTTCAGATATCTATGGTTCTTGCAGTGAAAGCATTGGGTGAGCATAGGTACTTGAGACACAGTGACAGTGAGATTCGGCTCACTGTTGCCCTATGCATCAGTCAATTCATGAGGATCACAGCTCCTCGGGTTCCTTATACTGGGGTCACCATGAGAGAGGTTTTCTAGCTGATCGTAGACAGTATGGTTGGGATTGGAGACATTGGTAGTCCTACCTATGCACGAAGGGTTAAGGTCTTGGAGCTCATGGCACAAGTTAGATCATGTGTTGCCATGCTTGACTTTGATCAGCATGCTCTTGTGTTGCAGTTATTCAGACTCTTTGTAGAGTCCATTAGTTCAGGGCATGATAAGTGTATACAGGATTACATGAGAGATATCATGATTTCCATTGTTGATAACATTGATAGCATATCTCAGCCCATTATGACACTTCTTCTAGCAGTACGTAGGCGAGAGAAATTGACATCTCTAGCTGCTTATATGTTAGTATGCAGTGTCTTTGATCAATGCAAAGACAAGTTGGAACCTTGTTTGGTTGAGGAGGAGCCTATGCAAGATAAGAAAGTGAAATTTGAGGAGAAAGTGGACATTTTTAGCAATCAAGAAGTTGTTATCAGTCATGATAACAAGTCTGATTTTTATGACAGCAGTCTTCCAACTGAGCGTAATGATGATTTAGAAGTCATGGCATGTTCAGGAAGTGTTGTGGGAGTGACCTTGAGTATTGGCACTCAAGATACCAGTGTCAAGAATGAAACTTGCATGGAAATATTGACCCATAACAGTTCTGATCTACATGACAGCAGTGGTAAAATAGTGCATCAACAAGAGACAACAGTGACTACACATGCGCAAGATGTTACTATGGAGCTGTTACATGAAAGTGTTCAGGAATTGGGTACTAATGATGCATTGTATGTTGTGGATTCCTGTCATGATGAGTCTGATTTCTCAGATCAGACCTTAGAAAACAAGTTAGAAGAATCATTTGTTGGCATGGGATCCCAGGATCATGAGTTGGATGGTGATACAGTTACATTGGAAGTGGAAGTGTGTGAAGATACTGTAATATCAGCAGCTTCTACCTTACCAGTTGAGCCTTCCGATGAGGTGCTTAGCAGCAGTACCTTAGATGTTGATGTGTGCACTGATGATAGCACACATGATGGTACTTATCATGAGATGAGTGATGTCGATTCAGCCTCATATCACAGTGCGGACTTTGATTCAGAGAGCTTGCATGGGAGTCATGAATTTCAAAGACATCATTTGGTTGGGCAACTTAAGGTCAATGACAGCATGATTGCCACAACCATAGAGCACTTTGATGTTGCTCGTCAGATGTTAACTACTTTTGGTTGGAGCACTCCTATGACAGATGAGCACGGTGATAGTGGCCTTTCCCTAGCAGAGTTCCATGCACTCCGAGAAGCTATTGGAATAATGAAACATAATTATTTGCAACTACTTGCTGATAGGGACTATCTTCTCGAGTGGGATTGTACTTGTTATGATGCACTGAAGGGAAGGGAAGAGGAGGTTGACGAGCTCACTCATGAGCTTGAGGTGACTATAGATTCTTTGAAGAGCACTCAATTGGCACTTCAGGAGTCACAGTCACAGGTAGATGAGCTTACTATGGCACTAAGACTGACACATTCTTCACCACCTACAGATACAGTTCAGGTTTCTATGGCAGTAGTTGGTGAGGAGCATATACCCACGGATAGTGGTGAGGGGCACATTGAGGATGTGGCTACATCCATTACTCTTATTGGTGCAGATGACATTGATGGATTTATTGCATTGGGTGAGAGTAGCAGAGAACCATATGTTACTTCAGGTGTTACTAAGGATAGTCCCCTTACAGATGATGCAAAGCAGGTTATTGATAGCTCGTGTGATGAGGTGGTTGATTTTGCTGAGAGGGTTGCTAGAGTGCCTACCCAATTAGTCATTCAGGATCAGGGACATGAGCCATCTTCTGATTCTACTGTCGTGAGTGGTGAGATTGACGAGGAAGGTGTTCCCCACGACTATGATGGTCAGCAGTTGACAGAGGTGGGAGCATTTTATCTTGGCTGCATGATGAGGAGTGCTCATCACTTCTACTTTAGTCCACACATGGAGGATTTGTTGATGCATCGGTGTGGATTGGCTCAGGGTTTGTATCATCCATTGAGGGATGGAGAGTTGCCATCTTCAAAAGGTGGGGCTAGAGGTTGCAAGTACCCGACTCAGTTGTTTGTGGGAGATTACTTGCACGATCAGAGGTTGGATTACCATTATGCGGATGAGTACCTTACAGAGTTTGCTACTTCTGGGTTTCAGGGAGATTATGGTGTCAGTGGGCATGATGGCTTGGTTAGTTATCACATCCATGGGAGTTTCGCAGAGGTTGTAGAGAGATATTGTGTTGCGGAGGCTTCTAGATATTTTTGTCTTTTCATGGCGGATGGATGTGAGGTTCAGTTGCATTGGGATCCAGGTGGTGACGGAGTTGGCACTGCGGTTTGGATGGGTCCCAATGGTTTGCTTCACCTTTTTCAGCATGGTGAGGTTGGGATCATATTAGAACAGTGGAAGTCAGAGGTTGATTCGTATAGCGGACTTCCAATTTGGTTGTGGGATCTAGGAATCCTTTTGTTTAGTAGATTGCTCTACATGGTGGTAGTTGTTCACCGCAGTACTGAGTATGGTACAGTCTTTATCCAGTGGGTGCAGTGGACACGTAGTTGGGCATTCTGCAGAGTGATTTGGGATCCCGGCATTCAGCTGAGTAGTGACCGCAGAGTTTGGGATCCTTCGTGTGCATCAGGGTTCTAGCCGGAGTTCATTGTTTCAGTGTGCATGATTTGGACAGTTGGTCTGTTGTCTATGTTTGCGCGGTTGAGTTTATGCTGGTGCTGCAGCAATTGTGTTTCCACAGGGACATTTCACAATTTTCTTTTGGACCTCCAGTGGAATGGTGTTTCTTAGCAGTAGAGATTGCTTGGGGACAAGCAATTTCAGGGAGGGCGGACTGTAATGTCCCCTTTTTAGCGTGATCCTGTTATATGATGGTTTAGCCTATCACTAGCCCTTGTAGGCTAACTCAAATGGTTAGAGGGTCCCTTTTGGCAAAGATCAACGTGTTTTCTCCATCAGAGCTCAGTATGGGTTCAAGTTTGGCTTTCGTTGGACTCAGTTCTACACACTTACTATTTATAGTAAGTCATCTTCCCTGAGTTTCTATTTATAGCAGGGTATCTGGTCATGTGATGATTTCAGTGTTGTTCCCCAGTTTCAGCTGGTGATAAGGTTGTTTAGAGGTCTCTGGTCCTGTATTGGAGGCTCTTGCTATTTTTAGCCGACTGAGGTTGATAGAGATGGACCCCTACTATTTTTGGTAAGATGGTTGGATGCATAGAGGGTGCCATGGTGAAACCCCAGGTTCAGATAGAACTGAGAAATGATGTCTAATTATGGAGATAAGTGATTTTTTATTATTATTAAAGGTAATCTTTAATAATAATTAATTATTATTATAAGGGGGGTCATATAATGATATTAAAGTCAAATAATAAAGTCATGGATTAAAGTGCTCAAGTGAAGTTATATTATAAAGTTTTTGAAGTCACTTTATATTCAATGGGGCCATGACCCATCATTAAAATCACTTAAAGTACATTTAATATTTCATGGATTGGAGCACCCATTTATGAAACTTATATAAAGTTTTTATTAAAACCCTAAAAGTGGATTTGAAAAAGGATTTAAATGTTATTAAGGAGTTTGAGAATATAAAAGGTTTCAAAAAGCAAATCAAAGTATTATTGAATGATCATTTGAATTTGTTTTGTGCTTTTCTGGAGAAGACAAGGGTTTTGTATATCAGCCATTGAAGAACGTTCAATCTTCAATGTATTTGCAATCTTGAGGCTGTGAAAGATCAGCTGAATTATTGCCATAGTGTGGGCTTCATTCAGGAGTCCATTTAGAGCTTACAGGTGAAGAATCAACATAGGGTTTGAAGCAGTTTGAAGGTATATCTATTGCAGACCTAATTCATTATCATTGGCAGCCTTTATCAAATCAGATTTCAAGCTTTATTGCTGCTGTTGCATTCATATCAGGCCTGTACTTTTCATAACAACAAACTGAGTATGTAAAAGATCTTCATATTTTGCCAATACGATTTTCTGGGTATTTGTGATTTAAATATTAGAGTATATTTTCTCAACTGGGTCTTTGTTATTTTATCAAAACATTGAATATTTTAGAAGATATTAAAATCTGGAAATTTCAGCAGTTTATGCATATTTCGTATTTTCTATTATTGGCAAAATATATCCATGCATGTGTGCTAGTAAATGCAAAAAACATAAAACTCAAAAAAAAAACAATCAAAAAAAGCAGAAAAAGCATAACAGATTCAAGGCAGAAAATTATTAAATTCATATCAGCAGTGTCCAATTTCATTGTGGGAGAACAGGGGATCTTACACAAAATTAACAATGCATACCAGATAGAGGAGTAAAAGTATATCTTTATTCGCACATGAAGTTATTATAGAAGTAGACCAGAGTTGGTCAGCCAAGGATCAGAGTCGATCAAACTAGATCATACTACTTTCCTTGACGATACAAAGATTATTTAAAAGACCCGACAATTGCCAAGAGGAACACAACTATCCACTAACCGACTCCAACTAACTCACTCTTATAACTACCCGAAAGCCAACAAACAATTAATACATAGTCGGATAACTCATATTATCAAATATAATAATAGTCATCATACACTGACTATAGGGAGTTACAATTGACAAGAGTTACAAAGTCGTCGTCATCAATAAAGTTGACCATCTCTTTAATGGAGCACTTGGGAGTTACATAGAGAGGTGTAGAGCATCTTGTTATAACAGATGGGGTGCACATTAGTTGGTCACTCCATTTTGTATTGCCATACTTGGGAATGTGTGTCCACCTTCTTCATGGGTCAAAGATGTTTTAATGATGTCTATCTTGAGTGCATTGAATAATTTGGTCATGGGGACATTGGATTTTTGCCAAGACCGTGGTTTTGATGGTTGTTGGTTTTAAAGAACTACTTGTGTTTTTCTCTCCTTGGTTCTTTATTAATTGGATGCTTTAGGAGGTTTTATGGGTCTTTTGCAAATGAGTACTATTATGTTGCCTAAATGTTGTCAGACGAAGACTATGGTGGATTATATTATTGTAACACATTGTTATTGGTTAGTTCAAGCTTGATAGGTCTCCTTGTTGGTGGAGTTTTCCTGAAAGGGTTTCTCCACATAATTCTAGTGATGTGTTTATTTCAAGTTTGTTGCTTTTTTTATGTTACCCCATTCCATACTATTGGCTAAGTACATGAATCTTTAATTGGATAATCAGGATTTGAACACTTAATATTTTGTTTTCACTATATCAATTTACCTTGTATTTCAACATTTGGTATCAATGCTACAACTTGATTTGAGAAGGGGGTGCCTTTCTTAGAGTGTTGTGGGTTTTTTGTGATGCATTGGAAGCATTTTGTTTAGTGTGATTGCAGATCCTTGTGTATTTTGAAAGCCATAGCAAGCACATCTCAGATGAAAATTGAGAAGTTCAATGGCATCAGCTACGAGTTTTGGAAGCTTGAGATGATCTCCCCTAGGAGAGAGATCAATGGAGTATTATGTAGAAAGAAAGAAACCCTGAGGGAATGTCTAGTGAAGATTGAAAGAAGTTGGACAAGAAGGTACGAGGAAACATTCAGTTGTGTCTTGCAAATTCTATCCTCTTGAAAGCCTTTGAGGAGGCTACCACATATCTACTGTGGAAGAGGATAGGTGATATCTATCAATCTAAAAGCCTAACAAATAAATTTATGTCAACAAATGTTTGTATTCATTAAAATGAAGGAAGGTGACTCGATTGCCAAGCATATGTACTAGTTTCTTGACCACTTGTGTTTGTGGTCCCTTGTTGTTTTGTATTTCTATACTTTTGTTCTTCCCCTTTATGGGGCCTTTCTAGGTTTCTCTTCCTGGGACTTTCTATTGTAAATTGTTGTACTCAAGTCCCATTGACCTACTTTTGGTCATCCATGGACAATATAATTTCTTTCTTTCTTTGTGGCTAAAAGCTATCCTTCTACAACTAGGGAAACCAGCGAAGGTGGAAAATATAGATGTAGATGCTACACATAAAAAATGGAATGTAGAACAAAGCAGCATTGTAGATTTAGCTTGAAAGTATTATCTCCCACCTACTTGGTGATGGTGTATGGTCCAAATAAAGAGTTTTCGTCTTCTTGTGAGGGAATGTCAGTCTTTCCTTGTGCAAATCTAGCCCAATTCTATCACCTACCTTGCATTTGTGTGGCTTTGAGAATCTATGGTCTCCTATTTCCTATCAAAAACAGCAAAAGGCTTGTCTTTCTTGGGATGTGACTTGTTAGGGTGATAACCACATTTCTTAGTTTTATGTTTGAATTTGATTTTAATTTTAAATTGTACTTGTGTTTCCCAAACATGTTATCTACAAGAACTTCATCTCAATCTAAATGCACATGAAGAAGTCACTACAATACTTTTCAGAACTATGTTTCTCTATATGCCAAGCTTTGTAGACATGGTGTACTCTTTGCATTGATTGATGATGTAATATGCATATTTTACCCCTATTGTAATATGCAAATTGTACCCATATTGTATTGATTGATGATGTAATATGCTTTGTGGACGTGGTAAGCAGATTATGCACTCTAAAAATTTAATTGTAAAACTAGGTAGCTTAAAACACAAAAACTTCAATCAAAATAATAATATCTGAATATGCTCACCTACAAACATGTGCTTCTGAAAATACAAACAGAGAATACACAGTATTGAACTCTCGAACTTGCAACTGTTGTCTCATTAAATCTGAAAATAAAAACACAACACTATAATGAAATTTTAGAAAAGAGGCTCCATATGCATCATAATTAAGACTAGAATATGTGCCCTTTAAATAGACACGTGCACTAAGACTCTAAATAGGAGAACCTAGATGAGGTCTCAAGGAAAGCGCCAAGTAAAGCTTACAACTCAATGGAGTGACACAAAGTTTGCTGATCAATCAACTAATTTGACTGATCAATCAACTAATTTGACTGATCAATCAACCTAATCTAACTTGTAACAACTCCTGAAAAATGTAGTTGAGACTAAGTTACATCCACAAATCACTCAAGTCTCAAGTGCTTAATTGGGCATTAATCTCAAAGAAGGTTCCCTACCTCTCCATATTGATCTCTAGGCCGCACAGAAACTGACCAAGGCTGCTGCTGGGTACACTTCTCTGCCAAGGGGAAACTGCAATGTACCGCTGGGCTGCTGAAGGAAGAACACCTTCAGAGCAACACAGGCAAAACTCTTAACAATCACTCTTTGCAAGTAAGGTGTTCTTCACCAAGCCATGTTACTATCACGGCATCTTGAACCTCCCCTCTACCAGCGGCATTGTCATCATGTTGACCATGTAATGCCCACCCGTTCACACACATTCAAGATTGCATACCACATAACTTCTAACCCAATACATTACAGATTAGACATACACAAATTACATTCATACAAAATCTATAATGGTAAATTTCATTTTAACTTAGAAATCAATAATCCAGAAATTACGATCAATAATCATAATTTAAACTATTTATTCAAAATTTTCACAATAATAGAAATCAATTTGAATAAATATAACTCTCATTCACTACTCCCTTATGTACTTTGAAATCTCTTTAGAATCTTCAAGGTGTAAATCCCTTGTACAAGCAAAACTTCATCAGCAACTTGCTAATCTCCCTCATCCTTCATGTCCACTTCATGGGTCAAGTTCTCCTCACACCACATCATGAGTTGTTCAAGACACCATGAAGTAATAAACTCATTTATATACAAGTCCAATATGTGTGGATCAGATCTCTCAAATAAAGAATTAAAATTTTCACTAAACTTGGAAAAGCTAATACAAAATTCATGGTGCATACATCAGCCCAAACAAGGCCTTCTTCAATCTGAATTCATGGGTATCTCTCCCGTGCACCTCAAAACCTCCGACAACTGAAGCAAATACCTCAACAAGATCAACTTCCTCTTCCTAACAGTATCCTTTGGCAATAGGATTAAGAGTCTCATTGAGGTCAACTCCCTCTCTCTAAGAGAATCCTTCAGCAAAAAATTTGTCCTAGTACTCTTCAAAACTCCCATCAGCTACATGTATGGAATCAATCACTAATTCCAAGATAGTTTTTTTTATATTGCATATCGTTTACAAATATTCTGCTCATACAAGCATCAACATGAGACCAATACAAGCTCTTATGAGCACTTATTAGAGATTAATACAATCTCTTTACGAGCAAACACACTAGAAATCACCGATGGAAGACCAAGAGTCACTACTTACAAATCCACTTTATTTTAGAAACCACATCGACATTAGAAGCCAACTATGGAAGACCAAGAGTCACAACTTAGAATTTCACATTATATGTCCCTATGGGGATTTGAACTTGGGTCTCCACAATGAGAACCCAATGTTTTTAACCAATTAAGCTCAACCCCTTGGACAATTCCAAGATAGTTTTAGAAGTTGTCTCCACAAAATAGGACACTCCTCTATCACAACATCCTGCCATACCTACTTGACTAGCTCAACAAGTAGCCTATAAGATCACCATCTCTAATTCCTTTAGCCAAAGGTTCAAGGTAGTGTTTTGTAATGACCACTTGTTGACCATCAAACTCAACGATACACTATAGATCTATCATGCAAGAAATTGAAAGAAGACTTCGTTAAATAGGGAACGTACAAGACATCATCTAGCTCAAGAACATCACCTGAAGACATGTGGAAGGAGACAGAGCCCAATCTTGGAAGTGGTCAAGTGACATCATTGCCCAATGCCACTTGTATGCCATCCTCTTGTTCTTTAAGTTTGTTGAACACCTTCTTGCTAAAGGTTGTGTGTATGAATACTCCACTATACACATACTACCCTACACCAAAAAGAAAGTTAGTCGATAGGCACAACACCATAGAGAAAGTTGTCTCAAGTTTGGATTCTAACTCATCAACTTCAGCTTAAGTTTCTACACTCCTCGCAAACTATTGTTGCTGCTGCTTGGTTTTTTTTCCTCTCAGGACAGAGATGCATATAGGCCCATCTTGTGACACTTGAAACACTTCTTCTGACTCAAGTCTTTCTTCCCCTTGTTCGGAGAATCTAATTCTTCCTCCTTGCCCTTCTTACCCTTCCTAGGTCCTCTCTTACCACCTTCCCCCATCTTCCTAATGAGGGCTAGGTTTCAACTCTCTTTCACTATGGCTAAAACACTCTCTGGTCTGGTCTCCCCTTGGATGAAATCCCAAAGCTTTTCAAAAGTGGGAAGCTTCTCACGAGCACATACATCCCAAACAAACGAGTCCCAAGATGGAGAGAACCCATTTATAGCTATGGGCACCAACTCATCATCCTCCACTTTCACCCCAATAGCAATGAGCTGATCTCGAAGCTCATTGATCTTCATGAGATAACAGACCACTATGTCTATCTCGTTCATGTGTGTGGCACTGCGCTTTAGCAACGTCTTGTAGGAAATGTTCACACCCTAATACAGAATGATCAAGACAGCATACATCTCCTTCGTTGTCTTCTCTACAACGTGAGGGATCAAATGGTCCTTTATCAAATCTAGGATGATTCACTTCATCTTGTCCTACTTTGTGTTATGTTCAGCCAACTGAACAGGGTTGATAGGAAGTGCAACCTTCATCTCCACAAAACTCCAAAGATCAACCTCCTCTAGTAGCATCTACAATCTACACGTCCAAGGTGTAAAGTTGGAAGCACCCGCTAGATGGTCACACTCTTTGAGACCAAGACTAGTCATTACTACAGGTCTTGGAACATGCTCAAACCAATCAGATTAACAGCCTGTCATAGATGCAAATCAACACTCCAAACACTAGAGCACTTAGGGCATTTCACCCTACAAGCTCTCACAGGTCCGAATCTCCTCAACCATTGAAAACTCTTGGGCATCACATCCACTAAAATAAATCAGCCACCTATCTCGGGTTAAAATCAACCTTCCAATTACTAGAAGATCCTAGGCACCACAGCCAACCACCTACCACGGGTCCTTGTGCCTCTCACAAGCACAAATTGGCTCAATTGCTGAAGCTCCAACATCACACCCACCGAAAGCCTCCAACAACTCCCTCTCAGAAGCAGCAGATCTTTCCATCCACAAAAACCTTGGAAGATTTCAGATTCTCTGCTCCAATACCATGTTAATTTTCAAACCATGGTAAGCAGAATCTACATTTAAAAATTTTAATCCTAAAATTAGGTACCTTAAAACACAAAAACTTCAATCAAAACAATAATCTATGAATATGAAAATATGAACCTAAGTCACAAGGTTCAAGTTCGTGTTCGTGTTCGGCGACTATAAAATTCGGATGAAGTTCGGCAAGGGGGAAAAAAATTCGTCATTAAATTCGCCTATATAATTTTTTATTTTTTTATATATAAGCATATATCACAAAATTATAAAAAGATAATTTAGCATTGCTAAATAAGCAGATAAACCATGATAAACTTATCAACAATAGATTTATGAAACATATTAAAAAAACACATAAATAAAAAGAATACTAAATTAAATTTTATTTTAAAAACATATAACTAAAAACATGCTAAATTATTATTATTTTTTTAAAACCTAAAACAAAATAAATATTAAATTTTTATTTGTCATTTAAAAACAAAATAAAAACATTATAAATAATAAATTTTAATTATGAAAGATATAAATGAAAAAATATTAAATTTAATTTAAAAAAAACATTAAACAAAAATAATAATTAATAATAAATAAATAGTAAAAAACATTAAACAATAAATAAACAATAAAAAGAAAAAAACATTAAACATTAAACAATGAATAAATAATTACCCGACAGGATTTTATATATGAGCATTATATTGCTCGGAATTGAAACAGTAAAAAACATTAAACAATAAATAAACAATTAAAAAAAAACATTAAACATTGAATAAATAATTACCCGACAGGATTTTATATATGAGCATTATATTGCTCGGAATTGTCTCACGCTGTAAAAACATTGCGAGAAGATTTTCTAAACTCGTCAGTTGTTCCTATCGGCGTATACCTTGAACGTCCTATGGGTGGAAGTGCTAGTAAATAAACAATAATAATAATAAATAATAAAAACCATTAAACAGGCAAACAATCTCCCGTATCAGTCTTCCGCCGCCGAACTCCCGTATCACTCTTCCACTGCAGAATTCAGAAAAATAGTCACGACTGTAGTTTGAAGGGGAAAAACCACAGAAAAAACCCTTAAATCGTTCACCTTTTTATTAAAAAAATTGTGCATTTTTACCCTACGAATATTCGGCGAATTTGACCAAATTTTTTACAGCTTTAAGAAGTACGCCGAATTTCGAACCTCATGGCAGAAATTCGGCGAACCCTGTGACTTAGATATGAACAATGAATACACAGTATTGAACTCTCAAACCTGCAATTGTCTTCTCATTAAATCTGAAAGAAATACACTATATTAGAATGAAATTTTAGAAAAGAGACTCAATATGCATCATAATTAAAATTAGAATATGTGTCTTTTAAATAGACAAGCGCACTAAGAATCCAACTAAGAGAAACTAGATGACCTGTCAAGTAAAGCTCTAAGTTAAGCTTACAACTCATTGGAGTGACACTCAGTTGACTAATCAGTCAACTAGTTTGACTAATTGATCAACCTAGTCTAACTAACAACCCCTAATCGAAGTAGTTATGACTAAGTTACATCCATAAATCACTCAAGTCTCAAATATTTAATTGGTCAATAATAAATAGGCGTTATTCTCCTACATAACTGCATCCTCTACATGTTGATCTCTCAGGTGCACAGAAACCGAGGTGAACTTTCGATTTATCACTGCACCATGCTGATGCTGCTTTTAACTGCACCTTCAACCCACCTGCACACAGGCCAAGGCTGCTGCTGAGTACGCTTCTCTGCTGAGGGGAAACTGCAATGTACTGCTGAAGGAAGAACACCTTAAGAGCAACACTGGTAAAACTCTAACATAATTCAATTTTGTTACATGATAATTTTTAATAGAAACATGTGAAAAATAAAATAAGATATAATACAACTTCAAGAATGGGAAGTTGAACTCCACAAGGCTCATACATGACAATTATGAAAGTTCACATCTAGTGGGACAAAGAATTGCAGTGGAAAACAAAATGGTTCATCTTCCAACATTTTGAAATCTTCACAATACCCTCCAGCACTAACACTATTTCAACCACTACTGCCACGTTGCATTTGTTCTAACATTGGCACCAATCTCGTACTTCCCAAAAATTCTAACATTATTAAGGGTACCATAATACGCAAGCATAAATGTACTCTCTTCTCAAATGTTCTTGGTATTTACATAGAGACCTTGAGGACTTTCTTCAGTAACATAATCGCATTGATGGTGGTTGTATGTTGCAAGACGATGATTGTATGTTACATCATGTGTTGGTTGTGTCTTCTTGCTGTCCCTGTCCCACTGTCCCCAAAATGTCCCCCATCCCCAAAATGGTACAAAAACCCTGGGGATGATGATTGTACATTACATCATGTGTTGGTTGTGTCTTCTTGCTGTCCCAGTCCCACTGTCCCCAAAATGTCCCGCATCCCCGAACGGTACAAAAATCCTGCGGATGCGTCCCCAGGTACACTGGAGTCAATTTGGACAGAACTGAGTTCAACATCTTGTCGCTTGTCTCTTACTTCCTCATATGCTTGACATTTGGTGTTTGCTACTTTTACAGCTTGTTTGTGTCAAGTTATGGAGCACTCTTCTAGTTTAAGGGCCTTCTCAATTAGTTGTGACATAACTGCTTCACCTGGCATTTGTATTAGATCATTCAGCTTCAACATTTGCACCACTCAGGTTTGAAGCTTTTTCAATTTATTCTGACATTTGACTTAGTTCAGCATCTTTCTCAAATCATATCTGCTTTCACATTAGCCACACCATGTTTCCTTCTACATCAATATTTGCAATGCAGTCTTTGTTTTCAATCCTTCGTCTGTTTTCTTGAGTGAAGGAAGTTATCACTGGGAGGTAGTCTACAATTTCTCTTACTTCCCTCAAGTCCAAAAGTTAATCTTAGTGGGGACAGTTGTTGTCTTGGTCATATCTAGGACCTATGCATCTTTTGATTATTTTTCATATCCCCAAGATTATTTCTATTATTATGCATATTATGTAATTGTAGATAATTCGATGAATATCTGCATCCTTAGTTTGATTAGAGTTGTCTTAATTGTTAACACTGTCATTTTTTTGCATGATCCATTTAAATACATGGTCTTTTTTTTCATCCATATCTCCTAGATGTTTTCTTCTAAGTTTAACTAGGGTAATCTATAAATAGAGGTTAGCACTCAACAATATTCAAGTTAATTTACATAGATTATTATCCTGTGCTCCTGTGTCCGGTCTTTGATAAGTTTGTGTTGAAACTGTGTATTTGATTGTGAGAGGTCACTTGTGAGTCTAACAAGTTAATATCAGAATCCAACAAACCACAAAACAGCAGAAAAGATCCAATATCAGATATGACTATACAAATTGATGGATTGTTTACAGTAATCAACAAAAAACTATACCCGTAATTTAAACCAATTGAGCATGCCATGCTTTCTATTTTTCTTCTTGTCCTTGATTGTCTCCTCGATGGGATTGCTATCACCCTTTCCTTCCATGGAAAATTCTGAATCATGGCTGTCTTCATCATCAATCATGAAGTCACGTCTTCTATCCGGTAGATATGCTAACTGCAAAAAATCAACCATAAATACATGTCAAGGAGACAAGAAAAAGATACAATCTTTTATACCTTTGCCCTACTAAAAGCTTGCCCTAAAGTTCCATGATTCTTTAACCTTAGGCACTCTGATTAAACAAATATTAACAGCTCTAGCTTCACAAAAAGTGTCAGGTTCTTTACAATATATACAAATTACTAAATTGAAATTCAATTGAGCAAATAAAATGGAATGATAATGTCTTGTAAAGGGACTTTGGAACACAAAAAACTCTCTTATTTCATCAAATTGCAATAATATTCATGTTGGGATGTAAACACCATAGAGGTGCGTGACCAAATTGTGAGACAAAAACAAACATGTTCCTCCTCTTAGAACCAATAAAACAAATAATGCTGACTAATTTATTTTAACAGTACAAGCCAAGTAAACTTTGCCAACTTAGATTGCAGACCTGCATCTGCATACCTCCTCTTCTCCAAAAGAATGTCTCCGTCGATGACCAGACCTTTCTGGAAAGTTTGAGGGGATTGTGTTCTTTGTAGATACTAAAATGAGCTTTGTTAGCCTTTGAATTCTTCCCATCAAGGCTGCTTTTTCTTGTTCTTCTTCCTCCAATCTCGACTGTAGCTTAACTTGGCCAGCTTTAAGCTTTGAAAAATAATAAAGAGTATGAGATGGCATCAGAATCCAGAAAGTTATAATACTACTTCTCAAGCCGGCAGAAAAAATTCTTGAAAGAAAAATGCACACAATATCTTTATATGCAACAGAAACACATGGTAATATTAAAAAAATGGAAAAAAAATTATTGGGGACAATAAAATTTATTTTAAGACAACTAAAAACAACATTTTCCCATAATAAAAAAAAGGAAAGAACTCAGTAGAAAGTAAGATGCTGACTCCATCCGTTATAACAGGTCCAACTATATTTGAGTTAACGTCAATAATATCTTTTAAATAGTCAAATTACATTTACATTTACATTAACACAACAATTACATTGAAACTTAAAGATGGTTAATTCCTTTCCTCAAAGGAATTCATACCCCCCTCCCCAAAACCATGTTTCCATTACCTTGTGTAAGATCTTCCTAAATTATCAAAGTCACTCAAGCAATCGTCTAGTAGTTGCTTTTTTGTTGTGTGGTCCTAAGGCATAGAACAAGGTCGAAGCAATTCTAAATAGTAACCATCCGCATATTTTCTTCAACTCCAACAAAAAGGAATTAATTCATGAAAAACATGCCCAGCATTCTAGCAAGTTCATTCTTCATGGCCTATTATTGATTCTTTTGAGCAATTGACCTAGACAAAATTTCAAATGACTCCTGCAGACTACTGTTTATTTATATGTTGTAAACCCCAGTTCCATCAGCCATTTCTAGCTAATCGAGAATATATATATTGTCTTTCTTTTTTGGTGAGATATCAAACATAAGATTTTGATAACCCCGCCACTGTGGAAGATGACATTGGAGAAAAGATTTCAGTTGGTCTAAAACATGTAGCACAGTGGCAGTATGGAGGGACATTGTGCAGTTTCACAATGATTGGAAGTCATGATGAATCATTTTTAACATTCACATTTCCCAGGCAGGTGCATGTGAGATGGGCACAAAATAAGTTAGAAAAAAAGTCAGATGTTAGAACGGACACTAGATCTACCTCATGTTAAGCGTGACTGTTAGGGATTAGCTCAAGATTTCTTGAGTATGGAGATAGAAAACAAATTCTGTCTGTGGACATGCTTTGACAGGGAAAAAACATCTTCACATTCTAGATGCAACAATACTTAATAAGTTAATACAGCAAAATCCCATATCATCGATATAGTACAAGTAGAACAAAAAAGGGGTAAAACTGATGCAATCTGCATTTTTAGTACATATAAGAATTAATAACTTATGTATTACTGCATATGAATGCTACCTGCTGTTTTAGTGTTACAAGATCATCTTGACCAGGAGCTACCAAGTAGTGCTTCTCCGTCATACCTCTCTTTAACTGATCCAACTCCTGCTTCAAGTTTTGGATCTCTTTCTGGTACTTCTTAATCAGTGACTTCTCATCAATAATCTGTAAAGTAGAAATGTCAATGCAACATTTCCCTTCATGATTGTTCAGCAAATGATCCAGAAGTGATTAGGTTGTGCTTACCTTATTCTGAGCTGCCTGAATCTCCACATGCTTTGTTCGATGTGCAAACTTCAACGTGTTATGTGTCTCCTCAGTACTGCTCGATGCAGGGGTAACAGTGCAAATAAGCTGTACTTCCCCCCAAAAAAAATACAATATTAACATTTTATTATCTTCCATGTAAAGAACTGGAATCAGGAAGAATCAATTTTATTCACACAAGTAATTAAATTGAGGAGAATTAATCAATGAGACAAACTAGAAGATATTCTCCAATTAAGTTTGATTTTGTTCAAACTTCTGATTAACACAACAAGACAGAGGGGTATGGTTTATTTTATATTTATAACAGAGAAAATAATGTCTTATAAGTCATAAGTTTACAGCATAGAAAGGAATGTCATACATGTTGTGGTTTCATCTTCTGAACTCATATATACAGATTGCATTATTTTATAAATCATAAATGAAATGAGTGAAGATGAAACAAAGCTAAAGGTCCTAGATTCTAATCACTTACTGATACACGTCCATGGCCACTCAATGAAGATTGCAGGAGACGAGTGAGTTTTGAGTCCCTGTAAGGTACATGTGTTGCCTTTCCATCTGTCAACTTTGAAATTACCTGTAAGGAGAGAGTTAAAATGAACAAGTACACAGAAGTTAATGAATATGCTACAGAAGTCTTTATCATTTTAAATATAACATGAGAGTAGTTTTGACATTTGCAAAAGAGACGAATATAACTCATGAAAATCAATAAATTTTCATATTTTTTCTACTTGAAGACCTGGTCAGCCTGTTACACAGACTGGCATGTGTTTTTAGTTTGTCCCTCATGTTTGCTAGCAAGAAAGCAAAAACTGACAGATCGATGTATCTCTGAGAATCAAGATCTATTATTACCCACTTTCTGAAAACATAAATTGAATAGTTCGATCCAATCAAATGCTATAGCAATGGCTTAAATTTGTAATGATTAAAATTTAAAATGTATTTAGTCTTAGGGCGGATAAGGATTTGTGGTCTTAGTTGACTACTCGGCTGCAAAGTTCAGTTTTAAACATATGATCTTATTAGTGCACAAAATGCCCTCAAAGACCAATAAGTCCACAGCAGTGCCAAAATAAAGGAAGACAGAGATTTAAAAAAATGTAAAACATATATAAATTTTAGTTATCCTTAAATTATTTTGGTTTGCATGGACAAAGGAATTGCTCAGGCCTATGAGGCATTGGCTACTTGGGTGAAGGTTAACCCTACTGGATGAGCATCACTAATCATACTACCATGTTTTATTACAATAGAATTATTACTGCCTTGTCATTTTGTTCAGCATTTACAGCTCTTATATCAAAATAAACCATTGCTTTTCTACACCCAAAAATAAAAATTGACGATCCTCAATGAATGGTGACTAAAGGAGATTCACATTGGCAAGACCACCATGTCTTGTCAAACAATGAAGTTTCGCGTTCTTGGAATAATCGCATATGAGAAATATCCTTAAAATTCACAAACTTCAAGTTGTTTAGTCAACACAACTTTGGTGTATGCCTTATTATTATACATCTCCAATTGCGAAGAATTTGAGTGACACTACATTTTGCACCTTTGTGATTTAAGTTAAACAACTAAGTTTAAGCATGTTGTAATGTTTATACTTGGGTTGTATACACCATATTACTCAAATACAATATTAAAAGTAATCTAACAATTCACACTCATGCACAAGAATGCATTCATGTACCAACACATTGGTACAGAACACTTCTAACCAAGACACTATATTAGTAAGGAATAGGACTAGAGCACTAATGCTTGTTAGGATAGAAATCCAGTAAAAACCTAACAGCAAATTGATGCCAAAGGTATAAACTTACAGTTCCAAGTGTCAAAAGACTCTTGTTAATATAAGAACCTTCCTTCCTTCGCAACCCTGTGGTTTCTGTTTTTGAGCTTTCAGAGCCTGCAAGGTCAATAAGATTCTACAAAAGCCACAATAATGCATTAAAGACTTCCAAACTCTGCTCTAAAACAGACGATATGCAATAATTAAAAAGAAATCACCCTAAAGAAAACAAAATTTGAAGTCGCTACTGAGATGTTTCACAATTCAACATTTTATGATTTTAAAAAGTATACAAGCCCAAATTAGAAATTTCAACAGAGGCTAAAGAACACAAAATACATATGTAAAGTTCAATTTATTACAGCACATAGTAAGGGAACTAAAGAAGATGGAAACCATAGAAAAAAGCACCAAGCTTGCAACTTACCAGCTGAGAAAGGGTGACATCTTCATCCCCTCTATTTTCGCCACAGGGGCTGCTTTCAATTGTCTGTTCAAGCTCCATATGAATACATATTCAGAATGAGCTCTAAAAGTTTTATTTTACCTGTATGCTATACAAGATTTGCCTAACTTGCTCTAGAAACAATCAACCAATGGATAAGCATTCCAATCTAAAAAATCTTAAAGCATTTTCATTAAAACAAACGCCTACATTCCAGAGGAAACTATCACACGCTAGTCATGTCACAACCACAAGAATCATATATATAATACTCAAAACATATAGAGAACCATAAGAACTACTTTCAATTGGCTGTTCAAAGATCAATCCTCGTATGAATACATGTTCAGAGTGTCCTCTATAGGTTATATTTTACCTTTACACTATACAAGGTTTGCTAACAGGTTCTGAAAATATTCAATCATTGAAAATACATATTGAGAATGACCTATAAAGGTTATAAACTTATATGATACATTTATACAATACAAGGCTTGCCTAACTTGGTCTGGAAACAATCAACCAATGGACATGCATCCCAAGATTAGAATGGTTAAAGCATTTTCAATATAACAACACTCTTGAAATCCACAGGAAGGTAACATACTTGCAAGCAAAGGGAGCTTA
This sequence comes from Cunninghamia lanceolata, assembly GCA_027924645.1. Taxonomy (NCBI): domain Eukaryota; kingdom Viridiplantae; phylum Streptophyta; class Pinopsida; order Cupressales; family Cupressaceae; genus Cunninghamia; species Cunninghamia lanceolata. The sequence goes on from BSBN01001588.1 coordinate 253,299, forward strand.
TATAAACCTATGAACATAGAGAGAACCATAGCATAAATTGACATAACTACTGAAAGTTCGAAAAGATCTATAAGAACATTAATCATGCATTCCTTGTAATGCGGTCAATAGTGTTGCACAGGCATTTAAAACAGAAGTTTCAGAGTATTTTTCATTCATCTTAACAGATTCAAATTGTTATGTCAAAAGCATAGATTCAAAACTCAGTAAGTATTCACTGGGATTTCCAGCAGGGTGAGCAATTCTCCCATGACTTGTGAGCTGAGTCAGCTGGAAAACTCACAAATAACCTGCCGAGACTTGCTTGGACTTGGCAAGTTCCATACATTTTACAAGATGCCCACATGTTTTACTTTCAAAGGCACTCAATCCCAACTCTTTCTTAATCAACTAGAATGGATAGGAAGACTCAGCCTTCAGCAATGCAAAACTCGGTAAGTATTCACCGGGATTTCCAGCAGGGTGAGCAATTTGCCCATGACTTGTGAGCTGAGTCAGCTGGAAAACTCACAAGTAACCTGCCGAGACTTGCTTGGACCTGGCAAGTTCCATACATTTTACAAGATGCCCACATGTTTTACTTTCAAGTTTCAAAGGCACTCACTCCCAACTCTTTCTTAATCAACAAGAATGAATAGGAAGACTCAGCCTTCAGCAATGTGGATCTCAAAGGCATATATTTATTGTTGTGTGACTGAAAGGATTTATCAACAGTTGGATAAAAAGCAATAAAATTATGAAAAATGGCATGCACCATATAGGTCCCTGTGGCCTCAGAGGCCTTAATTTGGGCTTGGTGTTGGTGGCTCAACCCCTTGACCCCAAAGCCTGTGAGAGGTGCTGCCCCCAAAGCATGTTGCTCTGGTTTTACAAAACAAAAAATAAAAAATGTTTTAGGCTGTCCCAGATGGAAAAGCAGCATTTTTCCCCTTATTTGTCTTGAAAATATTTGTCCTGTTTTTATGAATATTTCAGCATTTTTTAGTTTCACAATTTTTTTCCCAATAAAACCCAAGTAACTGAATCCCATTTATGCATTTGGTTTGCCAAGTCAATCCCAATCCCAATTCCAAGTAATGCTACTACGATCAATATAGACTTATGTCTTCTCTAAATTCATTCGTTATGCTTATCGTGCATTATATGAGTTTATTTTGTGTATTTATGTAATTTATTTTATTTGCCAAGTCCAATTTTTTGGACTATGGTCAGAAGATAACTTGAAGATATGCTGCAAAGTTTTTTAATATGATATTGGAAGAAAAGAATGTGTCGAAATGGTGAAATGTCAAATAGAATAGCATAGGACAAGGAACCACTTGGTAGGAGGAAAGAGAAAGAACAAGAAGGTAACGGTAAGTGGAAAATTACCATATGAACAAATAAAGGGTGGGGGCCTATGTACAAGGGCATTGGACAGAATAAAACCTCAAGAAACCTCTTTCAAAAACATGAGCACTGGATTTAATTTGCCCTTCATCATATGACTCAAACTACATAATATTACAGATATAACCAGAAAAAAAAAATAGAAAATGAATTTAATAGTTACAGCAAAACATTTGGCTTAACATGCAAGGGAACAATCTGTGGTAAACAATGCTCTAAATCAGTTAGACCCAAGTATTATGTGGCAAGTGACATATGGAATTAAATGGGTAGTTTACCATCTGTGGTTAGACAGCTCATATTTTGGCCACTTGGTGTTTTGTGTCAAACCCTGGTGCAAATTTAAGGGCTGGTCAGTAATGTTAGAAGTGTGCCTTAGCTATAAATAGATGTACTATTACTCTACTGTGTAATGCAAAATAAGGCAATCTAATGAAGGGTGTCTATTTTATTTTTCTTCCAATGGTTTGTGCCTTGGAGTCAATACATGTCTATTTGAATATCCCATAAGTATTGTGTTTTTATGATTATTGATGAACCTGTGTCTATTCCCTGGCAGATAAAAGCACCATGGTATCAAAGCCCTTCTTGATCTCTGAGACTTATCATTTTAAAGCCCTGAATTAAATGATAATCATCATTGGAAGCAAAGCATACTAGGCAGGCCCATGTGAATATCAGTTTCTTCGGTGACAGAATGCAGCCAACATATCATTGGCAGCCTGAATTACTATGGTACTAATATGAAAAAAGGTATTAGGGGTTTGTCCAACTTGTGCAGATGTGTGGGACAGCTTGGGTATGTTCTCACCAAAAAAAAAAAAAAGTTTTAACACCAACAAACTCAACCATAATATGATATATCAATTATATACATATAAAATAACAAAACATTACCATAATTGATAATTCAAATTTTTTAATGAGTCATTACCCGATTTTAATTTACAACATAAGCTTATATTATATATTCAAAATAGGGAAATAGTCAATGATCACAGTCAAACTCAAAAAACTACATTAAGAAATAGCATATTGCTCTTCATCAAGGGCATCCAAATCAGTAACTGGCCCATTAGAACCAGATACAGTAGGAATAGTGGTATTGCCATTCACACTAGCTCTACCATGCGGGTCCTACATATATTTTGCCTGTTATGTTTATGTTTATGATTGTGTTTTTTTTTCTTTTTAAATCTTTCCTTTTTTATGGTTTTATTATGATTATTTGAGCAAGATACACCTTATCTAGAAAAGAAACATGAGAGCAGCTGCGGGAAAGGACATGTATGAGAGATTACAACAACAAGAACATTTGTGACTTAGTTCAGTGTTTGCTTCAAGCTGAACATAACAATACAAAGTAGAGGCCAGAGGTGTTATGCACATTACAAGAAGAGAAAATAAACTATTAGCTTTGATTTCTTAGTCCTTTTTAGTGCACTAGGAGAATTATATCAAATGCAAATATATTTTAAATACCCAAGTTCTCTTTATGAAATGTAAGAGCAATATTTTTCACCACAAAGGATGTGTATTGTCTAGATTGATAGTCACAGCAATCAGCAACACCACTTGAGTTCATGGCAGTGTTCCACGGAGTTTCCTGACGGGGACTCGGGACGGGTTTTGGGTACGGGGGGACAAAGGGTTTCGGGGTTGGGGACGGGTTTCGGAGTCGGGGGGATGGCTGGATTTTGGGAGGGGACAGGTCCCCGTGGAACACTGGTTCATGGAGACATTATGGTACAGAAATTGACAATTTTATGCATATGGAATCCACATTGTGACAATTTTGGCTTTTTATATTCTCACAAAACAAATCATATAATGTTGACACTATAGATATGTCCTAATCATATACATACATTTTGGCTTGGCATGATTCCCTGCAGTCTGGTTGTATACAAAAAATTAAAATATGGTTATTAGGATTCTTACACTTCACCTTTGCTAGAATTCTTGTTGAAATTGGTTTATCCAAGAAATTGCAAGAAGAAATTTGCTTAAAAGTTGGAAATAGGATTTGGAAAGAACAACTTGATTACGAAGGCACTGCCTTTAGATGTAGACTGTTTTGCTTAAAGCCATTTGGCTGCGAATCGTCCAAAGTCCTCTCACTTGGTTCATCATAAAGCCCCCTCGAGACAGGCTTCCTAGTGTTAAGGGGTTGAACCGCAACACCAGGTGAAATAATGACTCTTCTAATTCTTCAAATTCTCCCACATCTTCCACTCTCAAGGCATCTACACCTTGTAATGTCCCTTTTAGGAACAATACTAATTTTACCCTAAATTATCAATTTCCAAGCAAACAAAGGTTTAGAGAGTACCTTGGCTTGATTTAATTCCTGCAAACAAGTTAGAAAATACTTAAAATAATATTTCACAATCAAGTTAACATGATTAGCAAACTCATAATGGCATTATTAATTCAACCCAACCTAACTATCTAGGAGACTCAACCATAAGAAAGTTGAGGAGTGTGGCTTCGATGGGGTGTCTTGGATCCTCTACCCTAGGCCCAAGAGCAGATATAACATCCCCCTTGGCCTCATGTGGCCCATGCCATCCATAAGAGGTGGTCTACCTAGTGAGGTATCGTTCCTGTTATCCCCTCATCTTATCATTTCTTTTCCCTTTCTCTATGATTGGTTCCTTTGAGTTTACATGTCTATGATAGGAGAATGAGATCACAAAAGGTGCCCTGGAAGCCATCTCTTCTAACCCAAGGACGGTACCCTTTGTACCCTTGTACGCTTTGTACCCCCTTGGCCCTAATGGGATTATTCAATCCCCCCTATAGGGGTGGCGTACCTAGAAGAGTGCCCCATCTCCGTTATCCCTTTTGCACCACATTTGCTCCATCATAACATTCATACAAGAATCCACATCAATGCCTAATAAACTAATCAAACTTCATACTTGCAAACAATCATATTAAATGTGTTGTGAATATAATCTATATTTCATAGCAAGTTTCACAATGCTTATGACACTAATAATAACCTTTCAATTATATGCATTAGTCACTATTTATCATATGGCATTTATCATAAGAAACATAGGGTTAGATACATCATACCAGAAGGATGATTCTTGCCTTTGTATCCTTTAGACCACTTAAGGATTTTCTTCTTTGCAGCCAATATACTGCTGTATCTTTATATTTCAAATCTGCTTCTAAGTATACTTTCCCAACTCAGAAAAATATACTTTCATATTTGTATCTAAATCAGAAGTCTTTTATTCTCACTTCTTCTTATTATATATATATATTGTTACTCCTTTTTATAAATCTGAGTTATTCTTTATTTTGCTGCTCTTTATCTTCCTCTTAATCTGCTCTATATTCCATTGATATTCTCTTCTTCTTCTTCATATATATAACTTTTCATCACCATGATGAGAGACATCTCTTGGAGAGGGTGGTGTCTCTTCAAGGCTGATCGCAGCCTTTCCAAACAGACCGCTGCTCTTCTTAAATAAGAATCAGTGGCTTTTTGTCTTTGACCACTCCTTAATTTGCTTCACATATATTCTTCCAAACTAATCGCTGCACATCCAACATGAATCGCTGCTTCTCTTAAATATTAATAATTATATTACTTTGAATAAGACAAAAAGGTAATATGCTGATCGTACTAGTTTTCTTTGTTTAACTAAGACTTATCTTTTAAATATTTTATTTCGTAAGTCTTTCATATGATGAGGACTTGCTGCCTTTAATCGCTGACTTAGCTTGTCTCTTATATGAGATATTTGTTACATTTAAATATTTATATTTATATTAATAGTATTTATATTTGTATTATTATTATTTGTATTTTATATTTATATTTATATATTATATATTATGTTTATATTTGTCATTTATAAATATAATATATTCTTGTTAAAAAATATATTATATTATAATTAAAATAATAATATTATATATATGTATTAAATATTGACTAAACCCCATATTTCACGAAAGTAACTTCACCGTCTTTTATCGTGATGTTTAAATCTTAAATTTAAAAAATGTCTTAATATCGGGACATCACAATCCACCCCGCCCAAGATTGCTTGTCCTCAAGCAATCATAAAAATCTTTAAGATTCCAATTCAATTTCCTTGAGGGATTGTTGTTAGTATACTTATCTTAGTTCCATTGCCCTCATTGTTCTTTAAGATCATTTATAACAATGTAACAAGTCTCAAGGACTATGTGGGTTCAACCATAAAGAGGGGGGGAGTGGAACATGATGAGGTGTCCCAAGTTTCCTCTACCCTAGGCCCAACAGCAAGACCTTATCCTCTGTTGGGCTCATGTGGTCCTTAACCGATGGTCCTTAACCATCATCATGAGGTGGCATACCTAGTGAGGGCTTTACGTCGTTTCCCTCCATCACACCATCCTTTCCTCTTATGATTGAAAATCCTCCTTTTCATTTATTTCAATAATTGATCCGAGTGGGAATAGCTCGGGAGGTTGCAATAGGGTGTCCTAGATCCTCAACCCTAGGCCCAACAGTAGGACCTTATCCTCCGTTGGCCTCATGTTGTCTTTAACCGATGGTCCTTAACCATTATCATGAGGTGGCGTACCTAGTGAGGGCTCATTCACCGTTCCCCCTCCTTGCAATCCTACCTCATCCTTTCCTTGACCAATTATTGCCAAATTCAGATCATTATCCATAAAATCAATAACATACATAGTCATGTAGTATACACTTGAACATACAAAGTCATGGAGTATACACTCGAATACATGAAGTCATAAAGTATACAATTGAATACAAAAAGTCATGGAGTATACACTCGAAAACATAGTCATGAAGTATGCACTTGAATACAAAGTCATAGAGTATACACTCGAATACAAATACAAAGTCATAGAGTATACACTCGAATACATAGTCATGAAGTATACACTTGAATACGTCATAGAATATACACTCGAATACAAATACAAAGTTATAGAGTATACACTCGAATACATAGTCATGAAGTATACACTTGAGTACAAAGTCATAGAGTATACACTCGAATATAAATACAAAGTCATAGAGTATACACTTGACTACATAGTCATGAAGTATACACTTGAGTACAAAGTCGTAGAGTACACACTCAAATACATAGTCATGAAGTATACACTTGAGTACAAAGTCGTAGAGTACACACTCAAATACATAGTCATGAAGTATACACTTGAGTACAAAGTCATAGAGCATACACTCGAATATAAATACAAAGTTATAGAGTATACACTCAAATACATAGTCATGAAGTATACACTTGAGTACAAAGTCATAGAGCATACACTCGAATATAAATACAAACTCATAGAGTATAAAATCAAATACACATAGGCCACAAAGTATACACTTGAATACAGATAAGTCACAAGGTATACACTTGAATACATATAAGTTGCAAGGTATACACTTGAATACACATAAAGCATACACAGGATGGCAGGAAAGATGCTCTGATACCACTTGTAATGCCCCTTTTAGGAACAATACTAATTTTACCCTAAATTATCAATTTCCAAGCAAACAAAGGTTTAGAGAGTACCTTGGCTTGATTTATTTCCTGCAAACAAGTTAGAAAATACTTACAAAAATATTTCACAATCAGGTCAACATGATAGCAAACTCATAACGGCATTATTAATTCAACTCAACCTAACTATCTAGGAGACTCAACCATAAGAGAGTTGAGGAGTGTGACTTTGATGGGGTGTCTTGGATCCTCTATCCTAGGCCCAAGAGCAGATATACCATCCCCCCTTGGCCTCATGTGGCCCATGCCATCTATATGAGGTGGTCTACCTAGTGAGGTATCATTCTCATTATCCCCTCATCTTATCATTTCCTTTCCTTTTCTCTATGATTGGTTCTTTTGAGTTTACATGTCTATGATAGGAGAATGAGATCACAAAAGGTGCCCTAGAAGCCATCTTTTCTAAGCCCAAGGATGGTACCCTTTGTACCCCCTTGGCCCCAATGGGATTATTCAATCCCCCCTATAGGGGTGGCGTACCTAGAAGAGTGCCCCATCTCCGTTATCCCTCTTGCACCACATTTGCTCCATCATAACATTCATACAAGTATCCACATCAATGCCTAATAAACTAATCAAACTTCATAATTGCAAACAATCATATCAAATGTGTTGTGAATATAATCTTTATTCCATAGCAAGTTTCATAATGCTCATGGCACTAATCATAACCTTTCAATTATATGCATTTGTCACTATTTATCATATGGCATTTATCATAAGAAACATAGGATTAGATACATCATACCAGGAAGATAATTTTTGCCTTTGTATCCTTTAGAACTCTTAAGGATTTTCTTCCTTGCAGCCAATATACTGCTGTATCTTTATATTTCAAATCTGCTTCTAAGTATACTTTCCCAACTCAGAAAAATATACTTTCATATCTGTATCTAAATCAGAAGTCTTTTATTCTCCTTTCTTCTTATTATTCTTATCTTATTCTTATATCAATATATATATATATATATATATATATATATATATATATATATATATATATATATATTGTTACTCCTTTTTATAAATCTGAGTTATTCTTTATTTTGCTGCTCTTTATCTTCCTCTTAATCTGCTCTATATTCCATTGATATTCCCTTCTTCTTCTTCATATATATAACTTTACATCACCATGATGAGAGACATCTCTTGGAGAGGGCGGTGTCTCTTCAAGGCTGGTCGCAGCCTTTCCAAACAGACCGCTGCTCTTCTTAAAAAAGAATCGATGGCTTTTTGTCTTTGACCGCTCCTTAATTTGCTTCACATATATTCTTCCAAACTAATCACTGCACATCCAATATGAATTGCTGCTTCTCTTAAATATTAATAATTATATTACTTTGAATAAGACAAAAAGGTACTATGCTGACCGTACTAGTTTTCTTTGTTTAACTAAGACTTATCTTTTAAATATTGTATTTCGTAAGTCTTTCATATGATGAGGACTTGCTGCCTTTAATCGCTGACTTAGCCTGTCTCTTATATGAGATATTTATTACATTTAAATATTTATATTTATATTAATAATATTTACATTTGTATTATTATTATTTGTATTTTATATTTATATTTATATATTATATATTATGTTTATATTTGTCATTTATAAATATAATATATTATTGTTAATAAATATACTAGCACTTGCACCGATAGCAAGTTCAAGGAATACGCCGATAGGAACAACCGACGAGTTTAGAAAATTTTCCGGCGAGAATTTTTACGGCGTGAGACAATTCCAAGCACTATAATGCTCACATATAAAAGTCTATCGGCTAATTATATTTTAATTAAAATAATATTATTATTATATATTAATAATATTATATATATGTATTAAATATTGAATAAACCCCGTATTTCATGAAAGCAACTTCACCGTCTTTTATCGTGATGTTTAAATCTTAAATTTAAACAATGCCTTAATATCGGGACATCACACACCTCCTGTGAGTAAGGGTGCCCTTGTCAGTGGATCCTCTCTTCTATAAGTATTGAAGAGCATTCTCCTAAGGATCTCATGTGAAAAGGTTTAGATAGGTTTAAGCCATAATTTATTTTCCTAAGTTTGTAATTTGGGATCTTTTGAATGGTTATCACGTTTGTGGGAAATTGTTATTATTGCATTTTATTTTTTACTCAAATGATCAAGGGCCCCATGTGTGTGTGTGTTTCCACTCATGGTGTAGCATTTAACCACTAGTTCCCCTATTCATTGGGTAAGAGCAAAAAAATTGGTAGTAATAATAGTCATCAAGGAGAGGTAAATACACCAAGGAATCAAGAGGTAAATAACGAGGCTAAGGGTGAAGTGTTAATGGCAAGCATGGCAACTGTGGCATCTAGAGTGATAGAAAAAATTTTCGTTAAAGTTGATTCCTTGTTATTGATTAACGCCCTGCACAAAGGTTCTTGCCCTAGTTGGAGGCCAAGGCGTTATGTAGAAGAAATCCTAGTGCTGAGCTCTAATTTTACTAGTGTGACCTTTCTACACCATAGACACGAAGTGAATGTTGTGGTGGAGTTTTTGGCCAATTTTGGTGTTGATCAGGGGCCTCTTACAATATTCATCTCTCTAACTTGTGGGAGGGAATAGATAAATATTTGAGATATAAGCCTCCATGATAACTATTTTTTCTTTAATTTGTTTAATGACCTTAGGGTAATATCTGGTTGGCAAAATTTTTTGGGTCTCAAGTTTTCAACAGCAATGGTTGAACAGCATTTATGCAAATTATAAGTTGGGCCTTGTTTGATGTGTTCGGGGAGGGACCTTCATTAATGCAGCACATGCATTCTTCTTATTTGTTCTGGTGCTGGCTCATTGTGTTGATGTCCTCGTGTTGGCTGGCTAGCTAGGAGGTGGCCGCAACATGTGGTTTCTTTATTTGCTTTGTGCTCTTATCATGGCTCATAGAAAGAATGTGCAATCTGGAAGGTATCCGCATCACAAAGGACTGGTTTCAAACAATCATTTGGCCTCAATCTTCTACTGCCAATCTCCTGCAGCCTTAGGTTTTGTGAAGGCTGTTATGGGGGAGTCTGGTCTAGGTATGCAAGGCTCTCCAAGATCTAAAGCTATGGTGCAGGCAAGATTTCATTTCAAAGTTAGCACATGGAGTTCCAAATGCTGCTCTTAGGGTTTGGTTCCTGCAAATGCTACTGCTGAATCATTTCAAGGGTTTATTTGCATCCCCTCCTGCGGGAATTGGGATTAAATCTGAGGAGGCATCAGGTGTTCATGGTGGAGATGTATTTGGAGCTAAGGTGGAGAAGTTGCAATCCCTGAAACAAGCCATGAATGCGCTCCAAGCTTACTTCGCAAACATGGGAAAAGTAATGTTCGGTCTGATGGTCACACATAATAAGGGTCATCTAGAAGTCACTCGTGATCATACAAATCCATTTTTTTCTGGAAAGACAATGCATAGGGCTAAGAAAAGAGTGGAGGCAATCCACAGTGTCCGCTTTTCCGCATTGAACCTGTTTGCTAGACCCAGTGGCCACTTCATGGAAGAATCAATAGACTGAGATAATGTTGCAGTGTCTGTGTTAGGTCGTTTGGGTGTATGTTGAGCTTCTGCTCAGCGTCTGTTGTTTTAAGGTTTGTTTTATTTTGTTCTGTGGTGGGGTTTTTTGGTGTATGGATGGGTTCTACAGGGTAGTAGTCCTTAGTTTTTGCTTATGGTTATGTGTTATATTGGTTTGCTTGCTTGCAGGTGAAATGATTTTTTGCTGTATGCTAAATTGTTGGTTTTTGCTCTCTTCGCCCAGGGTGACAAGGCTTTTTGCTGGTTTCAGTTTAGTATGCTTATCCTTTTTCATATTGCTCCCTATATATCAGCTTCCTAGCCATTTTTTAATCTATGCTTAAATCTCTTGGACAGGAACCCCTATAGAATTCCCCAACTATTTGATCATAAAAAAACATTTAACCACTAGTTCTGTACAAGATGTTGCCTTTTGGTGAGAGCATGTTACTGCTTTTTGGGTAACCTAGCTTCAATTCTTTCCAAAGGAACAAGCAAAATAATGTGTAATGTAAGTGTTTACATACACTATGCAAAAACTAAAAAGGGCTTTGCCAATATTTTAAAACAAAATTAATCACTATTAAGTTAATTTAACTGGAAATACCTATTAATAGCTTAGCATTTAATCTGAACCAGAAATGTTAAGTTATTAACCTAAGTCTACTGCTTAGCTGACTCTCTTATATACACTCCATAGAAACTAAAAAGGGCTTTGCCAATATTTTAAAACAAAATTAACCACTATTCAGTTAATTTAACTGGAAAAAACACCTATTAATAGCTTAGCAGACCAGAAATGTTAAGTTATTAACCTAAGTCCAGTGTTTAGCTGACTCTCTTATATGCACACATCCCCATCCTCCCGGCCACCCACACCCCACAAAACACTTCAGCCAAGCAATTCAACACACCTTGCTCTGTAAAAAGACATACATAAAATGTCATTTCTATTAAAGATAAGACTGCATAATCATTAATTAGACCCAAACACAGGCTAGAGACAGGTACTTCCTCCATTAGCATCAAGATGACACTCAATGACAATCATTGAGGACAACACAACAGCAAACTGGGGATACTCTAATCAATGAACAGGAGACATGCCTCGGTCATGATCACTGGAGATGACAGATATCTATCTATTTGTGAAGTGCAAGGTGTTCTTTACCTGTCATCTTCTTCAATGTCTTCATCAAGGTAAGCGTCTGCTTCTTCTAACTTCCCTCTAAAAAAATCTACTCCTTATTGATAGGATGCTACCGTCTGATCTCATTGTCTACAATAATAATAAAATCATCCCGATTATTCATCTTTATCTTTAATTTTGGCTCCCCTTACTGGAACTATATTTATTATTAGTTTATTTATACAAGACTTACTTAGAATGTACGTGTAGCATATATTCAGAACTGAAGCAAATTATGTTATGAACTTATGACTAGTGGATTTCAGACATTAAATATCCATATGCGTTATATAACAAGAAAAAGTAGGCACTTATCTTGTAAAAAATATAAAATGATGCCTACATATACAAACTAATATTAAGGACCAAAAATCAACTCTTTATTGATAGGATGCTACTGTCTGATCTCATTGTCTACAATAATAATAAAATCATCCCGATTCTTCATCTTTACCTTTAACTAATAAAAATATTTTCTTTAAACAAAATGGTAATAGTGGTAGTATTAGTAGTAGTATCAATTATTGTAAAGAAAATCTAAGTCCAATGATGCACTAATCTCCTTAGCTTTGCATCACACTTGAATAGACATAGCCTTAAGATTAATTACAAAGGCCTTCCAATGTTTTACTAGGACTATAAATTCAATTTGTATTAGACTGCTCAACCTTAAAATAAATTGTCCATATATAAATCAATATTTGAAGTTTATTTACACCTTAAACCGCCAAAAATATAATAATCAAATGTTTCATCAAAAATAAATCATAAAACCATGCATGGCTTTCTATTCCACACATGAAAACATGTCCACACAAATAGGAGAGAGGACCCAGTACCACACGCCCTAATTTCGCGCACGTCAAGCTCCTAAACGATACATTGGATTTTCGTGAAAATTTCAGCACATCTTTGTATCTAAGTTAAGACCTTAATGCTATTGTTTGGGGTTCTAGGTATCAACGATGTAGCCTAATCAGCTACATCTTCGCCGAGTTGTCCAAAAACACCAAAAAAAAAAAAATTAGATCGAAAGTGACAAAACATGTGCACCAAGGCACCTATTACTGATCGGCTTATGTGTCACCATATGATTGGTTGTTTCTTTGATGTGACATGTGAAGTATATTGTTACAAATGTATATGTGCACATGTATTGGTTCCTTATTAAATTTTTACTAGTATATTATTTCTCAACTACTATTCTTTTCATATATTTAACTAAGGGGTCTAAGTGCACGGCACCATAGCGGCTATTGGGGCATGGTTATCTATTGGGTCCTTTCCCCTAGTAATCTTCTAAAAAAAAAATCAATCAAAATTTGCTTACTTCCACCAGTTTGCATTTCTTATAATCAGCAGTAAGTCCTAGTGGCAGATAAATTTAGTACTTACTTCAAAAGGAATATAGATGAAACAAACGGAGGTAAAAACCCATACCAGTGTAAAAATTGTATGACTTCGACTACTGAGCAAGTTAAAATTATTGGATCCCACGTGTCTGTGCTCTGTAATTGCAGGAAACAAATATAGATGTTATTGAAACTAATAAGAGAGATGGAAAGCAAGCACTTATAACAATACCAATTTAAATTTTTAGCAAGAAGCAAATAAACAATGGATTTGGAAATAACAGATTTTTGGATATCCATTCAAATATGATTCCCTTCCCTGCACTAAAAAAAATGTGCTTGAAAACTAAAAATGAATTTATAAGGTTTGAAGGAAGTTTACAATTTATTAAAGTTAGGCGATATATCTCAAGCTATAAACAAATAGAAACATAATAAATAAATTCTCAAAACAACGGTGGATGCTAATAGACATAAAAAAGAACCTCATGCTAAAAGGCATTGCAAAGAACCTCAAACAACGAAATTGTTCACCTTCAACTTAGACCATAGGGTCATATGGGGTAAACCTCAAAGAAAGATTCTATGAGAGCGGCATCTACTAAAAATGCAAAGCAACCTAGGATTTACATCATGAAATCCGAAAACCTAGTGCCACTTATCCTTGAAATAAGATTTGAAATTCCAATAGATTTAAGATATATACAAACAAGGAAAGCACCGTCTTAGAGATCACAAATTTCTAGTGAAGATAAATTAACTGCAAGGAAATGCCCATGTACTCATGAGTACACAGAGGAATGTTATTCACATGATCAACTTTTTTGATGCAAAGAGTGCCATGTGATTTCAAAAAAATAAATTCTGAGGTGAACCAGATGATGAACAAAGATCCAAAGCTGCAGTAAATATTAATAAAAAATAAAGGAACTTACCAGCAATGAGAAAGAGAAATCTGACTGGAACCATGTAGCAAGCAAATGTTTATAAAACTTATTTAAGAAAAGAAAAATTACACTTGAGGTCTAAGCAAATCATATAAATTCATGAAAGCCAAGGAGATATTCAGAGCCATCTCTCAAATAACTAGAAAAACATAGACTAAAGCTTGAACAAAAAAATGTTTTATAATTACCAAATAAAATATGTTGTTGTTAAACATGTCATCAAATCATACAGAACTGCGAAAAGAAAATTATGTGCTCACTTGCCAATCATGAGGGCTCCAAGTACAACTGAGTCCTCTCTAGCCAATACTATTTTTTTTATAAACACTCAAACGTTGACATAAAAGAAAACTGTGAAAGTTCTGTTATTGGGATATATGTAAAACACAATGTGTACTGCAAATGCATATAAGAATGGAGAAGAAGCAGATTTATCCAAAGAAGCATTACACTCATTAAGCAGCTAACAAAATATTCCCATACACATGAATACTTACACAAAGTTAAATGTAAATCAAGATACATAAGAAAACTCAAATAACATTCCCATTTCTATTTTGATGCAAAAAATGTGGCTTTGTTGAAGGAACTACACACTGCATCAAAAAATTGTTTGTACTGTAATGAAGATTCCAAATCTGACATAAGAAGCTAAAAATTTGACAGGTTCTACAAAGCAGATTCACTAAGGATTATAAATCCTTCACTACAACTGGTAGAGCCAGTAGAAGAATATGTAAGCATGGAAGATAAAAATGAACTGCAGAAAGAATCAACCTTGCAAGCATGGAAATATGGGAAACAAAGATTGTCATATCTGAGCAAGTATAACACTCGAGAGTTTTTTAACTTTTATTATCTTCTTTCATTATTTTTAACTACAAGGTTATTAATACTCATATGGCACTGCACCGCTATTATCACTTCTATGGCACAGCAGAATATAGCAGAGGGGGGTTTCTCTACAGTCAGCTTTGCCCACATCATATAAAGATTCAACTGCATATACATTTGCAGACAGCTATCATGTACAGGGATTCTACACATCCTTAAGGCACACCTCGACAATGGATTACAGGGATTCTCCTCTCTATAATCTATATACATAAAGTATAGTTCTACAATTGTCATTATACTGGAACTGTTGTGAGTTGCTAGCCTTCCACTCTAATACATCAATCATGCAATTTTTGTGTTTTCCCCAGCAATTGCCTGGATTCTTGATCATATATGGTCGGCAACGACCAAAAATGGCAAGAAACAATTATCTTTCTCAGAGTTTCCTCAAATAATTCCCAAATGCAGTTACATAACTACAAGAATGAAAATACAAAGAAATTCAGTGCTCTTTTATTAAAAACAGATGCCCAATGTATATAAAATATGAATAACACATTCTTTTCTTTTTCCCAAACAACCCATATCCAACATTTCTGACTAATCCGTAAGTGGACCAATTCAGGTGGGCCAACAGGGTCAAGCTGCAAGTCAACCACAGCAAGTCACTAGGACACCGGTTGCAATGCTGCAAGTTTACCTTCAGCATTATTCCAAGTGCTTAGTGGCACTGCAAGTTCACTCGCAACAAAGACCATGAGTGTTTAAGTCTGCTGCAAGTTCACCAGTAAGCATTGAGAGTGATAGATTTCACTCCAACAGTTGGTTGACCGTTCCCAGCATCGTCTTTGGTCCAGTTCAGCCATGTCAAAACACTCTTCAGCTTGGAATGCTTTTCTTCAAGCGATTTAATTGCCTGTAGGCTTGTAGCAATGCTGCAGGTTTGCCAAATATTTAGAGCACACAATCAGACAGTTTTGGCAATCTTAGCAGCAGCTTAGGCAACAGCTGCCAGAGGATGAAAGCTACTTGGAGTTTGTTGTTGGCGGCAGAGAGGAAGTCAAACAGCCAATTCATTTGGGCGGCAACTATTTTCCTATGGGCAGCGACCATTTCCCATGACAGTTTTCCATTTTGACGTGCAACTGTTCTTGACCTAGCAGCGACCCTTATCCCTGTCTGGGTGGCACTCGTTCCTCTTTGCTGGCAGAGCATCTATTTTCCTTCTTTGGAAGGGGTGATTAACTGTTCTTTCCCAACAGGGGGCACGACTATTTCCTCTTCCTTGACAACCATTTACCTCTTATTGGAGACAACCCTTTCCTCTGCCCTACACATCTAATTTAATTGTTGGCAGGCGTGTTTTATATCTCTACAAGTGGTCATTTCCCCCTATTCTGGGCAGCACCATTTGTTTCTATGCAAGCAATGACAATTCTCCCATTGATGTTTGAGCGTCAATTTTCCCTATCAATCAGTGTCCATCCACATTTCTGGGCAGCATGGATGTTGAGGGGACAGAGGTAAAAGGTGAACAAGCAGAAGATGAAGATTGGATGGAAGAGAAAGCCTCCATGTTTTAATGGTGTGGGAAGCCATCGTTTGGAGGTTGGCTGGTGAACAGATCTAGCTGCATGACTGACAGAGATTAGTGGAGTCATGTGGAGCTTTGCTAGATCTGGCTGGCAAATATTGTCGGACCCATGGGAGAGCTTGGGCAAAACTTGGAGCCATGTTGTTGGTTGGCAAAGTGTTGGAGGCATGCAAAGAGCCATCTATGTTGATTAGTTAGCTGAGACTAGTAGGCAGAGAGGGTGTTGATAGCAGAGGGAAGGATGTTGTCACAATTGTGGCGGACCAACTTCCTGAGGCATCCAAATGAATGGCCATTGTTGTCCCATTGGCCAATGGCAAGAACTCATTTTCAACATGTTACATATTGAGCCAGTGGGGCTAATGCAACAAGTTTTGAGACTGCTGCAAGTGGAGTAGCAGATCTTTTTCCATGGAGATTTTCAGTCCTTCATTTCTATTGCTACAAGCAGGGCTGCAGGTCATGTTCTTTGCAAGACAGTATACAGATGTGGTAGAGCTTGATGACATGGAGAAGAGCTTCTATAAAGCCCATTAGGCAATGTATACACATGTACTATGGTGGATTAGTGGCATGAGGATCATTGCTCACTGTTCCTAGAGTTTTCTGCCCATTTGAGGGTTTCTCTAGAGTTAACCTTTGTGTTGCATTTTGTGTATGCAATTGCATGTTGTTGTTTCTGCATGTTGAGATGTTTTCTATTTCTTTCCATGATTTGCACGTGTCATGGTGATTGACAGCCATTATAGGTGTTATTAGTGCATGTTGAGGTAGTTTGAGGACATCTCACTAAATCCATATGGTTGATGTGCTGGAGTGCGGCATAACTGCCCTGATTTATGGATCATTGACTCACAAATTAATACTTTCACAATAGAGTCATTTATATAAGAGCTATATTGCAAAATTTTCACAACACTGCACAGCCTAACTGGCCAAAAGATCATCAATATTTGACAACAAAACCAATAAAAATCATTAGTAAGTGCAACCTATCTATATGGATGCCCCTCAAATAATAGCAATGAAAGGGGACCACAATAACATAAAATTAAGGGGGCCATAACTCTAGCGTGCATGTGACAATGTTCTGTTATAAGGATTATAGGGTACATTTGAATACAAACCATCATTACAAATCTTAAAGAATCTGGTGAAAGCTTACCCCACAACACATTAAAGATGGCAATAACACATTAAAGGCAGCCCATAACCTCACCAAAGTTTTACCAAGCAAGAAAAAATAGACATACGCAGGTCAGAGTACAAAAACACGTTACAGAAGATGAAATTCACACCTGGAAAAAATCTCTTTATAAGTTTATTGATTCTACAAAAATATACACATGGGAATCTAGCTGGAAGAAATACACACCATACTATACAAAATCCTTTAAACTTACTTATTTAGCCTGCTTGACTTACATACTCTTAAACATTCTTTGCCTACCTATGTCTTGAATCTTGCCAGCCCATTTTTCTACAGTTCCTATACTTAATCTCTACAATGCATTACTGGAAGAAGACATTGTGATCGGAAGGAGCTATTCATCTCTTATGAGTTAGAATTTTGTTTGTCCTTGAACCAGGCTCCAAGCAATACATGTCATTGACTTCATTTTGGCACCTGATCTTCAACAATTTTGGTCTTCTTTGTAAAAATTTGAGATGTTGGAGAAGGCACAGCCACACCTTCATACCTCTGCTTCGACTTGATAGGAGAATTTTGAGTCGGGCAGGAGGAGCACCTGCGCCTTCTCCTCCTTGAGCCATGTTTCAGTGTAGAAGGAGAAAGCTGCAATTTCTACTCCCCAAAAGTTTCTGTTTTTTAAAGCATCAGGGACCCTGGCAGCGAAAATGTGGCAGCACTTTCTTCCCCCTTCACTTTTTCGTGAGTATTTTTTTCTGGTATACTAAGAGAAGGTGCAACTGCCCCTTCTGCACCCTTATGTGATTTGGAACTAAATCAAGCAGGACAACTTCTCCAGCAAGGGAGAATCATTTGCAAAATCACATATTCAGTTCAAGGGTGTCCAGTGTAGGACAGCAGCCAAGAAGGAATGCAGATGCAGTAACCATTTGAAGTAAAAGATACCATTTCACTTGACAGAAACTCAATCTCCATTGCTTGTATGGAGCAAAACCTTGTCAGTTTTAAAGAAGCATTAAATTCTGTGTTGCAAAAATATTTGAAGTTAACAGCAAGCTAAGAATCATGTTCAAATGGAATAGAAAATTTTGTTGTAGAAACACTATCAAGCAGTTGATTGTCAGACTAGGACCGGCTTCTGTTTGAGGTATTTTCAGACACAATCAGGCCTAGCTCAAAAAAATTGCAGAGATCCAACAGCAATTATTCTAGGGTTAATGAAATTGATTTGAAGACCACAAAAGGTTTCAAATGCCAGCATGAAACTCTCAAAAACACCATTCAAAAATTTATTTTAAGTTTCAGAATCGTAAAAGAGATTTGGAAGGAACTGAAGCAAAAAATTAAAATATCACCCTTAAGAAACAGGAAGATGGAGAATGGTATCATAAAAGACAGAGCACATAAACAAAATAACCTCTTTAATAAAACTAATTGCAGAAGTAGCAGTTAAGGTTGATAAGGAAGATGTCAAAGCAATAAAATTGAACAACTTACCCCACAAATACAATAATTTTGTTTGCACCTCGAGTCTGTTATTGATACATTGTTTAGAAAGCATGATAGCAATACTCTTTTCAGAAGAGAAGTGCTTGGGTGCTGATGAAACAAGGATAAAAAAACATTCCCTCCTTGTCGAAAAAGAAAGGATATGCAAAGATGAAACACAAGACAGAATGTGTCATATCATACCAAGTAATAGCCGCTAATATAAAAATATATTTGTTATATAACAATTTCTATTTGGCATATAATTGCAGCTAAAATGAACATTTTCAAAAGATATCTTTTAATTTTTTTCCATTTATTTCTTTTGAACAGCCTGCCATCATAACATAAAATTGGCCATTAAATAGTGAGGATAGCTTTTTGTGTTTCCTAAGCATATTATTTTTCTTATCAGCAAATTCTTAAATATATATCAAAACAAAAAAAGAAAACAGCCATCTCTCTGTCATGTTGAACTATAAAAGATGTTCCAAACAATTTGAGATGTAATTTCAAATGAATCAAAAGCAAAAGCAAAGAAAAGCCTCAAAGCTTCACAATTTGCAACATCACGTGTGAATGACAATGCCAAATGGACATGTAGCTTAAGATTCAACTATTAACATAAAAATCTCCAATAAAAATATCATAAAAGAAGTAAATGATACATAAATATTCATCGTATTATCCACTAGAATAAGCACACAGCATAGGAGCTGTCAATGCCATAGGACCATCTTCTTAATGCTAGCATTGATAACAATTCAATGTCAATAATAATATACAACATAATAATTTATTTTCTGCTGCAATAATCCCACCCATCTTTTCTAATAAGGACCTACTTTGGAGTATTAAAGCAAATAGTAAGATAACATTGTGTAAGCACGGTGTTTAGGTCTTCTAGTCATTTTGAATTGTTGAATCTTAACATGTGTACTCTGGCACAGAATAAATTAGAGTTTGCAGAGAAACAAATATTGTTCATAGGTTTAAAATCTCCTAGACTGTAAGACATGTGTACAGAATGGTGGAACAAAACAGCCTGTACTATACCAGGTTGTATCTTTGTTTCTAGTTTCAAGTCCCTCATTCAAATTGTGATGTATTGACTTAAGTCTCATTAGGTAAGCCCCATTTTGAAGGCATAGACAGAAGCTGACAGATACATTTGTTCAAAGTGACAGGCACAAATAGTGTCCAAAAAGACACTTGTAAGGTAATTAGTGACATACCCAACAGTGAAAATAACCTTGTGTATACTTAAGAATAAGATATCTTGTTAAAAGGAAGGCAAAACAGAGGATCATCTGCAGGACTAACAATTAAATTTGTGAGTGTGTATTACCTTCTCCAGCAGCTATAAGAGACAAAGCATGAGCCGGAGACAAAACAACCTCCTCTTTTATACCCTCAACATATGTTCCCTGCAATAGAAATGTGATTCACAATCATACAACAAAGAAGAAAATTCTACAATATATTGATACTATATACCCAACAGGAGTCATAGAGTAATCATGTCACTTAGTATATCATTTGCCTGTACATTTCCAATAACCAGATAAAATGTCATACTCTGTATCCTTTTGTGTAGAGAAAAGGTACAAATTTCAGCATTTTATCAACCAACAAAAAAAGCATTTGCGATCTTACCCAACCCCGCTTTTTAAACATGTAATGGAGAGTCACAAACATTTGAATTCATATTAGAGGCTTAACAACGATATTCTCTTTGGCAAACTTAATTTTTCACTTACCTATACATAAACAAGTCCTGACCACGAAGAACCAAGTGAAATGACAATTTCTAAACTAAAAACAAACAAATTCACTCTCTCTAATTCGATGCAATTCAACAAAATATCACAGATATATAATTGAGCTTTTCCCAACACTTTCAGAATATTTTTCAGTTGATAGTCTAGATTGCCTTCAAAAGATTGAATAGTTGTTTTTCGACAAAATACTGAACAACAAGATCAAACACTGAATGATATTATGAATTGAATATTTTTTTACACAATTGACATGCTGCCAAAAACCAGCCATATGCCACAAACTTGAATCAACCGTGTCCAAAATAAGTGGCAACTTATGATCTGCAGATTCTTGATAACCAAATTCTGCTTTTCTCAAGCATGAAAAAAAAAGGTCAATAACCATGGGTAAAAGAATGTGTTGTAAGCCTTGTAATTCAATGACCATGTAATGCAGGGGCATACCTGGACTTGAACGATCTTAATTTTCTCAGAGTCCTGTTTGAAAAATTTTGCAGGTATTCTTCTTTGGTTTTGCAGTTCCTTTCCAGTTTGGTGGTGTCCTAATTTTTTCCAGGCAATGTGACTGATTAAAATCTGGGTGAATCACTCCTGTAGCTTAAATAATAGCGACTCAATCTTACTGGAGTAGTGGCGGATAATGGAGGATTAAGGGCTGACTACTAATGGAGACTTTGAGACTAGCGTAACATCCTTGAGTGATGGCGGCGACTAATTTCAGCAACCTTATTTTTAGCATCCTTAGTGACAATTGATGGCAGCACTTAGTGACGACCCCAAATTAGAATCCTTTGCCCTTTTTTATGACCGACTGAAGTATTCGACTAAGAAAGGAATGTCAAGGAGGGGAATGAAACAGTTTTAAAAGAATTGGGAGAAGCGATCTAGTTGGGATCACAAGCAGTCGCAGTCCATTTTCTGAGTAGAGTCATGATTATTTTCTTGTCCCAGTTGCTGTTAAAATTCAAGTATTGGGTTGTGATTCTGTGGTAGGCGTGTTTATTCAAGTTTTGGGCCGTGAGTCTGTGGTAGGCGTGTTTCATATCATATTCTGCTGAACTTTCATGTTCCAGACTACTGTCAAATTAATGTTCTGAGCCCTGGGTCTGTGGTAGGCATTTTTATGTTAGGTTCTGCTAATTAACTCATGTTCTGTTAGGAGTTGCAAGTTGTAGAGGTTGGTTTTCAAGTTAAAATTCTAAGTTTGCTGTAGAAATTGCATTTTGCAGTGAGAACAGTCAATGTTGGGTGCATATATTATTATCAGCTGTTATGCTGGACATATTTTAAAATTGTTACAGACTTTCCATGTCAACTGTTATTGTATGTGGAATCATTTGAAATGAATAGCAGTTGTTGATCTGATCATATTGTATGTCTGTAGTAGAATTCGCTTGCTTTAAGATTACTTGTAATATTGGTCTTTCCTGCTTGGTCTATAAGCTTTGTTAATGAGAAATCTCTTAGAGTTTGAGATGAATGGTATGAATGTAAGAAGGGCTATGGAGTCAACTGCCTTTCATTGGGCAGCCTGATTCTTACTGCATCACTATTCTGAGAACTTATTAATGTATATTTTTATATCCATGTAACAATTAACCATTACCGATTTGCTCCTCATTTACACAAATATGCATGCCTTCTGACTGACTATATTCAGCTCATTTCAATTTAAGACGCCAGTCCTCTAGTCTAGGGTCAGATATGAAGAACCACACTAGCATTTATTTGAAAGGTGATTCATTGGTAATACTCCTTAATATACAATTTTAACACCATATGAGTGGATGACAAATTGGAAAACAATCATAACAGTAATAATATCCAATAACTCAGGAGAGTGCCTTGTTACTTTTTTCCAGTTTGCAAACCATGGGTGTTTGGTCCTTGACTTTCAAGAATCGGTTACTTTCAAATTGGCCTCTTTAAGGGAGTCTTGGAGCCACCAAATTGATTATTTCCTCCTTTGTCAGCACCTAGAAGAGTCAAACACCCATTAGCTACAGCAGCCACAAATGTGAACGATGATAGACTCACAGATGGTGACCCTCCCTGCAAGCAGCCACCAGGGCACCTCCAACTCTTAATCTCACTCCAGATGTAAAGGTTCAGTTGAGACCATAGGGACAAATGTACAACATTAATCTTCTATCTACATTTGGAGGATTGTTGGTGATGAATGTTTGGAGAGGTAATGCGAGGAGTACCTTGCTTCTTCTCAAGATTGCTCTGCTAGGCCCTCTTAGCCAAGCTTATTCTCATGAAGACATCATTAGACTCAAACAAACCTTTTATAATGATCAACAAGGACACTAGCCCCTTTAGTGCTCGCTCCCAACTCTAATGCGGGCTAAATCCTTGTTTTCCATCAGCTTCCTTCTCTAGCTTTTCTTGGCAGATCTAATTTGAGCACAGATTCTTCCTTTCATAAGATTATTTTATAATACTTGGCTGTATATAATGATTTATCTAGGGTTTACCAATTTGAATTTACATCTCTTACTAGGTTTTTGCTTCCTAGATCTATATATATATTTAGTTTAAGATTATTTATCTTTGGTTGTTGGAATCCTTCTAGTGTTCCTGTTTAGTTATAGTAACTTGTTGCAAATTTAAGTCCCACTGACCGACTCTGGTCATATATGAACATCAATATAATTTCTTTATTTCTATAAAGATAGATAAAAAACATGAATCCTTAGTCAAAATTAAATAGGAAAGAAGAAAAGAGAAGAATTATATTAATGTCCATGAACGACCAAAGTAGCTTTGCAGAGTTCAAAAATACAGCAACTTAAGGTAATAAATAGTGCTAAAAATGAAGTCTGAAATTATATCTAGGAAGCAACAGAACCAAATCAAGGAGGGTTAATCAAATACAAGGAAACCCTAGAAACATAGATTATAGTAGTATATAAAAGCCATAGAAGATACAGCAATCATGTGAAAAGAAGATCCCTTGTAAAAGGCCAGGAAAAAGGTGCCAGTGAAACAAAATCTATTTCTGCATTAAAGTCAGCAGCAGAAGAAAGGACCAATGCAAAGTCTGATGATGTCCTCAAGAGAATGACCTGGCATTTTTGCACAAGCCCACAGATAGGCATAAGATTTCTAAGATCAAATCACCACTACGTCCCAAAAAAAATAAGTGGCTTGTCAACAGCTTGGCTTCATCATTGTACAATAAAATACAACACCTAAAAATCTAGCCCTAAAAGCTTAGCTAAAGTAGCTGAGTCTCAATCCTTGTTCTACGAGAGTTTTCCAACAAATTCTACACAAGGTGAAGATTTTGTCAATGAAGAAATTTGATAGAATCAAATACACTCTGCATATTCAAGTACTAACACCTCAACTGGTGTCTATGATTGGTCATAAAACACAAGATGCGCTTTGTGATCTGTAATGTCCCACCCCTATCTGAGACTCATTTTTTTTTTTTCCGGTTTTCATGTTTTCTGATGTTTAGCTGATACCTGGTGCGTTTTGGTTTTTTGCATTTGACATAACACACATGCAAGTACATCTATTCGAATATACAGTGAAATAGAAATACCTAGATGCTTATATTTGATGATAATGTATTAAACAAGGAAACTATCATTGTACTCTTAGTTTCATTGAATATCACATGCCTCTGTATGCTGTATCTTGCTGATGCAACTCTGATTTTTGTAGATAGTGAACTGGGTATGTTTATTTCCTGAAGATAAACCTTTTCCTTCATATGGGTATTGCATTGGCTTTGTGGAGGATTAAATGCAATGTGATATGAACTACAATGCAACACTAAGATGAATGATGGAGATTATAATATGAAGCCATGGATAATGATTATGCAATGAGGATAATGAGATTACAATGCAAATGAGGGGAGCCAAAGGCATGCTCGATAGCTATGGTGGAATTTCTGCAGCATAAGTTTACTAAAGCTTAAGTGATATAAAATGAGTGTGAGAACCTTGCTTTTATAGGCTAAGGATGGGCCAATTCCAAGTGTCATGAGATCCATGGTGGAAGAATGAGTCATGTGATGTGTACGGTGGAGATTTGATTAGTTGGAATGAGGGAGATAAAGGTGGGGAATGTTCCTCCAACGATGACAAGGTGGAGAGAAAGGTGTGAGCAAGAGGCCACTTGTCACAATGCTCTCAAAGACCAAAGAAAATGGGTCAAAGAAGGAGTCCTTAAGGGACTGTTTACCAACAGGAAATGCCACCAAACTGCCCTCCAAAGTGATCTCTAGCTGCAACTTGGAATTCCTCTTGTGCTGATGCCAAACTGGGAGATGGTACGGCCTGTAGGTGTGTGGCAGCAGTTCAAACACATTCAAAAACCTCTCAAATCAGTCACTAAACTCTGTCTCCAGCAAGTACAACAGTCCACGCTTGGCTGGAATGAGAAACCTGCTTCAAACTCCCCTCAAACACCCCTTATACTCCATGCTGCTGTACAGCCTATCTTGGGAAGGGTATGGCCAAAATATGGGGTTATAAGCACTTCAAAACATCATCAAATCCAGTACTATAACCTGCAATATTTTCATTGTTCATATTCAATAATTATGGTGCCAAAAATCTTGAGATATCTCCTTGCAAAACCTTCCGCGACAAACTGACTTTATGCCAATAAGCTCAATGGTGACCCCTGCAAATGAAGTCACTCAAAAACATCCTGGGAGTGTCTTCCAACCCCGCAGATGTCTCAACCATGGAGGTTTCCATCTCCAAAGCTGCTGGTACAAACCCTTGTTCTTTAAAGCAAAAGCTCAGACTTCATGAAATAAACAAAATGTCGTGAATGAATGAAAATGAGAGTTCATTTTCCTTTTTATTTTCTCCTCTCAAACCCAATGCCCCACTTAGGAAATACAATAATATTTCACCACTTAACGTTATTTCCTTCAACTTCATAAAGTGGCACTCACCCTCAATGATATAAAATATGACTTTATAATTTATCTTATATCCCCACTTATATTATAAAGTCACATTATATACTTTATTTCACTATGATAAATATTTTAATTTAACTTAGGAAATAGATGTACCATTAATTTTGAATTCATTTGACCTCCGAAAATGGATTCCGTAGCACCGCCATATTGATCAAATGAAAACAAATGAAGTCCAACCGGTTCGCATTGACTCGTCTTGAGTCCCAAGCCTCTGCTAAAAATAGTAAGTTCGGCCACAGGGTCCGAAACTGCACCAGAAAGAACAATCCCAACATGGGTCCCCTAACCATCCAT
Source organism: Cunninghamia lanceolata (assembly GCA_027924645.1). Taxonomy (NCBI): domain Eukaryota; kingdom Viridiplantae; phylum Streptophyta; class Pinopsida; order Cupressales; family Cupressaceae; genus Cunninghamia; species Cunninghamia lanceolata. The sequence continues at coordinate 279,362 of BSBN01001588.1, forward strand.
GTTAGTATGCGGAAACCCATTGATAGACTAACCCTAATCTTCGAACTGCTTAGGAAAGGGACATTACAGTCCGCCCTCCCCAGAATTGCTTGCCCACAAGCAATTTCAACTCGGGATGCTACAAAATCTGCCCATTCTCCCATGTAGCATCCTCTACTGGCAAGTTTTTCCACTTCACCAAATTCTCCTTGATGACTCTCTTATGCATAGTATGATCCCTGGTATCAATGATAGCCTCAGGTACAAGAATCAATTTGCCCTCTTCATCGAGAGGGGGAAGCTCCATCAAGGGTGTCACATTATGTCCCAATGCCTTTTTGAGGCAAAACACGTGGAAAACATTGTGCACTCTACTCCCTGCCGGTAACTCCAACTCATAAGCCACTTCTCTGATCTTCTTAGAAATTCTGAATGGACCATAGTATCGTGGCTTAAGTTTCTCAGCTCCACTCTTCTTGAGAGTAGATTGTCTGTAGGGATGTAACATCAGATAGACCATGTCACCAACCTCAAAAGAGCGTTCAACCCTGTGCTGATCTGCATACTGCTTTTGTTGGTTCTGAGCCTTTTGAATATTTTCTTTCAAGGACTTCATAATATCCTGACTCTCCTAGAGCAAGTCCTTGGCCTTAGGTACTATACTATCCCCAAACAACAAATCAAGGAAGTTTGGTGCCTCATACTCATATAACGCTATGAATGGTGACATCTGAATAGACATGTGGAATGTGGTGTTGTAGCAATATTCTCCCAAGTGTAGCCACTTAACCCATGCCTTCAGCTGCCCTACAATGTAGTTCCTCAGGTATCCTTCCACCCATTTATTTACAATCTCCATTTGCCCATCTATTTGTGGGTGGTAGCTAGTGCTCGGAGTGAGTTCAATCCCACTCAATCTGAAAAGTTCTTGCCAAAAATGACTCAAGAACTTGCTGTCCCTGTCACTAACTATGCTTCGTGGCAGCCCATGAAGCTTGAATACCTCTCTGAAAAATAAATCAGCAACTCGTGTTGCTGTGTATGTGGCTGAAATTGCAAAAAAATGTGCAAATTTTGTTAACTTGTCAACCACAACAAATATACAATCCTTACCTTGGACCTTGGGCAATCCAGTGATAAAATCCATCGAAATGCATTCCCATTTCTGATTAGGAATGGGTAAAGGGCTGCAACAAACCAACTGGAAAAGAGTGCTCATGTTTGTTCTGCTGACAAGTAGGACACTCCCTCACATATTTCAACACCTCGGTCTTGAGACCTTTCCATGTGAACCTCTCCCTAATCTATCTGTATGGCTTGAAATATCCGAGGTGGCCAGCGATAGGAAGATCATGAAAAGCTCTCAAAATTCTCCTCTTCATCGCTAATCCTGGTACCAACAGTATCCTCCCTTTGTAAATGATGAGGTCATTCACCACCATATACCTATCATCCTGTATAGTACCATCAATAATGCCTGAAGCCCACTTGTCCTTAACATACTCAATTGTAATACACTTTCTCCAATCAGCTGTAATTTCTCCCAAAGAGCACAAGTGAGGTCTCTGTGACAATGCATCAACGACAATGTTCCTCTTCCCTTTGACATAAACTATGTCAAAGTCGTAGGCTTGCAACTTGCTAACCCACTTCTGCTGTCTATCATTGAGGTCGCGTTGACTAAGGAAATGCTTAAGGTTGTTATGATCTGTCTTTACCACAAATTTGGCTCCCACCAAATACTGTCTGAATTTTGCTAGTGCATGCATTATAGCTAACATTTCCTTGTCATATATGATGTAACCTCTCTCTACACCCCTTAGTTTTCTGCTCTCGAAAGCAATCAGGTGCTTGTCCTACATCAGTATTGCTCCAATGCCTTCCCCTGAGGCATCACACTCAAGCTCGAAGGGCTTGGTGAAATACGGTATAGCCAAGACTGGGCAAGAGATCATAACCTGCTTGAACCTATCAAAACACCTCTATGCCTCATCTGACCAAGCAAAAGCCCCCTTCTTCATCAAGTCTGTCAATGGAGCTGCACTCTGTGAAAATCCTTTAACGAAGTGACGATAGAACCCACATAAACTAAAGAATCCCTTGAGCTGTGAGGGATTCGTGGGTGGTGGTCAGTCCACAATGGCTCGGATCTTTTCCAAATACACTCCGACTCCTCATGCACTGATGATGTGTCATAAATAGAGTAACTCTATCATGCCAAATTCACATTTTGATTCCTTGGCATACAATGACTCTCTCTCCAAGATACTCGGAACCTCCTCAATGTGTTGGAGGTGCTCCTCCCAAGTCCTGCTAAAAATCAAAAATGTCATTGAAAAATATGAGGACAAACCTCCTCAACTACTCCCTAAAGACCCTATTCATACAGAACTAGAAAGTGGTTGGAGTGTTGGTTAGACCAAACGGCATAACCAAGAACTCGAAGTGCCCATAGTGACAACAAAATGTTGTCTTCTCCACATCCTTCTGACCCTTATTTGATGATATCCCGATCTCAGATCAATCTTAGAGAAGTAACAAGCTCCGTGCAACTCATCAATGACAAGGATGGGGTACATGTTCTTAATAGTTTTCTTGTTTAGAGCCCGGTAATCTATGCACATTCTCAGTGTTCCATCCTTGTTCACCAGCACTACTGCAGAAGCAAAAGGGCTCTTACTCAGTCTGATATGCCCTATCTCAAGAAGCTCCTTAATAGTTTTCTCAATTTCATCTTTGGTGCCCTCCTCCAATTATATTACATGCTCTATGCCTCGATCAGGAGGCCTCCCTAGTGGTATACTCCTGAAAATCTTACTATGCTTGGTTATCAGTTTCTGAATATCTGGGTGGTAACTCTGCTTGGGCTGCTCCGTAGCTGTGGGCATAAAGACACTCGGCTGCCCACTCAACCTGATCATGTCTGAGCAATCTCTCCATCCTCCTAAGTGATACCACACGAAGTCCACCATCTAACATCCCTCTAAGTAGATGCTTCCTGCCGTCTACCTCGAACTTCATCTCCATGGTTCGTAAGATCAGGTAGAATTCTTCAATCACATGAAGCCATTTCATGCCAAGAACTACATCCATATCACCCATGCTTACCACATAGTACTCAGCCTGAAACTCATGATCACTTAACCTAATGGTTAACTTAGGGATTCGCCGTTTGCAAGTTATGGTGAATCCATCAGCTACCCTGGCCTTGAAACCTTCGAACTCTTCTATCTGGAGTCCTCTTCTAGCCACTAGTCCCTCATCTATGAAATTATGTGTGGCCCCTGTGTCGAGAAGTGTAGTGATTCATTGCCCTTCTAAGACTCCCCGAATCCTAAAAGAATCTTCCTTTTGAATAGTTGAAAGGTGTGTTGTAGGTCTATCCCCATTCTGCTCACCCTGCGACTCTTATGCGGTGCTATCTTCCTCACTCTTCTCTGAATCAGTGTGCTGATCTGATTTCTCTGAGAGGGACTCTTCTGCTGAAAAGTATTCGAGTTGCTTTGCTTGCCCCTTCATAGGGCACTTATGATTTGGGTCCCATGGGCCTTTACATTTAAAACATAATTTCTTCCTCCTGTACTCATTAAGAGCATCATCATCAAGTCTCGTGAAAGATTTATTTTGTTGTACTATATCACAAGATGAACTCTTCTTGTCCTTATCCTTCTTGTGCAAGAAACTCTTTGACTGAAATTTGCTCCTGTAGGAAGAGAATTCCATATCTTTGGCCTTTTTACTTGCCTCCTGAAGTGTAGGCAGATCAAACCCCATAATCCATCCGCTCAAGGGTTCAGATAGTCCATCTATGAACAGCACAATGAGCCTCCGCTCTAAAATGTCAGTGACCGTGATTAACAATCTCTGAAAATCAGAAATGTATGCATCTACTCCTCCAAACAGTTTGAGCTGCGCTAGCTCCTTGAAATGTAACTCGGGGTCCCCTTTGTCGAATCTGTCTATCAACCTAGCAATAAACTCTGCATAGGAAACAATCTGATCGTGACCCAATGTAACTAGACCATGGTACCACCATTTGTGTGCACTCCCATCCAAATAAAATGTAGCATACTAAATGGCATCCTGCTCAGTAATAGGATTAAGTCACAAATAAGTATCTACCTTTTGAACCCATGCTCTAGCTGAAGTCTTGTCTGAGCCATTGTAGTAAGGAATGCTCATCTTACCCTTTTTCTTCTATAGGTCCTGGTTCTGTTGCCTCACTCCTTCTCCCTGAGGTCTACTCCGTTCCCTAAAAGTCAAGTAAGCCTGAAAAGGCGTATCTGCGCGGAACCCTGCATCCATAGCTCTCCAATCTCTCCAATACTGAGCATGTCGAACCTGTTCAGTAGGCTCGTGAACCTCATCCGGTGGGTTGTTTTCCTGAATAAACTGAGGCATTAGAGGCCTCGTGCTAGCCGATCCAGCAAAGGTACATTGCGGGATAACCCGATTATTAACCAAGTGTTCTCCATTATTGTCATTGTTTGCATTATTATTATTATTTCCATTGTTCCCTCCAGCATTCTGATCAACTCCACCATTATTATTGTCATTATTATTTAGTATTAAGTGTGCAAGGATTTGAGTAAGTTCTGTTTGTGAACAATCCATTCTGTCAAACATGTCACGTTGCCCTCTAGCCAAATCATTCAATGCATGCAACATACTAGCCATATCAACTCTTCCCTCATCATGATGGTCTCTACTAGACCTGCTATTGTTTGCATTATTATTATTAACCGAGTGTTCTCCATTATTGGCATTGTTTGCATTATTATTATTATTTCCATTGTTCCCTCTAGCATTCTGATCAACTCCACCATTATTATTGTCATTATTATTTGGTACTAAATGGGCAAGGATTTGAGTAAGTTCTATTTGTGAACAATCCATTCTATCAAACATGTCACATTGCCCTCTAGCCAAATCATTCAATGCATGCAACATACTAGCCATATCAACTCTTCCCTCATCATGATGGTCTCTATTAGACCTGCCCTCTCGATCACCCATGGTTTCTGCAACTGTTTCTTCTTCACTATAGAGTACTATTTGTTGTTCCTCAAGCCCTAAAGGCCACTTCTCCCACTGTTCCTGCTCAGCTTCTTTCTTTCTTAATCTTTCAAGGTATCTCTGCTCTCTGGCACTACCTCTCATAGAAATTCACATGCAATCACTGTCCAGCCATGAAAGTGACATGCAACTATATGGGTAGTCTCACAACTGACATGCAACTGTAGAAATATAAGAAGCTGGCAAGAAAACCAGCTCTAATACCACTGTAATGTCCCACTCCTATCTGAGACTCAATTTTTTTTCCGGTTTTCGTGTTTTCTGATGTTTCGCTGATACCTGGTGCGTTTTGGTTTTTTGCATTTGACATAACACACATGCAAGTACATATATTTGAATATATAGTGAAATAGAAATACCCAAATGCTTATATTTGATGATTGTATTAAACATCTACAATATGCAATAGCCATATGAAGGAAAAAGTTTATCTTCAGGAAATAAACATACCCAGTTCGCTGTCTACAAAAACCAGAGTTGCATCAGCAAGATACAGCATACAGAGGCATGTGATATTCAATGAAACTGAGAGTACAATGCTCTGCTCTCCTTAAGGGACTGTTTACCAACAGGAAATGCCACCAAACTGCCCTCCAAAGTGATCTCTAGCTGCAACTTGGAATTCCTCTTGTGCTGGCGCCAAATTGGGAGATGGTACGGCCTGTAGATGTGTGGCAGCAGTTCAAACACATTCAAAAACCTCTCAAATCAGTCACTAAACTCTGTCTCCAGCAAGTACAACAGTCCACGCTTGGTTGGAATGAGAAACCTGCTTCAAACTCCCCTCAAACACCCCTTATACTCCATGCTGCTGTACGGCCTATCTTGGGAAGGGTATGGCCAAAATATGGGGTTATAAGCACTTCAAAACATCATCAAATCCAGTACTATATCCTGCAATATTTTCATTGTTCATATTCAATAATCATGGTGCCAAAAATCTTGAGATATCTCCTTGCAAAACCTTCTGCGACAAACTGACTTTATGCCAATAAGCTCAATGGTGCCCCCTGCAAATGAAGTCACTCAAAAACATCCTGGGAGTGTCTTCCAACCCCGCAGATGCTCTCAACCATGGAGGTTTCCGTCTCCAAAGCTGCTGGTACAAACCCTTGTTCTCCAAAGCAAATGCTCAGACTTCATGAAAGAAACAAAATGTCACGAATGAATGAAAATGAAAGTTCATTTTCCTGTTTGTTTTCTCCTCTCAAACCCAACGCCCCACTTAGGAAATATATTAATATTTCACCACTTAACTTTATTTCCTTCAACTACATAAAGTGGCACTCACCCTCAATGATATAAAATATGACTTTATAATTTATCTTATATCCCCACTTATATTATAAAGTCACATTATATACTTTATTTCACTAAGCTAAATATTTTAATTTAACTTAGGAAATAGATGTACCATTAAAATTGAATTCATTTGACCTTCGAAAATGGATTCCGTAGCACCGCCACATTGATCAAATGGAAACAAATGAAGTCCAGCTGATTCACACTGACTCGCCCTGAGTCCCGAGCCCCTACTAAAAGTAGTAAGTCCGGCCACTGGGTCCGAAACTTGCACCAGAAAGAACAATCCCAACATGGGTCCCCTAACCATCCATGTTAGTCTAACCCTAATCTCCGAACTGTTTAGGAAAGGGACATTACATGATCTATACAAAACAAAGAGTTACAATGAAAGGGGAGATTCAACTCATTCTCCACGGAGTAGAAGTGTGTGGCTTCAAAACGATGTTGGGAATGCATGCATAAGAAGAGGTATATACTATAGCATGTAAGAAGATATTCCTTAACCTGACGTGCAATGATCAGATGAAACTAAAAACAATAACAAAGTAGGCTTATCATTTATTATGAACTGTTTCAAACGATCTGGACTTATTACTAGATTGGATTTGAAAAATCTATACGAAATAAACTAGCTATCAATTGAAATAAGTTGGAATCATTAGAAATAAAGTTGACTAATCCTATTATTTCAAAAAATCTGAGAATTCTATTATATTTCAAATAGATTTTCAAATCCAGTCTAGTACGAAGTCCAAATTATTTGAAATAGTTCATTATTGTGGTAACAGATTTCTCATTATTGTCCCAATTTGTGAAGCTTCTAGCCCAAATACTAAAATTCTAGAACTAACACATGCCATCCAGGCAAGAATTTCAAAACAGCCGAGGTATTAACGGAATCCCTTAGAAAACAAAAAGAAATAATATATTGTTGCTTCTTTGAACTGAACCACGATCAGCCTTCAAGTAGAGCATAGAAAGAATCCTAGGTACTAGAAGCCTGCTATGCATATGAAATAAAAAATAAACATGCAGCTAACATGTCGGAGAAATATTGTTGAGGAAATAGAGTGCATGTTTATACCTGAGCATCTTCCCTTATTCTTAGGTTTTGCCCTGCAGGGTCTAACAGGTCATTAATAACCTACAAAAAGATATCCAAGTATCAGAAACAGAATTTGACTTGCTGAACAGTATAAACTTAAAGCACTACTACCCATGAAAACAACATGCTAGCACATACAATTGTTATCAAAGTACGAATATCCATTCTTAAAGTTTAAATATCTGATAATACTCTGACATGATATTTAGCATTCGAAACTGAGTCTGACTTTGTTTGAGGAGGATTCTCATCCTGCATTCTATAGCAACGACAATTGCTTTTGCAAGCGCATCCAGGAATTCAAATCAGAAGGGAAACCTATCATACCCTGGTCCATAGCAAGTTGCAAATAATACAAAAAAAATTGCTGGTGATATCTTTCTGGTATATGGATTGTACATGCATATAAGCTTTCAGCCCTATTGATACAAAAGTTTGCTGGTATTTACCAACAGGAATCTTTATGGACTATTTCTTGCCAATTGGCTACTTTTTCATGAATTTTCCAAAAATTGCATTCATCAATTGACAAATATACATAAACACCACCTAAATGTAAATTTAAATAAGTTATTACAAATGACAATAACAAAATATATTTTTATGAATTGTAAATCTTGTGTCTTTCCTCAAAAAATATCACATACAACATATTGCTTAAAAAGGACAGATTTTCCAACCATTTTACAGAGTCTCACAACATTCTATACTTGTAAAACATTTTCCATTAGTAAAAAATTTCTCTCCTTACCAAACCAAAAAGTTGTATCAATAAACTCCCAAATCTAACAATGAATTGTAATTTTTGGAATTCAGTATTCATACAAACTGTTATGAACATCATCTCTTTTCTATCCAATACGTATTGCCAAATAAAACACCCAATATTGTTAAGTATAGTTTTTCAAAGAGCTCATATTTTCATCCTCACCACAAGCACATTCATATAGATAACATCCATTCAACATCTACCTGATTAACTTGTATGCATATATGTCAAAATATGAATGGAGAAAAATGCTAACCTCATTATAGATTTCTAAATATGAGACATGAAGAAGAAACTCTCGACCAGGTGTCTGCAGGATTGAAATAATGTTTAGGATAGTTATATATTAGTCTCAGAACAAACAATGTAATACATAGCTTTCATATCATTAAGCTTACATCCTGTATGATGCTAAACACATCTTTCACTGCCAGAGGTATTATTCCAGGAGATTTTTGATCACCCTGCCACGGTCAGAGACATACGCGTTAGTTTAAGAAATGGTATCAATTCAGTTTTCCTTAGCAAAAGTGGTTGCCGGAACAAGCAAAATGATATACTAAGAAATTGATTGTATGAGATAGAGCAATGCATATTTCATTCTACAACCATATTTAGCACAAAAACTTCTTGCTTGGGAGTGAAAGATCATTCCAAGAAAATATTCTGTTACAGTTGAGTGGGAGATTTCTCAGAGGTTGCACCTCCTAGAAGAGCATCGACAATATCAAAAGATGCAGAAGCTGCACCCACAGCTAAGCCTGAATAGGTACAAACAAATAAGATGAAAAGCATCATGTGGTATTAAATGTTGTAACATCATGTACAAGCTGGTGATATTAAAGTGGCACTAGAGATGCGTATAGTTCTCCTTGAATATCAACTTCGGTGATGGTGGTACTTCTCTGGTGAGAAGACCACACATAACAAGGATGACTAGCATATGACAATGGACATTTGAGAGACAGTGAACTCAATCAGATAGAGGTAGGAAATGAGATGCATTCACCCAGTAAGTCATGCAATTTTTCAGTGAAATTCTAAAATAAACATGAGAAAAATTCAGCCAAGAAGAATTTAGCTGGTGTACCGTGTAGCATATATTCAGAACTGAAGCAAATTATGTTATGAACTTATGACTAGTGGATTTCAGACATTAAATATCCACATGCTTTATATAACAAGAAAAAGTAGGCCTTTATCTTGAAAAAATATAAAATGATGCCTAGATATAAAAAACATGAACCATAGACTAAACATCCAAATATATCCAGACAACCTTAACAAAAATTAAACATAGTCCCAATTAAAGTATTACAGATTGTGACCAGAAAAAGAAAAAGCAAAGCAATTGTCCATGCTACTTCTAAAATTATAGAAAAAAGACTATAATCAAGCTACCAAGAGCAGAGCTTATTCTTACATGCATTGTATGGGTCTTGCCACTGCTTGTCACACCATATGCAAACACCGTGCCTGCAAAATAGCCCTGGAAAACCATCAGTATGAGCTTTTTTAGGAATTGAAATAATTAGGAGTTTTAGTCATGTAGAAATAAGAAGGATACAAATAGAAATAAGAAGGATACAAATATCTATCCCCTTAATGGAATATTTTTTTTGAAATAGGAAAATCAATGTTATAGTTTTCTTTAATGCACAGTTTCATCACTTTAACATGAAAGATTATAAAAATATTCAAAAACTAAACTATCACAAATTGATGTAGAAATTTAAGATTACCAAAAAAATTTAAATCTAACTTCCATGCATAAATTCACAATAAATAGGTACTGTTGCTACTTTACATGAATTAGTTGAAACATCATACCAAGAAATTGACTTCAAATATAATAGCATGTTTAAACCCATGTACTAATATGTGCCAATAGATACTAATCTGGTAAAGATGAATTACTCCTTCAACCCACTTCCATTCTCATGACTGTAGTTGTGTCTATTGATGCAAACTGTGAAGAACATCTGCAGCTTCACTGTTTTAGAAAAGAGAGACTAACATTTTCATTTTGACTAGTTGTCTTTGTCTGGCTATTTAATTTATAATAATATTATTAAAAGCACAAAACCTATAAGATTTATTGCTCAATTGCATTAAAGGTTAATTTGTCTAAAATCAACAACACATAGTTGGAAAACTTGGACTCGGCAAAAATTCGGCAGACCCAAAATTTGCGACTCAACAAAAACTCAGCAAAAAACTCGACAACTTAAAATTTAAAAAATAACTTAAACTTCTTTAAGAACACAACTTTTATACAAAATTCAATGACAAAATGTATCCAATGAGTCCATAAATGAGTACAAAAGTGTTTTCTATTAGATTTGATCTATGTTCCACGAAGTTTCTTGACAGGGAGATGGGGGAGCGGGTTTCAGGATGAGGGGACCAAGGGCCTAAGTTTGGGGACGATAGGGGGGCAGTGGTGGGTGGGGGTTTGGAGGCAGAGCCCCCAACAAGGTCGAGGTGCAACACCCGTCACCAGGGTTTGGGGGCAACGCCCTCGCGGAGTCCGGGGGCAGCAATACTCACTGTTACAGCCTTTCTCATTTTTTCACTTTTGTGACTACTTAGGGTGTGGGTTGGGCCTATTGGAATTCCTATTTTCAAGCCAAGTATTTGCAAAATCTTCTCAAATTCTCAAAATTTTCCTAAGGGGTCCCTATGCCTTTACCCTGATGCATGTTGCTAAACCCCTGATTTTGGCTAAGTTTGAAACCCTAAAAATTTGGCTAAGTGTGAAATCTAATGGATCCTCCAAATTCTAGATTCTACATTTTAACTCCTATGGATCTGAAACCACTCTCAAACCTCCTGACAATATATACATAAAATATAAATAAAGTATAAGAACCACTTATATTTCATATTTTATGTATATACTGTCATGAACCTCTTTCAATCACCTCGATAACACCCCTGGCCTAGGTGATTGTGAAATGTTTTAGGGTTTCGGGTTGTAGTTATTTTGGGACCCAACAGGTCCCATAGACCATTAGGGTTAGGGTTACTAGCACGAAGATCCAAAAAATTTCTAATTAAAAAAAAAAAATTTGCCTCAATTGTGTTTGGTGAGTTTTTTTCTCAAATTCACGGAGTTTTTGGCAAAAACTCACCAAAAACTCGACGAGTCTTTATGGCGAGTAAACCTCGCAAAACTTACCAAGAGAACTCAGTGAGTACTCACTAAGTGTGCCATCTATGCAACAACCAACTATTTGATCATCTCATTTTCGAGTCTTGGAAAAATAAATAACAAAGTCCATGGAAATGGAACTCTCAATGATGTTTGTATTCTAGTTGGTTTATCTCTCTTTTGTTTATTCACTTGGCAACCTTCACAATCCTTTGCATACTCTGTCATTCCAAACCTCATGTTAGTCCAATAAACAGTTTGTTGCTACATAAGAGTGATACAATCCAACATGACCTGATTAAGGACTATCACACAACTCATACAACGTCTGAAATTAGGAACCATGGTTCTCTCCTGCTCCCATGACAAACTTCCTTTATTTCTTGAAGGTAATTTGCTATTTCAAGCAATTTCCTTGTGCCTTGACATGATGTATTATATTTTTGGCATCGTCCAAGCTGAATTTGCCGCTCAGCCATTACGCCTTGAGACTATCTACATCCACAGACTCAGATCCATGAGGGCCTCAACTTCTAGTCATGAGAGATATCTATACTTAGCACTTTGCTCTTCAAAAAGGATTGCTTCATTTGTCCCCACCAGACGCCAACACTATTGGTACTCTGAGACTAGGTTGCTTCTTCTATTGACGTCTTCTATTGATAGACATACCTACCCCTTTCATGTACTCCCTGGATTCCTGCCCCTCCTCCTTCCGACGAAGGACGTATCATGAGTGTAGAGCTTCTGGAAGGACGTATCACTAGAGTTGTCGGAGAGAACATCTACAAACAATACATATGGACCATTTGAGTCTCCCTCCACAAGCCACTCAACCCCAAGTTGGCTTTTTAACATCGAGCATTTCTTACAAATGGTGGATGGTATCATTCATCACCCTCACCATGTCCAACACCATTGGTCCCACGGCTTGAGATTTCCCCTTGCCAGATGAGAGTGTGCTCTCACCAGTTATGGGTTGAAACTAATCATCACATCCTTCATCCAGACTAGATCTACCATCTTTGCTCCTTCCAAGAGGTGAAGACCAAGAGATGGAGACCGAGGAACACTTCATTTTCAAATGCCCATTTACTATGAGATCAGAGGAAGATATCAATGCCTCTATGGGGCCTCAGATGACACTCTATCTACTTTCTTTAGATATTCAACCCAACAATGCCTAGGTATTTTTCTTCGTGAGGTCATCACCGTCTGATACAAATCCCTAAAGGGGAATTTAGAGGCTCTAGAGCCCCCGTGTTGATCACCTCTTTTTTCTAGCCCACCCAAGCAATAGGAAACACAAAAAAGCCTTTCGATACCAATACTTCACATATCAAAGCTAATAGATTAGTTAGGCGGCACTTCTCAATGCACCATTACTATTCAAGTTACTCAAATTTCCCAACTTGCTCTCCCTTGACATTGTGGCTCTGCTCCTTCCCATTGGTGTGACTCGGCCCCATTTTGACAACAAGGATCTACTACTTACTAGCCACCCCCAAACCATAGGAGCAAACTCATATTACGAATTTCATTTCTACTATGGGAGCTACACCGGCTTTGGATGTTAGGGGAGTTTCTAAAGGATAAGCTTTGCTTCCTCCTAGGATCTCCCAACCTAGCCTCTCCAACCTCAGATACTCCCCAAGGTTTCATAGTAATCGATGATGGCTCAAACGACTCCTCCACTTTAGACATAGACAAAGATATTAAATGAGATTTCCTTCCAGTCTTCATCGGCACATGCTTTTAGAGCTCTTGTCCGCCCTTCATTGCGATTTGTTAGTAGCACGGTGCTTTAGTTTGTCTAGTGTACTTTTATTATTTTGCTTCTAGGGTTCTCTCTTCCCTAGTGCTTTCTATTGTTAATTGTTGTATCCTCTAGTCACATTGACCTACTTTTGGTCATCTATGGACATTAATATAATTTCATTTCATTTCATTTTTGGGCTCGATTAATCTCATTTCTTAGTGAAGGTTGGCTCGATATTGTGTTTTCTTTTTACGTCCAATATCTTGGATAACAACCCATATATATACAACTGTTTTGATTTGTAATAATTGCATTGATTTTAAATGGTGTTTTCAAATCCTAGTAGCAATCAATGACTCAATATAGTTTGTTGTTTTCGATACATGCATTCTAAATTATTTATGCTACAAGATGCATTGTGATTATCTTGTCAATCCATATTCACTGGTAAAGAATCTAAAATCCTATAAATTAATAAAAACAATTGTCACTAGAAGCTTGTTAATTCCAAAAAATATATAAGTTTGTCCCTTCATTTTCTAAGAAATATGTATAAAGTACAATACCCTTTTTACTCTAGTTGGAAATCAAAAATTAACCATAAATATTTGGGACAGCCTTACCAAGATGAAAATCAAACATGTTATTCATAATCCTCATAAAACATAGTTGGAACATATGCTCACCTCCTCATCATCACTATAAAATAAAGCTCATCAAAACCATCACAAGTTATACAAGATATAAATATCTAATGACCACAAACTACCAACTTAAATCTATTTCCAAGAAGTCATGGCACCATTCATAATATACAAAAGGCCATCAATCCAAGGAATAGGTTTGTTCTGCTTAATGAATACCTAATCGAGTGTTTCTTTGCTGAAGCATTTTCAGGGATCTTGCCTTGTTACCAGAAAAGTTTAGAGATCTAATAGGAAATTTAAAAGATTGAACAAGGGCATGCTTCAAAATTTCCAAGATCTGATTTCCTACTTTATCCATTTCTTTTTTCTCAATCTGGTATGGTAGTTGAAATAAGTACAGAGTACATTCTACAAATTACAACAAAACAGTCTGTTTCTTTTTGGATGGGTATCCTACTTGGTAATTCATCAAACAAATATATTAAATGTGTGCTTACTACCATCTTCACCCGAATATCTAACTTTCTGTCTATAAAAGTTATAGCAGCAGCACTTTATCGTTTTCTAGAGAAGCTCGATACATTTAAGTATAAGAGATTCAAGTACGAAAAATGTCGCATCCATATATTTTTTTCTGCTTACCTATATAAATACCCAAGAATGTGATCCAAGAAGGAATAAAATCATTAAAATGAATAAATATTAAAAACCATAAACAATATTTTTTCAAATAGTACCTATCCTTTACATCTTCATCGTGTCAAACATGAGAGCATGCTAACATTGAACGAGGATGAAACATCTTTACCCCACACTACTCCAACATTGATGTTTCATTTCATTGTTAAAAATTAAATAAGGGTCTGCTCAGCATTCAACATAAACTGACAAGCAAAAGCCTTTAAGTTCTAGGCTACAATTTTTTCTGTTATGGAGTAGTATATTGCCATCCACCTCATTAATTATAGCTTTAATCATTAAAAATTTATATCATAATTTTTTTTATAAACATCTCTACCACTGATGAAAGATCTTGTTATAGATTTGTCACACAGGTTATTGACATACCTATTTGATCTTACTTGGCATTGTTGTTTTGACATGTTAAATAGCATTTTTTCTTGCATGATATTCTGCATTGTAATGCCCAGATTTCACAATGGCATCAACGATTATGTCTCTGTCCTAAATTTTGTAATGACATCATAAAGTTATATGGCACAAACATCCTAATTTTTGTGAGGTAGGAACCCAAGTAGCAAAAACCCCTACTGGGTAATGAAATGTGGCAGATCTGAATAAGATGTGTTTAATCTTTGTAAAAAAAATATATAATATGAGAAAGATTGATCATCTATGATATAATACTGGATGACAAGCTATAATGGAACACTTGAATGATAAAGACCAAAGAGTGCCTTGGGATGTGTCAGCGCACCTTGTAGGCAGGATTAAGTCCAAAGTTCCAAACAAAACCACTCAGGAGAGTAAGAATGTCAAGAATACACTAGCTAAGGCAAGTGATTAATGCCCTCCATCAAAAATTGGATGCAATTTGTAAGAGCCAGTTCAAACTTGGAGCATAAATCAATCAGGTAGGATAGAATGAGACTCAACTAGTGCCATAACAGAGAAAAGAAAGAAAATCATTATCCTCTTACAGCTATTATTGTTACTCTAACTTTTTAGTCTCATTGACCAATTTTGGTAATCCATGAGTACCGATATAATCTCCTTCTTTCTGTTTTGAATTAATTATAATAATTTCTTGTTCTATACTCAATACTTGTGTTATCATGTACAAATTGCATAATTTCCATCAACTTTAGCACGTAGTTAGATCTATGCACTTAATAGGCAAGACAATCACAATTTAATGACAGCAAGCGAAGTTTTATGACATAACACTATAAATTTTCTAGAAGATTTTTAAATTTGATTTCCAATTCTTGGATACTAATAATAAGAGAATTGCATTGTCACTTACCATTTACACCCTCCATTGCACCACCGACAACATGCTGTGCAGCTACATCATAGACATGCCGTGTGGTAGTTGCAGGCCCAAACACTCTATCTGAAAACATCAAATACCCAATTAATAACTGTCCAAGACACTTTATTTCAATAATCAGTCGAGAAGAGAGCTGGAGTAAACATGACAGAAACTCTATCTGCTGTCTTCTAATCCACAGATCCAACGGGTAGAATTTCATTTCCCAAGAAGAATATGTAAAATTCACATTTTGAGAAAACTGAACAGTTTGACATTTATTTGCATCCTATAAGTTCAAGTGTTGTTCAGCTGCTAGTTGTACGTTATTTGACATGATTATTGAAGAGAAGAGGATCTCTAAGATATGATTGATGGCAGAACAATCTGGTTCATAAGTTCCTGATCATAATGATGGGCATGTTATTCAGCTTGATCAAGGGGTTCAAATGTTTTTTGACCTAAGCTGCTTAAAACTAATCATGTTTTATAGAATGAACACTTAGATGTAAGGTTATAAAATACAGAAGTGAATATCCCCACACTTAGCATACAAACAACTTGCTACATTATATTACATGCATGAATCTTTCTCACACATGATCTCCTTCCAACTGTCTGAAATCCTGATACCAATTCAAGAATTAAGCATCCTGCATAGTAACTTCAATACATAACAACAAGAAGAAATTACGAATCAGAAGAAATTCAAGCCATTAGTTTAATTTATGATGTACATCTGTGTGAAGCATAGTATTGGTCAGATGGAAGAATATTCAATCTTTTTGTTTCTAGTCATATATAGCAGCAGATTGTAAACAACACTAGTGTCTGTTTTAAGCCACGTTTGGTTAGTGCATAAAAGAATGGTTTCAAGAAAAAAATAACAAAAGAAAGAAAGAATTATATAGATGTTCATGAATGGCCAAAGAAGGTCAATGGAACTCAAAATTACCACAAGTTACAGCAAATCAGAAGTTCTGAAATGGCGAAAAGCAGAAAGAGACAGTTGAGGACAAAAAGTAGCATAAAGAAGTTGCTAAGGTAAGTCAGAGAAAGAGTTGTCGACCCAAAAGAGGAATTCCACAAGCACAGTGAAAAGAGTTGGGTATGAAAGAGATTGAAGAAAGAAAAGGACTGATGGAGCATTCGAGGCAATAAAAAGAGGATATCAAAGACAGAGAAAATCTTTTATCAGCAAGCATGTCAACATGTGCAAATATGAGTAAATCAAACAGATAATGTTGGTAGCTTAAGTTGCAATAAAAGATGCTCAGACAGAGGCAGATAAACGAACCTTAGGCCGGTTGTTGAACTCTAGTTCACTCGCTGGTAGCTACTGAGGCTGATTAATTGACCAAGCCAGGTAGACAGTTGATGTCTACAAGAACTTGATTGCATTGTACATTGTATTATTAGTTGATTTCTATAAGAATTTGATTGTACTGTACAGCTGCATAGTAAATTATGTTGCATACTTGTCTTGGGACAACACCATCAAAAAGGTATGTGAAGAAGATGGTTTATTAATATATTATAGCATTTTAATAGATTCTGTAATCACAAAACATGCAACTGATTCTCTGGTCATCCCATGAAGTCTGGTTAGGTGAGTCATTTTAAGTAATTATTCTAATATATTAACATTTGAAGGTGAGGTATTGAGGTTGTGTATGACAATCTGGAAGGGCTAGCTGATGCCCTAAAAATGGCGTCATCGATTGGGATTTATAATTTTTTTGCAGGAGTAACGTAGTAGTTGTTTTCTTTCTCCACTTTCCTCCATGTAGCTTGCTCTAGAGTTAGCTATCTATAGTGTTTGTTGTGTGGAGGGACTCCACAATTTTGCCAAGATGCAGCATGGTACTCATGGCCAATATTCTGTACACAAAGGTGTTGTCTCAAATCATAAGTTGAAGCATATTTTCCAGATAAGAGATTTTTCTACCCTAGCTTGGGGAGGATGGGTATGGCAACACAGGAGCCAAGCACTCTAGGTCATCGATTGCGAAGATTTTGCCTCTAAACTAGAGGGGTGTGTTGTTGTTCTTGTGGTGTGTGAATGGATTCTTCATGCACTATCCCTTATTTTGGAGGCATTGTATGTGGTGGCAAGCTTAGATAAGGAAACATGGCTTGGTGGTGATGGTATCAACGTTGGCTAACTAGTGGTTATGTTGTTTTTCTTCAGGCTTCTACCTTCTTTCATAGTGATGATGTTATTTTTTTTTCCAAAATATGGCATTGTATGTTGACAATCTTAGTCATACTGAGATATGACCACTTAGAAATTTCAAGCCTTTTCACTCTTCCCTCCCTTTCGAGTCAAAATTGTTGGTAAAGATGGTGCTATTGCATCTATGCCTACACCTTGTTAGTTCACTTTGCTATAAGTTTTGGTATGGATAGGTTTTGCCTATGTTCCATCTGGGCCATATAGCATTGGCTTATATGCTTCATATAGTTAGAATCAGCTTTAAGCCTTTATGTATATGTTCTTCTTTAATGTGTGTAGGCCCCTATAGAAAATATTGATCTATCAAAAAATATTAATCTATCCTCTAATTATCTATTAAAAAATATTAATCTATCCTCTAATTAAAAACTCAAAGGTTAAAACTCATAAATTACAATCATAATATAAAATATGTATCATTTAAAAGTTAAAAAACTAATAATAAAAAAACATAGTCCTAACTAAAAGATAAAAAAATATAAACATCAATAATAAGTGGAAGGATGATTTCACAATAATTTTTAAAAAGAAACATTAATGGTATATTTCATTGCCCTAAATTTTATCTGATTCACAGAGTATTCCCATAGGATTTTCCTAAGGCTTTGCACAGATTTTTTGAAGAGACTCTTTTCCAGTTCCAATAATCAGATTAAATCGTCAGCAGGATGAAGGTCACAACAAAGAAGGAGAAGAAAGTTTGTGCAGGCGAAATGAAGTTTTAAAGCAGAAACTTAATTCAGAAATCTATTTAGAAAAGGATTTGCTTCTAGAAACAAAGTAAAAAGTTCAAAGAATCCTTCCAATCAGACCTGCTGCCACGTGAAAACTCCATGCCCCTGGTTGTTGCTGCACAAAAACCCTTTGCTACCTGAAATAGCTTGCTGTCACTACTTGAATTTGATTGTTGATGGTTTCTGGGGTTAATGGCTCTGCAAATTTGTTATTTTATGTGTTCTATTAAAAAAGTCACCTTTTTTATTTTATTAAACAGTTATGGCTTGAATATGAAACCCAATAATAACATTACATTGACATAGAATGTAATTAATGACCTGATCTGATTTTAAAGTTGTTTTCGTGTAAACTACCAATGAAATAACAAAAAGTGTCACATAAATGTTCTCATCCAACAGAAAGCTAACCCTGCTTCTTGCAGTTAATAATTCTACATTCACATAGAGCTTCACATAAATTATTAACATTCAAATCCTCTTAACACAAAGGCAACCAAATTTAACAGCATTTGGACTAACAGAAATTCATTACAGAATTCATGTATGAAATGCCTTTTCTTCCGCTTTCAATACCAATTCATTGTAGAAGAAATGGATCGGTAATTTTGTTCTCTACATTGTAAATTATGGGAGGAAAAAAACAGATTCGCATGATTTGAAGATGTCTCATAAGTTCAGGATTCCTTTGTCAAAATATGAGAAGAAGAGGCAAACAAATGCAGAGCTTATGATGCAATATTATTATTGCCATATGGAAGGAATTGATTACCAAATGCATAAGCTGTCATTGGATTGTATTCATTCCGAACAGTTGTATCTCCATCTGCATACCAAGCTATTTCATCTCCCTTCTGAATTTCCCGTGAACTGCACCACATTTACTTATATATTCAGATTTTGATGAAATCATGGATCAAATTCACTACACAATACCAAAACCTTTAAATCTCATCAAACTGTGCACTCAACCACTGTTGCAGAAGACAACACAAACAAAATCGTGTTGAATAATACATCCCAAGAAGGTTATCAAATGCAAAGAAGGCAGAGCCCAAAACTCCAGAGCTAATGAAAGCTATGTTAAATCAACCTTTGACACAATTCAGGAACAGCAGTTGCAAAATTGTAATGTGTTACTAACATCTTCGTGCACTATACATTAATTGCTCTGACAATTCAGCATTCTGATAATCGAGATATAAGTTTCCCTACACACTAACATTTTATATTTTTATCATTGGAGAATTTACATTCTTAAAAAGATAGACAATGGTGTACATAAACTTGTTTGGGTTAAACATCTAATCAAAGGCATTGTCAAAATTCCTCAAAATTACGACATCCATTTACAAAATAAAAATTAGGTGAATAGAAACAAAAACATTATCGATACACAAACAATATTTGAAACTTTGTCATTTGGAAGCAGGGCTTTGAGGTGCAAATCCCTGGGTTGATGTTACATATTACAGTGAAATAAAACCCTCAACTAGTAGTGGGATATGCCACATTGTTTGGAAAAAGCTTGAAAGTTTTAGAACACTCCCATTGGCAAACACCACAAGCAAGGGCTCCACAAATGAAACAAGCACCTCTAAACAATGTCGGTACCAGAGAAAAGAATGCTAACACATCAGCATTTTACAGTTTCGAAGCGGATTGCCAATGCTTCGTATTTTACAGTTTCGCTGCAGATCCAGTCTGGCTTACGGTTGTTCCAGATGTCACATTCTTTAATTATCGCCTTGTACATGTTATCCATGTTATATTTACAAGATATTCAATTCAGTGGCATGTCAATATGCGATTCTGATAATGGCTATCTACGTTTAAGAAAAGGGAAGGAGAATTAAACAAAATTCCTTAGAATTCAAGATTTAACCTGGATAAGTACAAATTTATTTCGATGTGTAATGTGATCAGAAGAGTAAGACAAAATGCCTCACATTTCAGTCACTCTATTCCGCTTCACGTCAATTTAATTACCTGTTAGTTTTAACTCTGAGCAATTGATCGATAACAACAGACATTACTAAAAAAAACATATCTAAGCCAGGCATTGATAAAGAAAATTGTGAAGAAGATCATGTTACTTGAGAGGACGAAATCTAACAGTGACGGTAACATTCTCCTTAGACTTCTGGAACTCTGCTGAGGCGAGACTATCGGCATAAGCATAAGGCAGAAGGGACTTGCTCTGAACGGCAAACGACGGCAAGTTCCGTGCACTACCAGGTGTTGTCGGCGTGCTCCGTCCGGCCGACTTGGACGTTGAGCCGAAGCCCATACTGCTCGACAAATACGACGACGCCGTCGAAGACGCAGGCGATGTGGGCGACTTGGGAATCAGCGGCGACGTCTTCCTGTACTTACTGCTGTTATTCCCCTTGGACGCCATTGCGCACACACAGAACAGATTGAATGCAGGCTGAAAAATGGGGATAAATGGAGAGACATTTGGTTGCTTAGCTTAGAAGATGGAATAGATGCGCGCCAATGCGACCTGCACAGCGCACAGGAGGGGCAGAGATTGGGCCCGATCCGTCTTCCATTTTGCGCTGCTCGGATGGGAAATCCTAACCGTAAGCCCCGACTGCTCCTCAACAACAACAAACGTGTCACTTCTTTCCCCCCTCGGTCACATGAGCTCCTTCCATTACTTCCTCTCTGTGTTACCTTACGCCAATTGACCGCCCAAACTTGCTCTAAGCTTTGATTGCGTCTGTTACTGTAGCAGCTGCCACTCTCTTCCCACCTAAATCCACCTTTCCTTGTGCACCCCACTAAGTCACAAACGATGGCCCTCTTTTACCTACGCCCGTCTAAAACACGCAAGTCACCTCTAACACAACATACTTCTCGTGAAGCGCTAAAGTGCTTTCTAAGGTCAAATGCCCGGCCAATTTAACCTAAATTTTTAAGCTACAATTACCGTCTGTGAAAGCCAACCTTTGGGGACCCCAATGTATTATGCTATCATTCTTGTACGTCCACCATATCTGTCTGCACACGATGTCATACATGTGTGGATTAAATGTTAAATCCAATAATGTTTTCTTCCTCGATGGGATGCCTTTTGTTGGCGTCTTGCAAAATTGGTTAGGTATTCTGTTTTCTATATTTGGTATTTCTTGTTGTTACTGTTATTCTTTTTTTATAAGGGATGCTTAAGTTTTTGTTACGACAAGACATGTTCCTAATTCTACTATTTTATTTCCTTCTCAACACTAAATTTTAAATTTGAAAAATTTTATAGTTTTTTATTAATTATTAATTTATTGTTAGGCTATTATTGGCAGTTTGTATTATTAGATGTAAATGCCTATGATTAGTGACAAGTGATGTATTTTAGCATGGAAGTTAGCAAATAACATGATTCTTACGTGATTTCATCTATACATATCTTTAGGAATCAATCTCAACCTTCAATTTACCCTGTCTTTATAAAGTTAGATTTGTAGTCATGCAACTAAATCACTTCAATTATGCGAGTGCAAAAATGATCCCAAAACTTTTAAAATTTAAATTCAAATTTGGGCCCTTATTGACTCCCTCCAACTAGTTGTAATGAGGAGACGAAAAAGGTGAATCGTTAACTTGTGTACTAAGATGTTGTATTTAAGGACATGCCCTAATTCATTTGAAAGATGCATCAAAAGCTCTTACTTCTAACTTGCATCATTACATAAAGAACATAATTAGAGTGTCAATGTTGTATCGTCTACTTACATCATCATTATTTAGCATCCTTCCATGTTTGCCTCAACTATGGAGATGCAAGCTTGTAGATTAGTACATTAAAACATACATGCAACCACAATAACAAAACATGTGATATACACAATACTAAAGCTTCTTTATTCACATCACAACATTGATTACAACACTTAAAGCTTCCTTGCCGAAAAGGAAAGGGGGCAAGCTAGGACTCTCACTACCTCCTTTATTTGTTTGCCTAAACCTATTACCAACTATGGATCAATTTATCTCAAACCTCTCTTCTATCTAACATATGCATAAAAGGCATGTTTTTATAGATGTGAGACCCTCCCATTTTATATTTATTACTTTCTAGGATTATCTCTCAAGCTTGTTACTTCATGTGTAAGCAAGCCTATGCACGTGCTCCTATTAAAGATAGGCATTACATTGATTTACGTGTAAGCAATTATATGCATGTGTATCTCTTAAACGTATGACTTATTACTCAATTAATAGTTATTATTACGTCGAAGGCGTTCCCTTTGTGAGCAGAGTGGGCTGACTTCGGCGATCGATGGTCTCCATTGGTGTAGAGACATGCAAGATGATTGAACTGTCTTGCACCATTGGATTTCGCCACAGTTTTTTCGTCAGTTTGTCGATTGTTTTTTTCTTCTCCGATGTACAGCTTGACCATTGATTCGTGGTCGTCAGACGAAGAAATCCTTTTCGGCAAGGAAACTGGGAACTGCAATGTAGCAATGTTGTATACTTATTGATAACAGAAAGGAATATTCGCAAAACCTAACAAGCCAGCGTGAAAATAGGGTTTTACCGCGAAAATGATCAATGCTTTACAATAAATATCTACATTTAATCACTGTAATATGCAACGACCACTTCCCAAAATTCATTGTTTATAAGCTAAATATAGTATTTAATGACTCAAAGTAAATGAATGAGACACAAATATAATTTAATGTGAGATATTCTTTTAGAATTTTAAGGAGGCTTGTTTTTCATTAAAGTTAAATCATTCATGAAGATTTTTAAGTTCTTTTTAGGTCTTTTTTATATTAATTTGTAAGTTATATAATTGTGAGAAGTAAATAACATTTATATTAAAAAAAATTAATTAAATAGTATTATAAATAAAACATTATTTTAGAATTAAGAGTTTTGTTTGATTATGATATTGAATTTAAAAAATTTAAAATATATTTAGTTTTGATTCATGTTAATTTAATTTTGCAAGATGTATTTAATTAATTTTCTGCGTGAAAGAGTTAGGATTTGTTAGATGACTACACATGAATCAATGAAAAATTTGTCTGAGCATTTTGTGTCTACGAAATCGCCCTATATGATTATAGGACTATTCACGTAACCGTGGATCTAATCTTTTTGCACAAATTTGAATTGTAATTGAGATATAGACTTTAATAAATTTCAAGTTTGTAATAGGCTTGCCTTGATTTTTTAACCTATTTAAAAATGGTAGTGTATAGGGGAGTTTGCTAGGCAAGGATTTTTCTCATTTGGTCAAACCCCTAAATATTGATTTAACAACTTTATACAATGATTGAAGATAATAGACAATCATTTGTAATGAATTATCCGCCACCTTGGGAATATGAAATATTTAATAATATACATTATAAAAATGAAATACATAATAATAAATATAGTTTTTATATAGATATATAAAGAGAGAGAAAGAGATTGAGAGAGAGTGAGACAGGAGAAGCGCAGATTCAACAATAAGGGCGTCATCTGTACTAGGCGATTTGTCTTATGTTGCCATGTCATCACAAAAGGAGGTTACAAATTCATTTGTGAATTGGAGCATAATTGAACCTCCTCCACCGTGGATGCCTGTAGTTGGTAATAATTAGAATATGCGGGTAAGAGTTTGTTGTCGTTACAAATTCATTCATGAATTGGAGCGATCCTTTGAAGCATATTGTGTGGGGCAGCCAGATCATTAAAAACTCTGCCAAACATCTCTCTAATTTATATTGTGAAGAGGTGGCATGAGATTTTACTTTAAGAGATTAATATACATAGAAATTTCAGTTAAAAAATAAAAGATAAAATTTAAGGTTGAAAATAAATTAAAATTTTATATATTACATATCGATTTTCTAAATTTTACTTAATTTTTAGAACATTAAGTATAGTAAGTTTTTATAATCTAAATAAATTTAATGTAACAAACTTGAAAAAATTGAAAATAACTGAAACTAACTAAATGTGGACATGGGGGAGATAAGGAACACAAAAGGGAAAAACTACGAGCAAAAAGCAAATAATGTTGGAAGAACAAAACTCTTATATAAAATGCTTAAGAAGGCAAGTGCCTGGATAGATCCAACACCTAAGTAAAAGAACACCTAGAGGTAGACACAAGATAAAAAAAATAACAGGGCTATCAAAGAATAGAGTTAGCAAGTTAATATAAACATAAACGAAGTGATAAATGTACATCTTATAAGTTATAATCGTGCATAAGCATGCATAGTACTATATATGGGATAATAAGGAAAAATGTATAGTTATGATTATACATATATAAAGTTTTCACATTTGTATAAATTGATGATTAGTGATGTTAAATTGTATATGATACTTTAGAAACATGATGCTAAATTTATTTATGATGAGCATTAATTGAATATTTATTATTAAATTTTTTTAAATATTGGTGAAATTATTTCTATTTTTGTATTTACGTATATTTATATGAATAGGTATTTTAACAATAAGAAAATTGATATATAATTTTTAATGTATTTATATATTTATCTTATTTGTGTAAGTATAATATTTAAAGGGAAAATCCAAAAATACATTGAATTAGTTTTACAAGTACAAAGTAACAAACTAATTAAATAGACATTGTAAGGTAGCATATTAGTTTAACAAGGGTTGTGTTGTACCTCAATTTCCTGCTAAAGGTTGCAAAACTGATTTGCAAAAAATGCACAGTACATTGTGAGAAATGCACATCTAGAAGTAAGGTAAGAAAGCAAGGTCACAAAACATGTAAAGGTGGTGAGGTAAAGTTCATGTAGGCTAATCATGCATAGTCAACAAATGATGATGTCATCATACATAGGTGGCATCCTAGTCATTAATGTACGAACGAGTAGATGGAGGTCCCATATGGTAGAAAGGTTTGTGTAATCTCTATATGGAGGGATCCATGATCCATGATGGAAAAGCAATGTCTCATACAATTTTTATGGCTAATAAAGCTCCCGTGGTCATAAATCCCTATGCATACCATATACTATGCAATCATGAATTCATGTGCAGGTACATTAGAACATTTATTTGTGCTAAGTACATTATGAATGGGAAGAAGTAATGAATGTAGAAGAGGGTTGAGCATAGAGTGGTGACCATAAATGTATTATCAAAAAGTACAGTGAGGAGAGACCAACATACAAGTATGAAGAAAACCTTATACCAACAAAAAAAGGCCTTCATACAACCTTAGAAAATGCATGATTTGGGCAGCTCCAACCTTAAATCCACTACTAAAAGTGACAACTATTGATTTCATTGACTCTAACCGCCCAATATTTCAAGTCCAACATGTTCTTAATCAAGAAGCAAAAAGCAACCTATCTATCCAGCATCAAAAAGCATATGATATTAGTGTGTCACCTCTCTCTGCCATTGGTTTGCAACCACCACTAAAATCATCATTTAAGGAACTGCAGGAACTAGAAAGTCACATTTGATCTCAATCATCAAATCCATACTCACGGGGACGACCCTGCACGGCCAATCACCATTATTACTTCTCGCACCAACTAGTGTTGCAGCTTTCAACATTCAAGCATCTACACGTCCTCTAGATACCAATCAGAGAAATGAACCCCTACAAGGGAAGGTGCTTCCTACATTCCAAGAGAGCATGTATTTCATTCATTACATTCAGATAGATGAAATGAGCTTCATTGGCCCAAAGTTGCTACAACGAATTGACATCAGGTTGCATGAGGCATTCCTTGCCCATAATCATATCCCATTTGGGGGACGCTCAATCATGCTCTATGGTGACCTTAGCTAGCTACCACCAGTCAAGGACATCCCCATGTATGCTTCAACTTCCTATGACAGAACACTATGGTCGAAGTTTCACCACAGTAATTACATTGACCAAAATATTTTTTTAAATCAGTGAGGAGCCTATACAAGTTGCTTTCCATCCACTTCTCTCGAAGATAAGGAATGTAGAGCCTACAGTTGAAGATTGGCATGTTCTAATGTCATGCTCAAGTTCTTCACTCACCTCTGCTGAGAAGGCACCTTTTTATCCTCCATACATTTATTTGCAACAATGAGTTGGTTTCACTACATAACAAATGTATGCTACAATCTTCAGCAATACCAATTGCCTTGTCCCATGTAGAGCAGCTAAAAGGGGCAACATGCCCAAATCTAGACGTTGAATAGATTGAAGCTAATATTCTCTTGGGTATTGGCCAAGAAGTTATGTTGTGTTCTAATTTGTGGGTGCAAGCAGGGCTTGTGAATGGTGCACTGGGACAATTCAAAGCAAAAGTATAAAGGATGGCAAGAAACTGCCTCAACTTCCCTTGTTTGTTGTTGTTTAATTTAAAATATCCATTTTTAAAAAATATCAGGACCCACTGATTCCATGTCATTTGTGCTTAACCAATGCTGCAATGTTCTTAAAAAAACATTACTAACAAATTTGAAATGATGTGTTCACTATAGGATGAGAGGTGACATGGAGAAATGGAGTGATTTCACTCACACTCCCAGCCTATTGTGACCTTTGAAACTTTTCTTATTGCAATAGCATGAAACTTGACCATTTTTTTGGTTTCTCTCTATGCTCAAATACTATGTTGGATATGCATCTACTTGCAATTATTATGCATAATAGACCTGCCATGGTGTTTAGAAGAGGTTGATGCTGCACCATGTTCTTGTAATAGCTACAGAAAATTTCTATGTTAGATCATTTCTCACACTCTAATTTGTGCCTTGCATAATTCTTGGGGGCACACAGGCTTTATTTGATGCTACATCTAAACTTATAATGGTTGTGCCATCCTTTTTATGGCTTTTGTCCAGTTCCCTCTTTGAAGATGGATATGCAACCTTCTTATATGTCATGCAACATCATGGATTCTTGTAATGGTTCTCATCATGCTATGCATTATTTCTCTTATGATGTGTTGAGTTCTTATTGGCTACCCAATCTTCTTTAACCCCTACACCATGATTGTGCTAGATATTTTGCAATGTATGTTCCTTGTTCCATGGTTGCACAATGTTATTTATACATGCGACCTTTTTTTTCACCAATGGTTGCACATCAATATAAAGGAATCTAAGACCTCTTTGTTTTCAAAATGGTGTCAATTTCTCCAAATTTTGTTTTTGATTACTGGGTAAAATAGGTTTTGAAGGGTGCCCGAAACCCTTTACAACAAGTAGCAATCCATACACAAAAAGCCAACCAAAAGCCTACTGACAACCAAAAAACTAGATAAAAGCATAGAAAAAGGTAGCAAAACAAAAAGCCACGGAAACTACAACTTCTTCAGAGTATCAGCTCCTTCCAACTCTTGTTCATAAAACTTTTCATGTAGTTTGGCAAAGTTTACCAACTCCTTCTTTTTGTCTTCAAACTACTTCTTTTTGTTGCCCTTGGTGCGAGTCGACATGCCCCCTTTGTCATATTGCACAACTTGTTTACCCTTTTCTTTGTTACCAATATTCTTATCAGCCAACGCAACTTCCTCCAGCATCAGGATATCCTCTGCAATAAGATCCCTAACCCAGTCCTTTCTAAGCTCCTTAAGCTTGTCAGTGAGAAGTTTCATCCCCTACAGACTATTCTGAATAGTAAGCTTGTTGATTTTCATCATCTTCTCCAGGTTTGCATTAACACCAATCAGCTTCTCCTCCAAATACTCAATCCTTTTCCCATACTCCTCCTTCAACCTAAGGAGCTCGCGTTCCATCTCCTCCATTCTAGGAATTACATCCCAGCTCTGGATTTCCTCCAAATTTTGTTGATGACATACGAAAAATTAGTATAAAGGGCATAAAAGAGATCTTGTGACATTTATCAAAAAAAAATCTTAAATCCATCTATGATAGCAAGTAGAGGTAGGGTTGTACACCAATCAATTGATTTCTACATTTTTGTTCTCAGAAAAATATAGATTCCTCTTCCATTTGCCGATCAATAGTAATTAGTGATATGTTTGTTATTCAACAATGTTACTTTTATATAGATAAATTAAGTTCAAGTATTGTTCTATACACAACCATACTGGCTGGAATTTCATAATTCAGATTAGTTAAATATATTGTTGGTTGTATGTCTTTTTTGGGAGAAATTCTTGATATGATATTTATTTTAGAAAATAGGAAATACTAGACTTAGCAAAAAAGAAATTACGTGGGACAAATTAAATCAGTTTTTACTATATACCTAATTACATAAATGCAGTTATGTTTATAATTTAAAATTTCTTTTATCTTTGTTTAAAGGGTGGAAATAAAGAAACACATGTGAAATGGGGCAAGAATAACCCTAGCAATGGTGTTGCCTTCTATAATCTCTTTTCTACTACCCAGATATCGAATTGCTCAAATGTTTAGTGTATAAACTGCATCCAAATAGACCAGATGCTTGTTATTATACTTTAGTGCAAAAGTCCAAAGGCTTGGCTATTGTGATGCGAGTGATGCTATTAAGATCATTGGTGCGATGTTGAGTTGTATTATGATTTATTTTATACACCATCCAAATTTAATATGTCGATTATAGTTTTGCAATGCTTAACGCATTGATATTTAGCCAACACATTATTTCTAAATGGTGCGTAATGTTTAATTGGATTCATTTCACATGTCCTTCAATATTCATGCTTACACTCTGCCTATTTCAATGTTGTGCAATAGTTTATCTACTTGTTATATTTAAAGGCTCATATTGTTGCGCTACAGTTTAAAAGTGATTACTAAGTTGTCTAAATGATGATTGAATGGTACAAAATGTTCCTTGATACATCCACACACATTTATGGAGCTCATCATATTACAATAGGTTCTAAAACTAAAGCCTCACTTTCAATGATTGCACTTTGGATTTTTATGTTGTACACGCTCCAATGGAGTGCTACATTTTTTTTACTATTGTGGATAATTTACATGTTCCTTATTGTTTTTCCTAACCATGCAATTTTAAACTCTCTCCAACATTTCTCGACGTACCCATTGCACACTACAGTGCGATTGCTAGTTCTAAAGTTTTCTAATAGGGAGTTCAGGAGAATAAGGTGCTCTAGAGCTAGTTGAGAAAGATGAAAAGTCATCCTCCACGAGAGCCTTTGGAGCTCCCTTTCTTCATGTGAAAGAGTTAAATTGGTTGTCTTTATCTTTTTGGTGACCTTTGGTATTTAGCTCTTCATTGTGTGGTATGAGTGAACTAGTGTATGTCATTATTTGGTTTTCTCTATAATATGTAATATGTGTTGTTTTCCTTTAATTCTTGTTTCCCATGTGTTTTGGTATAGTTTCTCTATTTTTTGGTATGTATGTTTTGTGTTGTGTGTCAACCTTGATTTTGGAGCACGTGGGATGTCCCAAGGCTTTTTGTATTAACTCCATGGGTATGACGACTCTTGGGGAGATAGTAGTTAATGGCACATGAAATTAGAGTAAAGGGAGATGAAAATGGAGGCAAAAAGGACTTTAAGTTTGGCCTTGATGGTTCATCTATAAGATGTGGTTTCTAATGATAAGAATCAAGAGAATGGTGCCACTACTGAAGGATTCAAATAAATATTCAAACAAGATCTATGTTTTGAGGATGGAATGGTGCCACTACTGAGGGATTCAAATAAATATTCAAACAAGATCTATGTTTTGAGGATGTTATAATAATTCCAAAGGTGGTGTAGTTTTGTCACATCCCTAATTTTTTAGTATGTTTTACTTTTTACTTGTATGCAATTAGAAGATAATTTTGCATGGTTTTAATGATTTGACATTTAGAGAAAATGTCAAGATAAATCAATGATTTTATGAGTTTGAGTTTATATGTATAGAATTAGACATGTGATTATATAATGTCATGATTATTTATTCATAAGATATATGATGTAACTAATGATGCACTAATCCTAGTTTGGTTGATTGCAAGATGTAACCAGGAAAATAGGTTT
The DNA here is from genome assembly GCA_027924645.1 of Cunninghamia lanceolata. Taxonomy (NCBI): domain Eukaryota; kingdom Viridiplantae; phylum Streptophyta; class Pinopsida; order Cupressales; family Cupressaceae; genus Cunninghamia; species Cunninghamia lanceolata. The sequence continues at coordinate 310,049 of BSBN01001588.1, forward strand.
TCAAAGCTCCAAGAAAGAGAGGGAGAGTATCATCAGAGAGAAGTGAATAGACGTATGGATATGGATAGGTTGTTACCATATAAGTCTTGTACTTGCACCTTTAGTGAACCCTCGTCGAGTTTGGTACGTTAAGGTCATCTCTTTTGGTCTAAGTTGTTTTCGATTCGACAATCATCGATTTGTTGTCAAGATCCTTTGGCTCAGGGTTTGTCGAAAACCTAGTGGGATAGAACAACCATCGACGGGATATAGTCGATAGACATTATTATCCTCTTTATTATTTGAATATAGTTTATTATTATAACTAATTAATATTAGTGCTAAACTATTTTATTATCGCCATTTTCTGATAAGTTCCCATTCGATAATCTATCTTGTTGGTGTTTGCACAAAATAGAGAGGGGGAGAATATCTCGACCCCATTCTCGTATTTTGTCAAGTGTATGGAACAGTGAGATAATATGTTGTTTATGTGGTATTGTCTATTTAAAAATTATTTATAAGTTATACTTATAATGTTATGTCAAAGATATTCTTTTGCATCGTGGAACGATAGCATTTATGCAATTGAGACCTCTCCATATAATCATGGAGCACTCAACTTCCACCTCCACGTCATTGGAGAAGTTGTGGAGGAGTACGAGAGAGTGGTCATAAAGGACCAACTACTCCACTTGTTGCATGCTATCGAAGCACGTTCAAAGGCACAAATCTACCTTAAACTCTACAAATAAGTGGAGTGAGAGAGTCGTTTTAAGATTGCATTATCTAGTAGTGAGGATATCAGTGGAGAATATACACACGGAGAGGAATATCTTCGTGGAGAACAGGCTGATAGGATTGTTGTAGTAACAGATAGTACACAATAAACAAAGAGAGAAAGAGCTTTGTATCTGAAGCAAAAGCTTGGTCAAGGATCATGGAGATAATAGTAACTTGTTCTTACTTTGAATCTGTGAAGATAGACTGGTAGAAACAACAAGGTAGCAGTGTTGTGTTTGGGTTGAAAAGAGGTTTATCTCAAACAAGTCAATCAACAGTTTATAGGTATGAGAAACTTATGTCGATTCGTTCTTATAATGCAATAGATCATTATCTTTGTTATATTATCTTGATAATTTATAGAGATCATTCTTATTATATGAACGTAGTCGAAGGATTGAAGCTAAGTTATTTTATCCGTCTAATAAATCCACAGAGCTTAGCTAAATTGTGTTGTAATACAGAAGAAACTTAGCATAGAACAACACTTGTACACCACTGTATAGTTGTCAATTGTTCAAGATCTCAGTTAGCAAATTAGTTGAGGGAGGTCATTGATTTCTAAGAACAAAAATGAGTCTGATAAACCCTGTTTTCATGGAGAAATTGAAACTGTGATAGAAATCTCTTAACTAAGTTTATACCAATCAAACATAGTGTCTCTGTAGTTAACAATCATCCTTGGGAGGCATAAATTTAGCCTGTTCCTTTCGAGTTAACTGAAACTTTTTTGTGTCTTTGAGGGCACACTTTTTAGGTTGTATTTCTTTAGGATTGAAATGTACCACAGAGCTATAATTACATTGGCAGAAACTCAGCCTATTTAATTAATGAATTTAACCTAGGAATAGATATGAGTAGGAATGACTAAGTTTTATTGCTTATCACTTGAATGATTACAAGTTTGATCTATTCTTATAATTTAGAATATATATTTATAGAGAGGTTGTTTATTATTGTTTGAAAGCTCTAGGAAAGAGATATTTCGTCGCATTAGTAGTCTACAATAAAGACAAGTAATTTCATGATATTTGAAAGATATTCCCTATGAGATCAAATCTATTTTGTTAAGAAGGTTCGAGATATAAATAGGTTTGCATATCTCAGTGAGATGAAAGATTTTGGAATAGTTATTGTTATATGACAGAGTGGTATTGTCATCATTAAGAACAATTTTGTATAGTGATACAATACAATTAATATATTCAACAACATGGTAGGCATTATCATGATAAACTTAGAATATTAATCTTTTATTCTTAGTCTCTTCTTTATTAAAAGGTCATTTGACTTGAGAAGACGAAGAGGTCAAAAGTATTATTATTGAGTCATAGACTCGAAACCTTTTTAGGTTATAAGATTAAACTTGGTTAAAAGCATTAAGGATAATGATAGTATATATATTAAGGTATAATGTGAAGACATAAATTCATGTTTTTATAAGAAATATGGATTATGTTCACTGCCCAAGTGGTCTAGGAAGGACTAGAAGGTATTACATTCATATTTTATTATCTTACATTCTTATTATTAATAACAAGAGTTTGGAAAGGGTTAGAGGAAATAGAAACCCTAGATTCAACCCAAAAGGAGTTTAGAAAGCTTAAAATACAAAGTCAATTATGACTTTGTCTTAATCTAAGTAGTTAATGGTTGACAATGGAAGAGTCGAGAAACCATAGACTAAGGTGTTATAAATAGATAGTTTTAAGAAGCTTTTGATAGTGTTTATTGATACCTTGATTGAAGTCAAAATATGACTTATAGAACTAGAGTGCTTAATATTGAGTTGATGAGTAGAACGATAGGAAGTCTTATACTTTGATGTGTGGAAGAAGCTACTAAGTACTCTCAAGAGGTTTATTCTTCTAAGTCTATGCAAGTAGATATTATAGATTTGACATTAAATGCTAAGTCAGTTGACTATGAGTAGTTTAGTCAAGGCAATTATGCCTAAAGATACTAGCCAAACAAATCAAATTGTAGGATGAGATAGTCTCCAAGTCGAGTTAGAGGTGTGTGGACACACGACTGTGTTTATTATAAACGAATGTTCATATAGAAACTTTGGCCAAAGTGATGCATTTGTCTATGCATGCATTAGTCAGTTCACGGTGTCTAGATGGCATAACCTGTCATAATGATCATACTTAGCTAGAAGATCGTCTAGAGTTGTATGGTCGATTGAGTTACGTAGGACCAAACATTAGGACTCAGATGGCAACTTGTTAGATCCATATGTCTATCCTCTTCATGAAGGGTAGGGCCACTTCCAGGAAGGAAGGTGTGCGGAGGACAGATGGTCTATGGTTGGAGGTAAAGCACTCGGATGATGCTCTTCCTTTGTAGCAGAAGACTCGCCAAGACTTGAACGACAGATATCAAGATTCCAGAGACAATATTCTTTATGTAAAATTTCATGTTATGATGTAAAACTATTATTTGCCAAGTGCAATGTATTTGTAAATGTAAAGTGATATGTTATCATTATAATTTATCTTTGAATATATTGAACTTCAGGTTTGAAAAATATTCAGAAAAAGATATGCTTTTATTTCTTTGAAATATTGCAATTTAAAAAAATTATGTATATTTCACCTATGATTATTATGATCTTTTACTTCTTAGTAATTATGTGAGTAATTCCGAGTAATATGAGATGGCATGTTACAAGTTTACTATTAGTAGTAAATATGGAACATGAGACATCCACAACATCTTTGAAGGCAAGGAGCTCGCCAAAGTAGGAGAGTGGCCCCCTATACCCAAGAAATTTATGGTTGTTTCTTCTAACTCTATATGCCTAAAATTGTAAATTAAAAAAGCTAGATAGGCTGAGAAATATTGCCATTTTTCATTTGTTTAAATAAAGAAGCTCTTCTATCTAGATTTTTTTATAATTAGTTAATGTCAATCAGTGGGGAAAAAACTATGGATTTATGTGTCTTTTTTGTAGAATGGTACAACCTAGTCTATTCATGGTGATTTTTAAGAATGCAAATATGTAAAAATGATTCTTAAATTTCTTGTTTTGGAATATGGGTCGCTCTAATTTTAGGGCCCTCTCTTGGAACCCTGAGTTGAGCCCAATAGATGTTGCAATTCATGCTTCCCCAGTGTGAATTAAAATTCTAAATGTCTTGCTTCAGTTATGATTTCTACTCTCTCATGCTCTAAAATCAATCAGGTAAGTTCTATAGAATGAAGAAAATAGAGTTATGCCACCTCATTTAAATGCTAGAGTTCTAATTTCTATAAAGTTGGATAAGGAAATTCCCAAAGTTTTGCATTTTTTTTAATTGATTATCTATTACCAAGGAAAAAAATAGTAGGTTACAATATGATTTAGATGCCTACATTGGGCAATCAAAATTCAAGGACAATATTGTCTATCCAACTGAATCAAAACAATAGATACATATGCATAGTATTAACTTTACCAGTCAAAACATAATGAACAGATTATATTGCTATTGTTCTCACAACTCAAAAAGACATCAGTACACCATATATCATAGTCTAATTACATCATTTGTTGCAGCTTTCTTTATAACTATCAATTTCATAGGTACCAATGGAAGGAGTAATTGCTGATATATTATCATTTTGCCTAACCACCTCCATATTAGCACCATCAGAGCATATTTTCTCCTTGAGTCCCATATCCTTTAGAAGCTTGTCAAAGGTGAAGTTCTTGTTTTATTTATTCTGGAATTATATATAACGTTTTACAAACTTATCATCCACTTGTCTAGCATCATGTGACTAGAAGTTTGTTGTTTTGATCTCAGATCTCTTGATGCATGCTTGTCCTTCATCCATTAGCTCCTATAACTTCTCTTTTGACATCTCAAGTATCATGGTAACATGCATAACAATATGATAAAAGGTGAGTCTTCTAGAAAACTCCATGAGGTGTATTCTCTTGTCCTAAAAATAATTCTCATTTCTCCATTTCTATAGGAGCCAAAGAATATCAATGGTTAAAATAAGCCAAAAAGAACTATAATGAATATCCAACCCCTTAACATAACCAAACAATATTTCATGCCAAGAAAAGTTATTTCTCCCATCCCAACCCCCCATATCAGAAAGGAAAATCAACCAAATTTCCTTAGCAAACTTGCAATCAGAAAAAATATGTTCAATAGTCTTAGGCATATTACAAAGTTTACAAATACTTTTAACTTGGTCAGATTTAAAACAATTCATTCCAACATCCAGTCTCTTTAGCAAAAGCAACCATTTGAAACAAGACTTCTTAGGATCAATGATATTAGACCAGTAACACTTAAAGATTTTAATCTGCGGACTTTGACTGAGGTTAAGCTTCTAGCTTCTATTCACATGACTGATGACTTTTTGGGAATCAATTAAGATCCTATACAACTTCTTGGGGCTGATTTTTAAAAAAGAAAAGCCATCTACCCATAAGAAATTCTCATCAAGTTCAGTATTGAAGCTGATATCAATAGGGAATTACATATTGTGATAAGCTTTCTTCAGGACTGAATAAGTCCTTCTTTCGGACAATAGCAATCCATACTTACTACTGAGCCAATGCCAATCTCTCAATTGATTACTTTGCATGATGTCATTGAAAACACTAATCCCCTTGTTATTCCATTTTGAAGGAGAGCAAGAGGCTTATTGTTCCAATGTAGACTCCACCATATAGATAAGAAACTACAAATTTTGTTGTTACCTTTACTGTAAGCATTGCAGCCTTTGATGAATTTTCTCACCATCTCCCAAGCTTTCTAGATACTCTTAAACACATTAGAGTCAAAGGGAGAGACATAAACTTACCAAATAAGATATCTTGTGGGTGAAGCTCTTTCCACTGGTTGGATTTTTTTGGAACAACCATTTGAATGTTGTTTCTAATGAGTACCTTCCAAGGTTCCTTCCCATTAAAGGACTTAATTATCTATTTTGTTGCAAGAGTAATCCCTTGGATCTTCTTCAAGTCCTTTAACCCTAGATCACCTCGATCTCTATCCATGCAGCACCACTGCAAATTAACAATTGTCCTCTTTTTATTTCCTTTTCCATCAGACTAGAGGAACTTTTTGATAACCTTATGAATGTCATTGATTTGGTAATTATTAAAAAAATAGACTGTGGCATAATAAATATTGTAGGAGACAATCTCTTGACAGACCTGGAACCTACCAGCCATTGACAGATACCGATTGTTCCATTTTGAGATTTTTCTATCAATTTTGTCATGAATCCATTCCCACACGTCTTTTAGGGAGGGATTAATTGAAAATAGGATGCCAATATATCTAACTTGTTTGCTATCCCCCCTTAAAAGAAAACCCTGCTTATTAAACTAGCTTAGAGGGTTCTTTACAAATAAGAAGAGTAGATTTACTCTCTGAGATTTTAGCACCAGATGCTTTACAAAACAAATTCAACTTATTCATCATGTTATCAAAGTTTTTCTCTTCCAGATCCACAAAAAGTATAGCATCATCTGCAAATTGTATATTTAGTAGGTCATCATTATTCGAGAGAATCAACACATTAATCTTCTCTCCATTACTATTTGTTCTTAGTAAAAAGTGTAAGACATCTAAGTCAATCAAAAACAAGGCTGGGGCTGAGGGGCACCCTTGCCTAATAGACCTCTAAATGTGATATTGAGGGGTGGACAACTCTAAAACAACCTCAATCAACCAATCTTTGAAACCCTAAAGCATCATTTGGTGGGTTTTTCCTCATAAGCCTTCAATCTTTAAGGCATAAAACATCGAGGCAGCAAATTGAGTATTTTGGTCATAATTTTTAGTATAGACATGATACCAAAAATGTAAACACAGTTCTAGATACCCATTTAGACATTATTTAACATATCTCAAAATGGGCTAGGTTTGTTTTGTACGAAATAGGGCAAAACAAGGTTGTTCCGAACTGGGAACCCTAGGCAGGATTTAGGACTATTATCACTAAATATGCTCTAAATTTTGCAAAACTTGATGAAATGACTCCAAACAAAAAGTAAATTTTTTGTATTTCATATATCTATCATCCACATGCCTACTCTTTGCCGTCTAAAGTCATACAAATCCGTCCCAAACACGTTTCTTGCAAAAAAAAGTAAAAAACTAGAAATGACAATCACTAATTTGATCATAAGTTTCACAAAACAGGACAAAAATCAACCAAACCAAAAACATTAGAAATGTAAGTCAAATTTATTTCCAACCATACCACATTTAGGTCATTAAATTCAAAGTAAAGTCCATACAAACTCAAATAACAACACTGGAATGTTAGAAATTACACAAAAACAGTGATATTCTATTGTTTCAACTTCCAAACTTCTTCAACCCCACTTCATTTCGACCACACAAGGTCTTTTTAAACATTTAACAAACATGTTCCAATGGTTCATGACCAATTTTTAGTTTAATTGGTTCATATTCTTAACACTTTTCATATTCCTTCATTGTGCAACATTGAGACTTTTCATATTCCTCTAGACTCCAACTTACACCTAATGACTCAAATTTGACTCCAACACACAAGAATGGTCTTAGAAGACCTTGTTACATGAAAAACACCAAAAATAAAATAAAATGTTAACTTATGACCCCTTGAAGACATGAAGACGTGTGGGTGCCCCTGCACCATACTCCCAAGGGAAAGAAAAAACTCAAGTCCACTTGAGTGTAGGTCTTCTCTTTCTTCATAGTCTTCCAATTCTTCTGCAACTTGTCCTTCATTTGTACATAATATCTACCTTCCAGCCGATGGTTCTTCGAGTCCTATCATATGTTTTGATAAATTAATACTTATTTCTTGCTGATTCAGTGATGGCATATGTGCCCTGTTACATGTAGTATGTATATTTTAATACCTTTGGTTATTTTTAATCTGAGGATGACCATGAGGCAACCTATTTCTTGCATTTCAATTTCATATATTCTATTCTTATATCCACAGACCTCGATTGGTTTCGTGCACCCTGTCAAGTATTCAAGTTTACGGTCATTGTTTCCATTTTGGTTGACTCAATGATAGCTATGTCATTTTGTGGTATACATTTGATATATGATAACATCTTTCTTTATACATAGCTAGTGCCCTATCGTGTTCCTTCTATATCTATTAATACCTTTGGTTTTCATTGTTTTGTGATGGCCTTTACGACCTGCTTCATATCTCTTATAATGGATATATCATAGCCGACGCCATAATGGCTTATGGCACCTTGTTGTGCTTTCAAAGTATCAATTAATGACTGTATTTTGGGCCAATTACTAGGATTACTTATTTAGCATGTTAACATGTGTGAACAACTTTTGATGTTTCTAAATATGGTGATGGCACTTGCACCATATTACATGCAAATTCATTAACTATTAATATCTTTATTTGATATGGCTCTTGCAGACTGTGATAAGCATTCTAAATTGTATTAAATTCTTTGTGATGACTCTGAGATAATTATTGCACCCTATCAATATCTTTACTGTTGTTTATAACATTATTTCTGAATGATTAATGCGAGGAATTGGTATGATTTTGGGTGAAGTTAATCACTTATGTGATCAGCTGATTTCATAGCTAGTATAAATTGGCACTTGAGTTGGCTATTATATAGTTGGTATAATGTTTAATGAGTACATATCAATTTAGAGAATGATTTCTCAAGGTCATCGATTTAATTCTTCCATTTTATATATATGTGATGATCTATTTTATTTATTCATTCCAACCATACGTAGATGTATACCCCTGTATTCTCGTAATCATTCAAATGTGGTTATACCACATTATGATAGATGAATAACTTGGAATACATATACGTAATGATTTGGATGAATAGTAAGTATTGAGATTTCTATATTTGTGCATTACTTTCATTCGATTTTGTTTTAGTAATACATTTAAAAGGTATGATGAATTTGATTATTGTTACAATATAAATAACTTAGATTTATTCTAGTTGCCAGTTATTCATCTTGAAGTTATGTTCTTCTATATATAAAAGAGTTTAACATGTGATTTCGAAAGGAACCATTTAAATGTGTAGAATAGAGGTTACATTATAATCAACTGTAATTGAATTTAATCATTAAATTCCCTTTTTGTTCATCTCATTATAATTATTCTTTTATTAGACAAATCTTGATTAGATAAATAGAAGATTGTAACATTTGTTTAGAATGGTTATGTAACAAAATGATTATTATTATTCTCCTCTAGTTTATTTCATTTCTTATAGACTTATTTTAAAGTCAATATTTCTTTCTATCTTTAGAATTAAAGAATGTTTAGAACAATATAGTGTTGGAAACTTGTTCGGATAGGCATTTCATCGCACACTCTCACCTCACCGATACAGATCTTAGTGATCAGAAAATGGTGCCTCATCTAGAACAATTGGATAATAATTCTTTAGTAAATTTAATGATTAATAAAGTGATATTTTTGTTATTTCCACTGAACCCAGACACTCACTTGTCGTATGCTCTCACCTCGCCCATTAGGGATCTTGGTGATTAGAAAACAATGTGTGTTCCTTTGTGGTTTAACAACTAAACTTATCAAGTAGTGTTCAGTAAATACAGTAACTCTGGTTCACATTTATGGGTTATGTCGTCGTGTCTAAACTACTACACTTAATACCTAACAGAGCTGCTTTAATGGTGTTTGTGGCATCGACCCTTTAAATCACCAGGGAGTTATAAGGAAAACAAACTCTTAAGTTCAAGTGAATGGGAAATCTTCCTCGGAAAAATGAACATTTAGATGAACAAATCAATTTGGAACTCAACTACACATCAAACACCCCTCTTAGGTGTTTGGAATTCTCGTTAATGTTTTTGTCCCTATTTCACTTGAGTAGGTGGTAGCCGACGAAGAACTGTCTGGGGAAACTAGACCCTAGAAAGGGTTGCATACCCACTCACATAGTTACATAAACATAGAACAACCAAAACTACACATTACACATAACGAATCCTTGTGTACCTTGATCTCGTGGATACAAGGTATGTAGGCAGCCTGGGAAATGAAGAATGTTTCCAGTACTTAGGTACAAAGGATTATGTGAGGTATTCCTTTTTAACTAAGATAATTGGTCACTGATTCCCATAAGAATCCTCAGGGAGGATTGTCCTTGTATTGGCTAGAAGCTAAAACCTGAGGAAGGGTACAAGGACTTGATTTCTTACAGGAATCCTTAGTGCAATAATGGGCATGTTGTATATTCTTGTAGGCAACCCAGAACCTGAATTGGTTTCAACGAGTTGAAGTCTCTGGCCAAAGAAATTTAAATATTTTAGCAAGTAACATGGTCTAATTGATCATGTGAGGTAGTCCCAAAAGGACAGATGAGCCCAGTAAATGAGTATAGTCATGATGACTATTGTTATTCATGAGAATTCAACTTGACTTAAAACAAAAAATTTAACCTTGAAAATTAAAGTTTGTTAATTCTATAATTCCTTTCTTTCTTATTTAGATGGGTTAATTAACTGATTTGGGTTGTTACATGTTCCCCTCCAAAATATTCTCATTTATTAAATTATTGATTTCCACCTCTAGCTCTAATGTGATGGAATTGTCATTTTCAATCATGTTGGAAACTTCTTTAGTTTTTTCTTCTCATCTATTTTTCTTTCTTTTATCTTATCAAGCACTAGCTCTTGCACATTCTTTTTGTGTTAATTGACCACCTCAGTGGCCTCAATTTCAATTTCATTGTTAGTGCCCTTTGTATTATGAGTGTCTCTGTTAAGACTCTTAAAATTGTCTCTATTTTTTCTCCATCATCTTTATGGAATCCCCTTTCCCTTGTTTATCTTTGTTGTTATCATCTTGTGAATTTTGAGCATTCATTTTTTCTCTAAATTTAGGCCTGAAGTTATTGTTGTTTCTCTTAATCTTCAAGCAATCCCTTTTTTGGTGCCCTTCATTTTTACATAGGAAGCAAGTGTTTAGCCGTCCTAGAATCTCAAGTTTACAAGAAATTGTATAACTCTCCAAGTTTATTCCTATTTCCTCAAGAATGTCAACATCAGGTAAGAGAGACACCAGGACGCTTGCATCCATGTGTGGCAAGGTGGCCCTAGTTTCCTCTAACTAGAGAACTTTGCCCATAGGTTGTAGCAATTGAGGAATGAAAGCCCATAATTCATGTGGGAGATTAATTATTATTATCTATCTAGGAATAGTATGAGATAAAACTTCTTCATTCAAAATATCTGGCGACCAAGCTATAGCCTTAAAAATAGACTTACCCACATTCTAATACTCCTTGTTTAATGCTCTCTTTTGCATACTGTGATTTTAGAGAAGACAACAAACCTACCTTTTTGCACCATTCTACAAAATGAAACATACAACCCTAGATTCTTTCCCCAGACACTTAAAAGCTAATCATAAAAAAAAAATCATGAAGGAAGATTTTCTCTATCCATGGTTACAAAGAAAATAGCAATGTTTTTTAACCTAGTTTCTTCTTTAGCTACTATAGAAAACATATCTAGATTAGGCTCCATGAGGAGAATTATCGGGGGAGAAGACACCTTACTATTTTCTCCTTCTACTTGTTCACCTCTAAGGACTCCTCCATCACCCTTAGTTTGCTTCACTTCAAACTTGGCTTCTGCAGATATCTCTACCTTCTCATCATTGCAAAGGACTTTCCTGTATGATTTCTTCTTTTGTTCTAATTTATATTCTGCATTTCTTCCATCTCCATCCATCTTGTCCACTTCACCTTCCTCCATTAATTCCTAGACTTCAACCAATCACTCCTAGGAAGTACACCAGTCTTTACTTGTCAGGTACGAGAGGGACAATTAACCAAATAATTAATTCAAAATCCTTCAAAATAAGGCATAAACGACACCAAAAACCCCCGTAAAACCCCTAACCAAAGAACAAACCAAACACCAACCCCCCAAAACAAACCAACACAAACAAACAACACCACAATGAACAAGGAAAAAGGATAATCTGATAAGATGCGGTGAAGAACGCTAATCAGGGTCAATTCTAGAAGAGCAAGCGGATTTGAAGTCGACAATGGAGGGTGACTATTTGTCTCCTCCATCCATCTCAGAGCTCCTCTCCTCTACTATGAGCCACAAGTTTTATGTTTTAAACTTGATGCTAATAATTTTTAATCTGAAATTAAAGTATTGGTTGTCCTAAGGGCATGCTTTTTGTGTAAAAAAGATGGTTATTTGAGAAAAGTTGTCCTTTGATTAAGCCTAGAAAGTCTAATACTAATGCTCCATATCTTTCTATGGAGAATAATATCATAATTGATTGGGAATCTTGGAGGGTTAATAGGGGAGACTCTTGTAATAATAACTAACCCTCCATATTCTATAAGTAATAAAGAATCCCCTCCTTCCCCTAAATTGGAACCCTCAAAGGAAAATGATGATAGAAGAAATGTGACTAAAGTAGGTATTTTAGAATCAAAACTATGGATAAAAATATAGAAATTGGTCTAAAGAAGCCTCTAACATATTCCCAAGGCATACAGACGCTCCCCAAGTTTGATTTCCTTGTAAAGGTTTTTGATGGAAATCACACTATATTTGTAGGGGGTTCTAAAAGGATAAAAGCTAGCACTAAGAGCCCCAAAAAAGGGTTAAAAAAGTGATTCCCTTGCCTACTATTAACCCTAACCCAAATAAAATGACTATGGAAATGGCACATGAATTGATAGAAGAATTAAAAAGGCAAAGTGAATCTACTAATGTTAACTCTAAAAGTAGTACGAAAGCTATGAAGAAAAGGTCCCTAGTTATTTTGAGGGACTTTATCAAGGTCCAAAGCCCCTCCCTAACCCCTCTCCTAAATAGAGATAATGTGTAAGTTGGAATATTGGAGGCTTGGAATTCTCTAATGGGAGGGTTGTGGTTAGAATGTTCTATAACTCTAAAGATGGTTTGGATTGTTTGATGTTAAAAGAAGTAGAAAGTGTCGGTATCTCTTTAGAGAGTTCTTTGAAATTCAACTCAAGAAATACACCTAGCTTCTCCACTAGTCACAATAAAGGAAGATGAGCTCCATCAAATTTACTTTCTTCCAAATAGGCTTCATGTGTGATAAATTTTGGATGATATCCATGCAATAAGGTTGTTTGAGTGGTAGTGAGGTTTTGGGAGGAGAAGTCTAGTCTTCATTCCCTTTATGATCCTAATGACTATAGTAATAGAGTAGAATTGTGGTATTGGCTTGCTAACAATCTACCAAATATTCCTTAGATATTAGGTGGTGACATTAATATGATTGAGAACAAGGAAGACAAATAGGGTGGAATCAAGTTTTGTTGGGATGGGAATGAAATAGTTTTTTTATACAAAATGAAAAGAATGTTTGACCTAGTTGATCATCTAAGAGGCAATAATAAAGATAGTAAAGGTTCACCATTGGATTTTCAAATCTTTAAGACCCATACCTCTATATATAGTTGAACCTAATTGAACCTAGATAGAGGTGAACCTTAGAAGGTATTGATAAGATACGATATTAGTAATTTTGTTCCTACACACAAAAGGAACTAGAAAGGCCTCCACCCTCATAACTTATTTGGAAAATTATCTGTTAAACCTATAGGGTCCATTATCTTATGCAGCATTTGGAGAGCTTTGAAATCTATCAAACATATTCTTAAACAACATGAAGTTATTTCCAAAAAGGATGCAACATTTGGAATTTTAGATCTTTATTACAGAAATTATCTTATAATAACAAATCTGTCTCTTTCTAGAGGTTGCTTGGCTAAGGCATAACTTTCAAAAGGGATATATTTCTTTCGATACTTGTTCAAAAATAGGTCTATGCTATCTTTGGATGATGTTAGAACTAAATTTTGATTCCAAAATCTCAGAAATTTTTTTCTATGGTGATCAAGGCATTGGAAAATTTCCCAAACTAGCTCCAATTCTCATTCAACGCTAAGATATGGGACAATATTCAATGCAAATACGGACCTTCCTTAACAAAAATATCCTCCAAAATTTTGTATGATATGTTGTGATATGCCCAGGGTTCTTTTGAATACATTGACCTTAAACAAAGTGTTAATTTTCTTCTCAATTTTGGAAATCTAGATTGATTATTTTATGGTCCCTATTGATAAAGCCTTTTTTTGGTTTAGATGGTTAATTATTAATAAGTTGGTTGCGGGATATGCTATTAAAACTTCTAGTCTTTTTGTGCTTTTGTGTTTTATATGAAATGTTGAAGAAGCTTGTTTTCATCTTTTTGAATTGTCCTTTTGCTAAAAATATTTGGTCCATGACATTTGGGGATGTGATAGGTAGCTTAATAAAGATTCCATTGAGTGTATTCACATTTTATTAGGTCATGTTGATGGATTGAATAAGGTAAATTATAAATGTGCCTTGTTTTGTCTACTAGAGTTTTGTGTTTTTTAGAGAGCTAGAAAGAATGAGTTGTTTTGAGGTAGTAAAAGGTTGCTCACTAAATTGTGTCATGAAATCATCTTCTCCTCTATTTGTCTATAGGTTACAATGATCTTAAATGTCTCAAAGGATAAATTTTTTAAACTAATTAATAAAGGATCTCTCACTTTACACGAGAAGTACTTAAAGCATGCAAAATGGTGGTCATATATGAAAGACCAAGATAATCTTCTAAATACCACCAATAATAGATTTGATGACCTTTTAAGAGATGATGAGAAACAGTGATAAATAACATACTAATTCAAAAGAGATGATGAGAAACAGTGTAATTGAAGGTTCAGTTTTGAAAATTTGAAATCTAATTTATCATGTTTTGATGATATTATTTGTGTCTCGTGGGCTGAACATTTGTGTCTTATGGGGAATGAGATTGAAGAAAATAAGAATGCTAAAGAAATAGACACATAATATCTATGCTTGATAATATGTCAAAATTGAAGAAAATAAGAATGCTAAAGAAATAGACACATAATATCTATGCTTGATAATATGTCAAAATTCTCTTCAATCAATATTAGTTATACTTTTTTGTTTTAGGGTGGTTTTCAAGTGGTGAACTATTGGTAGTTTTGATTGTCAACTATATTATAATACTTTTTGTATTATACCCCGAATTTGAAACTCCTTTTCTAGAAGATAGGTGGATAAGTTTTAATCTATTAATTGAAGATGTTAGTATTGTGATAATCTGACCTTTGGGTTCAATACATTTCAACTTTTTGTTAACTATCATGCAATATTAAAAAAATCTAATGATAGATGTTTCCTATAAATGGCTAATTTTGGGGTTAATAGAGATTGAGATGTAGAGACAAAAATACAACTAGGGGATTAACATCTTGGTGTGCACTTATCATGATCTGTATTGAATTTTCAAATTGGGGACCTAGTTAGTCAGTTGTCCCTAATTGGCACACTAAGTTGGATCTTGGAGCACTTCAACCCACTCTATCTAGGATAATGTTGATACACAACATGTCATCACCTCGAGTAGTGATATAGAATACATTGACTTATTTTTATGAGATATTTGTAGTTTTGAGTCCATGACCATGGTAAATATAGTTGCAAAGTCTTACACGAGATATGGTCGACCTATGGTAGATGGATGACAGTGTGGATCACCTGCACCACTACAAAATTTATAGTTAATAGGACAAGACAATAGGATGTTCATCTCATGGATAAGGTGCCACAAAAATTTGGAGGAGTCATAACTATGGATTTACCTTCTATAGCTACCAACTATATTGAGATTTAGGAGGATATAGTAGGGGCCATAGGGGATTGAAGAGGACTTGTTGCTGCCTAAGGTATCTATATTTCACACACAAGGCAAAGGAGCAATTACATGTAGGGGAGTAGTTGGGTAGGGTGTGGTTATTGTAGGAGACATGATGGGAAAGGATAAGGAAGATCTTGACTACATACCTAATGAGTCTATCAGTCTAGGAGAGGAGGAGGAGGTATAGACAAAGGTTTCCACTGAGATAGTGAGCGGGTAGCCTAAACAGGGGAAGCTTCCTATAGCGCCAAGGAGTCCCACTCAAGAGGCAATGATTCCTTTCCTACTTAACTATAAATGATATATGTTATAACTTTTTTGTAGGCATGTATGTGTAGGTATGGTTGATGTGTGGTGGTAATTTATTCATGATGGTGGGACTGGACATCTTCCTCATTATGATGGATATGATGAGAGACAAGCTCTTAGAAAGTCCCAGACTACCCATACTTGAAGAGTGCAACATATGAAAGTCTTCGCTTGTGCATGTCACACTTTTTGAGAGATCATGTCCCTATAATTAGGAACACAACTCTAAGGAGCATACACATGCATGGTAGTAATTTTATCCAAGCTAACACCAACAGGTAGAGATATACATGATCACATGACATGTCCCACACTAGTCCTATCTAGAGATGAGACAAGAGTAGGGGTCCTTGTTTCTCATGAACTTAGGGGCTTAGGGGACCCTAGCTATTTTTTATTTTGCTTGCCCTTGTATTAGGAGGCCATTGTTCTCGTATTGGCAGTGAAAAATTAATGTACCACACACATGTATATATATGCATATATACATAAATACATACAAATATATACATATATACATACATACACATAATGTATGCATACATACATACATATGTATGTATGTATGTATGTATGTATGTATGTATATGTGTATGTGTATGTATACATATGTGTGTGTGCGTGTGCATGTGTATGTGTATGTATTTATGTATACATGCATATATATGTACATATGTGTGTATAGTACATTAATTTTTCACCCAAGATATTTTATTATGAACTCATGCTATAGTATATTCATATTTATGCACTTGGAGGGTTCAGAGGTGGTGTTTTTATCTTATGCTTATGTGTTTTTATGCATGAATACGTATGGATATACATGATCTCTTTTTTTGTATGTTTATTATTATGCTCTTATTTGATCCTTGCTTTATATAGAGTAACAAAATGAACATGTTGCAAGTTACGATACTAGAATTATTTGATTTGGAACAAATAGAAATCACTAGGAGTGGGAAATGCAAAGAAAAAGGTCTTGAGTACGCTTGCAATGAGCAAAAGATTGAACATCCAAAACAATTATGTTCAATAGGGAACAAATTAGATATACTTAGCTTTGTAGGTGCTAATCTAAACTTAAATAGTTGATGGCAAACATGTCAAATTAGGGGGAGGGAGGATTATTAATAAAAGGAATCTTCCTATACAATGCAGGGTGTCATTAACTATATTTAATTATTTTTATGACACCCTAACCATAGCTTTGCATAACTAGAAAAATAGCAGTGTTCCCCACTAAAGGCTAGTTTTGGGTGAGTAAGGGCACTATATGTCTTTGTATTTGACCCCACACAACCAAATATATACATGAGGCCCTTCCATGGAAGGTCAAGGAAGGTAGGAGGAACGTGAGATAATAATATGTAATTAATGACCACCCCATTTTTTTGAGACTTTACCCTTGATGAGAATTATAAATAAAAGGGTGAATTTTCTTATTAGGTTCTAGATGGGTCTATAGGCTTAAATATTTGATAAGTGAATTAGGGACAATTAGAGAATGAAGAATAATCAATCTCTTACTTGAGACAAGTTTAGAAAAGATATTTTGGGAAGAAGGTATGTAGGAATGAGTTTTTGGGAATTTTTGATCTATAATTCCTAAAAGGCAAGACAACAACCCATGACTTGTTAAAGTAAATACTAGAAAAGGGGTGTTTTCAATATGAAATGAAAAATGTTCCTATTCTATTGTGGAGTGTAGAATGCAAATGCAAATATAAATTTTATTACTTTTTTTTTATACATAATACTTCTCGAGATGAAAAGCATTCACAATTTCATGAAACTCTTCACTCTCCATTGTGCATAAATGGAAAGCACCATTACCTGAGTCCTCTTTGACTAGGTAAAAGCCAATCCAATTTGCTCTATATTTTTGGCTTTGTTCAACTATTTTATCAATCAAGTTATCAAGTTTAACTACTAGATCGCCCACTTCAAAGGTACGAGGAGATACCTTTTTATCACTTTAGCCAAATAGGCTTCATGGATAAAGGTTGCTTTAATCCATCTTTCATCTAATGTTTATATTTTTACTAGTTTGGTTACCATGTATCCTTCATGACCTAAAAGGCCTTGCAGTAAGATGGGAAGAAGGATAAGTTCTAACTCTAAGGGCATAATTAATTATGAATTGAACACTAAGGAATATTGGGTTTCCCTTATTGGTGTGTGTTTGTTCTATAAGACCTCAAAGTGGGACAAAGTTGAAAGTGCTAGTCAAACTTTGATTCTTTAAAATTTATAGCAAGAATGAATTTAAGTGTTTATTGGTCACTTTCACTTGTACATTATCTTGGGATAGTAGATAGATTTAATGTTATGGGTGATATGGTATTTTTAATAGATTTTGTGCATTTTAGAGTACTCGAACAACAAAGCACTATCCATAGTGAGAATTTAAGGCATGCCAAATTTTTTTAATTATTTGATCTAGGACAATTTTTATGATGACCAAACCATAAATGGAAGTCAAAGGCATGGTCTCTACCCATCAGGTAAAATATTCAATAATAATTATTATGTAATTGTGCTCATTTAAACATGATGAAATATTTTTGCTAATGAGGTCCAACCCCCAATTAGAAAATGGTTAGGGTGTGACAATAGGATGGAGCTCTCAGGTGGGAGTATGGATTGCATGAATTTGGATTTTACACTTGGGAAATTTCTTCAGAAATTTTATTGTATCGGTTTCAAGAAATGACCAAAACTATCCTAAATGATGGATCTTCCATGTAGTAGAGTGGCTACAAAAATTCCACCACATATACCATTGTGGCACTCTTTTGGGACATGCTAAGAATCTTCTTTATCAATGCAACAAAGTACGAGCCCGTCGAATCCCTTTTGATATAAAATGTCACCGACTATAATATATTATAAGTTTAAGACACATTATTAGTTCCTGCCATAGGCAGGAATACTAATGCATTCATACAATTTATTAGTTTTTATTCAATTATCTAATGGGATTGCAGAATTAAATTAGTTTGACTAACTTTTCTAAAGTTTTTTGGTTTTCAATTTCTATTTTAATAAAATAAAATGATTTTTTTGATATTCTATTGGCTAATAGTGTCCAATAGTCTTATTATGATGACATCAACAATTGCACTCATAATTGTTTGAACTATATTGTACAAATCACTTCTACAATCACATGACAAACAAATCAATATCAAATGAACAAAGTTATTGCATATGTGTTCGTTTACTATTATTTGATGGTGCATAGTGGGCTTTGTGGGGCCTCCACTTTTGCCTACTTTTTGACTAAAAGTTCGTGATAAAACTATTCTTTCTATTTGTATTCAATATTTGGCATTTATAATTTCTCCCTCTTTATTTGCTTTAAAATTCCATGTTGAATTTTTCTACTAATTCAATTGCTACCAATATTAATTTTAACATCAACTAACAAATCAAACATCTAACGGCAGGAACCTGACACAATGTGTCCCTTGTTATTTTTTGAGTTCTATAGTGGTGTATGCTTGGTATTAATGGTGATGTGATGGTACCATGACAATTGAGGAAATGGTGAAGACTCGACAATAAAAACTAACTCATTGGGGGAATTTTCATTCATGGGCTCATCTTCAATACCTGATTTTCTAGCAACCAATTAGCAATTACTTGCCCTTTAATGGACTTTTAATTTACACAGGTCATATCAAACTCATTGGTGACTGTAACAAAATAGCCAACTATTTAGATAACATAGGTTGGATTAAGAAAGTACACAAAGGCTTTGATTGAATTTTCACAGTCTCTTCGTTCAACAAATAATGACGTGGGCACTTATTGGCAAAGACAATGGCAAGATACTCCATTCTAACCTGCATCTAATTCTTCCCATAATCCAAGAGACTGTGACTAATGAAGTAAATAGCCCCCCTCTCTTATCATCATCCTCTTGGGATAGCATATAGGCTATTGAAATAATGTTTTCCCTTGAATACAAGAATATAGTATGGTCCTATTTTAGAGTCACAAGTGTAGGAGGAGAGAGCAAAAACTTTTTGACCACATTCTACCAATCTTGTGTCCAGGTGATTTTATTTTTCTTCTTCATTAAGTTTTTCATTGGATGGATCTTGAAAGTAAGGTCAAACAATAAACATCTAATAGCTCCTAACTTGTCGAGGAAGGAGTAAATCCCACATTCATTAGCTATAGGGGTGCATCCACAATGGCTTTTGTTTTAGCAAGGTTGATGCCTATTATTTTACACAAAGAATGAACCCTGAGACTTTACTAATTATAATTTTGAAGACACACTTTTGTGGGCTTAACCTGACCTTGTACTCCCTTAACAAAGTGAAGATAGTTTGCAAGTTGTTAGGATGGTCTTCCCTTTGTTTGGATTTTCCAAAGAGATTGTCATCATAAGTCTTAATGTTAGCATGAATAAGGTCATGAAAAATGTTCATCACTGCCCTCTAATCTAGTTTTCTTTAAGATGAAGGGCATGAACACATAGCAAAATGTTCCCATTTGGTAGTTGTTCACTTAAAAACAAAATCCAAGATTGGTTTGATTATGTTAGATGTTCAATTTTGTTGTTAATGTATTAGGAGAAAGGGGTTGTGTGTACAACTAGATATGTCCAATTAAAAGTAATGCACAGATTCCATGCATATTCTCATCCATAAATACATATCATAAGGATATGATCTTGTATGTATTATCTCAAGATCACATGCTCTATTACGATGTCCATATACATTTAGATCATGCTTTTACTATCTTCCTTATTCTTAGTTATGCGCAATACATGTATTGTTGGGAATTTTTATCCTATTACAAATGATCGATATAATGGGATGATAAGAACTTAAGATTATGTTTTTAGTTAATTGTCAATAATACTTGTAAATTTATCTAACAACGTGTACATAAGTAAAAGGAATAATATGCATTCATAAGATTACACAAGACATGAAAATATTTACATGGGAAACCCTTTTCAAGAGAAAACCCCACCACCAAAAGACATTCACAGTTATATTATTCAGAATCAACAAAGATTCAATACAAGGTCTTTGGAAACCTTTATAGAGTCTCAATATACACCATGTACCCTTCTTCTATAGTCACTCTAATTATCACACACCAATAATGTACAAAATTTATTTAATGTATAACACATGAGTGAATGAATTCATAACCATGGCACATTCATACAAACTAATATATATAGATGCATTCATGGGAATACCAACCATCCAATTGTCCAACCAACTTGTGTAATACCAAGAATCATGTAACTATATTTTGATCACACATGATGTCAGTATACCAAAGCTTGTATCCTTTAACATTTTCACCATAACATATGAAGATACACCTTTTGGCTTCAAGATCTAGCTTGGACCACCACTCATTAGGCACCCAAATAAATGCCTCATAACCAAATACCTCCAAGTGTGTCGCCACTAGATTTCTTCTAGTCCACACTTCATATGGTGTCTTATTTTTTAGCGCAAAAGTAGGAGATCTGTTCTTCAAGTAGCATGCAATATTAGCGCCTTCACCCAAAACTCTTGTCCTAGGCCTACACTACTCAACATACTCCTGGCCTAATCAAGCAAAGTTTTGTTCAACCTTTCTACCACCCCATTCTACTATGGTGTATAGGGCTAGTTCTTTATTTCACAATCCCATCATGTTTATAAAATACAACAAATTATTTAGAGAAAAATTCATTGCCATTATTTGTCCTAAGCACCTTTATTTTCTTACTAATCTAATTCTCAACAAGAGTTTTGAACTCCTCTAACTTGAGAAATACCTTAAACTTGTTCCTAGGAAAATACATCCAACTATACATAGAATCATCATCAATGAATGATAAATAGTACAAAGACTTGCTAATGGATGGAATATCCACGAGACCAAACACATCATTGTGTATCACCTCCAAAATCTCCTTTGCTCTAGTGCTTCTAGAGTTAAACTACGTCCTATTATGTTTACCCAACACATAATGCTCACAAAAATCAATACCAACAAGACCTTCTACCATATCCTTACTAAGGTTTTTAAGCATTTTCACTCAAATTACCCAACCATAGATGCCACAATAGCCCTGATTTAGATGTGGCAACATTAGCACAATTGAATAACGTTGATGGTTCCAGCCTATAAAGAGCTCCATGTCAAACTCCTTTTGCAGATACCAAATTACCTCTAGCTAATCTACACCCTTTTCCATCAAAAGTGACATAAATCCTTGAGTCAACCATCGTAGACACAAACATTAGGTTTCTTGGTATATGCAATACATTTGAGAGTGTTTGTACTCTACCATTCATGGAGGCAACTCTAAGATTTCCCTAACCAACAATCTACAAAGAGCTATTGTCATTAAGAAATCTCTACCCTTTATTACTCTTGATAAACTCCAAGTCCCACTCCTTATGAGGTGTCATATGAAAAGAAGCACCCAAGTCAATCAACTAGGAACCATCACTAACAACATTAGTAGACACAAAAGCATCACTACTATACTCATCAGTGTCAGAGGAATCATCATTCTTCTTGGACTTACACTCCTTTATGTGACCCTTCTTGCCACAATTCTAGCATTTTACGTTAGACTTACCTAGAGATTTAGACCTGTCTTTTCCCTTAGACTTCTTATCTCCTATCTTCTTCTTACTTTTCTTCTCTTTTGACCTACCTTTTACAACAAGGGCATAAGAATATTTATCATCTATGGACCTTTTTCCAGTTTCATCACTTAACAAAATGCTAATCACATTTTCTAGTTTAAGTGTTGTACTCATTATTGCCTATACACTTTACAAGCTTATTCTATCAATCTAGTAAGGAACAAAGTAACACAATGAATTTTTTCTCTTCATCAATTTTGACTCCTATTTATCCAAGTTGACTCAATATCATGTTAAATCTATCCAAGTGTGCAGTTACACAGCCTCCCACCCTCATTTTCAAAGAATATGACTTTTTATTTGAAACAAGTTTATTGAATAGGCTATTGAACTAATACAATGTACCCAACTTATTCCATAATAAATTGGTCTTCTACTCTTGAGACACTTTCATTAATAGAATTTGAAATCCATTACTGTATTGTACTTCTAGCTTTCTTATTTAGTTTTAAGCAGACCTCATCAAACATACCTAAGGATTTAGTTAAAGAAGAAAGCACAGTACATTAATCCCTCTCTCTCTCTACTAGAAGATCCTCCATCTTCAACTTCCATAACTTGAGATTTTGACCATTGAACATGTCAATTTCATATCTTGACATGCTAGCCATAGATTTAATATTCTTATGTCTTCTCATAGAATCACTCAAAGTCTTCCTTCCTTTCCAGTTATACACAAACTACAATAAACCAACTGTTGTTAACATTGTAGACACCCAAATTTGTCCATGTCTAGCAACACATTGTTAAATCATTAAGCCAATTAATTAAATAAATTTTATTTATTTAATTAAATCCCATCCTCATCCTACTTAGCCAATTAATTAAATAAATTTTATTTATTTAATTAATTTCCACATCATATCTTATCCCATTTTATTCATTTATCCTATTAATTAAATAAATTTTATTTATTTAATTAATATCCAACTCATATCCCAACTAATTCAAATATTTTATTTGAATTAAACACTCACCTTTCATCACATTTCAACACTTGTCCAGTCAATCATGTGTTGTAAGACAACTTTCATTCATATCCTTCACATGCACAACTAATGGAACCTAAATTTAGTATCTTTCAATCCAAGCCATTCACATAGCCTCTGAATCTCCACCGTCGATTGACCTTGGTTGTCCTATATAAACACCCTTTCATCCCATATGGGAGGATCCAGCAATCATATAGCACCTACATTATCATCCTGAGCATTTGATCATCCAATTGAGCTTTCATCTTCCATCATGGCAGCTTTCAGCTTTGCAATTGTTCATTGTTGAAGAAGCAGTCCACATCCCTTAAACAAGGAATCGCATGCTCTAGGTGATGTTATGTTTGAATTCCATTATGCTTTGATTTCATTTAGATTAGATTCCTTGATGATGGTAGGGTTAGGGTTTCATGACTTTGTCTGATCTTCTAAACCTGACTTTTCACCTATCACATACATCTACCACTGCACATGCTAGGGTTTATAATCTAATGAAGTAGTAACCACCCAAACAATAACCTTAAGCTCTTAGACAAATAAACTTGCAGAAACACGATCAACAAACTAAAAATTCAAAAGAGTGAACCTTAAGAGATAGATGTTAGAAAATGAATGAAATCAAGATGACAAAACTACAAAAGCAGATACATTAAAATATAGTCAAATATGCTAGTGAATAGTCAAATACATCAAAACATAGGTTAGATACGTTAAAATCTATAGAAAATAGACAAAGAGCAAATACACTAAAATGTAGGGTGAATATGCCAATGATTAAGCAAATACATTGAATATTAGATAAATACGTCAAACCTATGAAAAACACAGTTAAAAAGAAAATATGCCAAAACACAAAGCAAATATGCTAAAGATCAGGCAAATACGTTGAACATTAAATAAATACATTAAACCCTACAAAAATACTTAGAAAGTAAATACGCTAAAACATAGAGCAAATATGATGCAAGAGCATCTAGAGGTGTAAGAGCAATCTTATATCACCAAAAAATTATTTGGTTTTATTTCCTTTTAATTTTGGTTTTGGCAAATACCTATGAAGCTTATTTCCTCTAAAAAGTCCTAAAGAATGGTTTAGAACATCCAAAGTTTCCAAAAAGGCTAAAAATAACAAGGCATCTATTTTTAGAAAGTTTGCATTTGAGCACGTATGGACCTATAAATTTCCCCAAAGCTGCAAAATTGCCAAATGAACATTATGGGTGAGTTTCGACCCAAGGTCTAGGTCTAGATGTGAAGATATTAAAATTTCTAGTTTTTGAAAAACTTGAAAAAATTTTAAATTTGGGTTTTGAGGATTTAAATGACCGAATGAGGCCCCAAAATTTGAGTAAATTATATTTTTTGTTTTTCTAGGGCGTAGAGCACTCTGAGATCTTGAGTTAAAAAAGGGAGCCCAATCGGGTACCTAGATCAAAAGTTATGGCTCCCAGAAGTTGTGTTGTTTTTCAAATTTGAAAATTGAATATTTTCCAAAGGCAGGGAAAAGGATAGCTGGACTTATTGGGCACCCAAAATGGGAGTTACACTTTCCAAAGCATGCCATGAAATATCATTGAAAGGTAGGAGTCATGCAGGGTGGTGGGGTGGTGCATTGATTGCTTATTTTTAGTAATTTCTAAGGAGGGGAATTACAGAGAAGAGGCAATTGAGGGTCTAAACGACCAAGAGAGTAGAAAAGTAGCTTGAGGAGAGGTATTGAAGATAATTTGCAACTACAGAACATGGAAGACATTAAGAGGATCAAACAGTGTCATTTTGAAGCTCTAGAATAGGTAGAAAAGTCTAGAAATCAGAGGATTGAAGCTACATATTATTAGTGCATCATAAAGTTTTTTGCTCTCTATTTTACAATACTTTTGAGGTTTGAATTTGTTGTTATCTAAAAGCCCATATTGTTGTAATAATAGGTCACATGACCCTTGGGTGTTTGCATTCAGTCAGAATGCCTTTGTATGCATTTTGTGAAGCAATTTTCATACTCAATAATATGAAATTTCCATGAATCTTTGTGTTCGTACAATTGAAGGTGTGGTTTGTTGTTGTGAGTGTGTTGGGTGGAGCGCACCTAGTTTTCAAGCTTTAAATGACCAAATGAGGCCACAAATTTGAGGAAATTGAATAAATTAAATTTTAGGGCGTAGAGCACTCTGAGTTCTTGAGTAAAAAAATAGGGGCCTAATCAAGTACCTGGATCAAAAGTTATGGCTCGCAGAAATTGTTATTTTTCAAATTTGAAATTTAAATGTTTTCCAAAGGTGGGGAATAGGATATCTGGACTCAATTGGGTGCCCAAAATGGGAGTTACACTTTTCAAAGCATGCCATGAAATATCATTTAAAGGTAGGAGTCATGCGGGGTGGTGGGGTGGTGCATTGATGGCTTATTTTTAGCAATTATTGAAGAAGGGGAGTTACAGAGAAGAGGCAGTTAAGGGTTTGAACGACCACGAGAGTGGGAAAGCAACTTGAGGAGAGGTATTGAAGATAATTTGTAGCTACCAAATATGTCACTAATTAAACAAATACACCAAACATTAAATACATAAGACAAACCCTGTAAAAAATAGTTAGAAAGCAAATACACTAAAACATAGAGAAAATACATAATTGATTAAACAAATACACCAAACATTAAACGGATATGTCAAACCCTACAAAAGATAGTTAGAAAGCAAATACACTAAAACACAAAGCAAATGTGTCATTGTTGAAATAAAATACACCCATCTGGAATTGATGGCCAAAAGGCACAGAAAACTTGGAAAAATGGAGTCAAACCTACAAAATCCAAGTCAAATGGGGAATGCGGTGTCCCACTAGGCATGCAATAAATGTACAAGCTAAAATTTTGAACAAAGTAAGGAGAATACAAACAAGTACAAGCCCCTGTTCTAAATTAGCTATATGCAACAAGCTCTTAACCAATACAAACCCTTTGATGGAGTGGATGAACCCTTGAATTTGATGGAGAGATTTGTTATGTGGTTGCTCTTGGAGACTCCAAAGTTGGACGACATGTAATTGTGGATTTCCATATATGGAAAGATGTACATGTGAGGGGGTTTTATAGATCTTTGGCTAAGGACATGGATGATTGAGACTGTGCCACAAATTGGATGGTTGCAATGCATTAGCTTCTAGAGCAAGCTAAGGATGAATGGTCAAGAATGATCACGAATGGATGGATGAGATTGATCAAAGTGGTGGCAATATGGATGGCTATGATTTTATTAATTTAAATGAAGGGCTGAGATGCAAAGTTATTTTTACCTTTTGTGATGAGGTGGAGATGTTCTATTTTTTAAATGGGATGAAGGGAAATATGTGTTTTTTAATTTTTTTATAAAGTGTATGATGACATGAACAAAGTTAGCCTAATTAATTAAATAAACACAATTTAATTAATTAGTGAAAAGGAAATTAGACTAATTAATTAAATAAATATAATAAATAAAAATTATTTAATTAATTAGTGAACAAGAAACTAACCTAGTTAGTTAAATAAATATAATTTATTTAATTAATCAATGAACATGAAATTAACCTAATTAATTAAATTTATTTAATTAATTAGTGAACAGGGAATCAACCTAATTAATTAAATTTATTTAATTAACTAGTGATGGAGTGATGTGGAATTAATGATGTGGTGATGGTGTTGAAAATATGGTTATGTTGACTCAACGTTAGAAATAAGATTAAAATGTGAAGCGGATTTTAAGTGTCTACATTGGGAATTTTAATCCCTTTTGTAGATGACTGATAGACTGGGATGATGAAAACTTAAGATTATGTATTCAGTTAATAGTCAAAAGTACTTGCAAATATATCTAACATGTACAAAAGTAAATAGAATAGTATGCATTCATGAGATTGTAACACAAGACATAAAAATATTTATGCAGTAAACTATTTTTAGGAGAAAAACCCACTACCAAAAGATGTTCACAGTTATATTATTCAAAACCAACACATATTTAATATAACAAGGTCTTTGGAAACCTTTTACAAAGTCTCAATCTACAACATACCCTTCTTCTACAGTCGCTCTAATTATCACACAACAATAATGTACAAAATGTCTTCAATGTCTAGCACATGAGTGGATGAATTTTCAACATAACCTTTGCACATTCACACAAACTAATATATATAGACGTGTTCATAGGAATATCAACCATCCAACAGTCCAACTAACTCATGTGTAATATTAGAGTCATGTAACTATATTTTGATCATACATGATGTTAGCATATTGCAAATAACATGATGTTAGCATATCACAAATAACACCAAGTATGATTCCTCCACGTGGATAATAACCTTGTACTATGTCATTGTCACACACTAAGAATCAATAGTTACAACCATAACATTGTCAATATAAATAAATGTTTCTAGAATAGCCACCACTATTAGATTCATACTTATAGTAGCTCACACCAACATAAAATTGCTCTAGATTGCTTGTGGTATCTAGTGCCATCTTCTAGGACATTATCTTTCCCTCAGATCATGGGGCATGAACTCTAGTACTACTGCATGTGCTCCTTGTTAGGAAATAACCAAGTTGATCAAACCATTTCCTCCATAACCCTATGAGAGATAATGATGCATACAAGCTTACATAATAACCATAATGTAAAGATCAAAAGACAAGCCACAATACAACACAAGATATACCTAGGAAAACCCTCAAGAGGGAAAAAACTCAACCTCTAAAAGCATCCATACTCTATATATTATTCGGCAATAAAACATTACAATGCACTTACAGAGTCTCATGAATACTTCTGAAACATCAATATCCTCCAATGCATCCTCCATGTGTCCAAGCATGTAATCACACATCCCATGCCATGCTTCACATATGCACTCACAAGAGAAACTCAATACAATGACAACCCACTCAACTAGCCAACCCAAACCACTAACCATGTGCTTGCTTTTATAGACTCAAGCTCACACAAATACAACATGTAGTATTGGGAAAACCATGTGTCTCAAAACCACGAGAGCACAAAACCATTGACCCCTCATTTAATTCTTGATGCTAAGTTTTCATTTTATGGTACTAAATTTTCCAAATAATAATTAATTATTCTCTCTCCCACACATAAAATAACTAACCCAATGTTACGTACAACTTTACAAGTGGATCCAAATAAATATTTCATTACTTGTGCAAGGTGTACAACACACCCTTTTCCTAACATTGATGCAGGAGCATCCAGTGGTGTAAGGGCAATCTTACATCATCCAAAAAAAGATGTGTTTCAAAATTGTTGATGTTCTGTCCATTTTTTTTCAAAATTTGTGGTTCTGGTTCCATAATCGCTTGAATAATGATGTAGAACTTTCAGTTTTTCAAATTGTTAAAAATAGCAACTTGTTATTTTAGAAAAGTTTGCATTTGGGAATTGATTGAAGTGAAAATTTACAAGAAGCTTCATAACTTAAAAAAAGACCTTTGGCGAATGAATCACGCAAAGATCATTTGCGAGCTAAAAGATATTAAAGTTTTTGTTTCCTGAAAAATGCCTAAAAAATATTCAAACTCAAGTTTGAGGCACTAAACGGCTCCGTACGGGCCCGAAAATGGTCAGAACTAGTAGAGCGGGTTATTAGCGCATAGAGAACTCTGCGAGGTTTCTGACACATAAAACGGTTCGTCAATCGAACACCCGGATCAAAAGTTATGGCTCTCAGAAGTTGACCTATTTTTGGAGGGAGATGCAAATTTTGAAATTAGGTTGTTGGTCGCCAAAAAAGCTATTAATAACCATTTTTGGGAACCCTGGGCAGTAGTAGAGTTGAGGGAGAAAGTCTAGAGTCAAGAATAGGTGAGAAAATAAAAACCCTAGCAGATTTGGGGTTACAGATGGCAGATGATTCCAGAGTCTCGTGAGAGGAAGCTGTAATGTATTGCGGCCTATGGAGGGTTGATTCCTCTAATTGTATTTGAGCCTATGTAATGTAATAAGTTGTCCAAATCAATAAAGAAAGTTCTATTTTCTGTGTGCAATTTCTGTTGTTGTGTGTTTTATGATTTACCCCCTTCATCAAGTGGTATCAGAGCAAGGGTTCCTGAGTGTGAGACAGATCGCCAACCGTGAGGCAGTTTGCACCAAGACCTGAGGTTGTGGGTTTCCTGTGGAGATCAAGATGCCTCCACAAAGAAATCATATTGGGAGGAATGCTTTGACAGAAGAGGGTTTTAGAGCTCTGCAAAGGCAAATCGATACATTGCAAGAGGAGCTATGAAGAGGGTTTGAGCCGAGAACAAGAGAAGAAAGCGAAGATGACGCTGAAGAAGAGCTATCTGAGGAAGAACAAGAAGCTGTAGGAGATTCTATAGAAGTTAGGTTGTTGAGGGCCATTTTGAAGATCAAAAAGAGGCCCAGGATTGAAGTTTCTACATATTCTGGAGATTTGAATCCAAAACAGCTTATTGATTGGATCAATGACATGGAAGAGTATTTCGAGTATGAAGATGTGGAGGACCCAAGTCAGGTCAAGTTTGTAAAAATAAAGTTGAAGGGCCATGCCAATATTTGGTGGAAGGAGGTCTAGTTAGAGAGGAATAGAAGAGGAAAAGGAAAGATCACCAGATGAGATCGGATGGTGGAGAAAGTGAAAAAGCAGTTCATTCTTGTGGACTATGAGATGGAGTTGTTGAAGAAGCTGCAAGGATTGAAGCAAGGCAACAACTCTGTTAAGGAGTATACATAAGAGTTTTATAAAATTACTATCAGGATAGGCCATGAAGAGCCCAACAAGGAGAAGGTACCCCATTACATTAATGGGTTGAGGCTGAGTATTCAAGAGGAGCTGAGCCTGGTCAGAGTGACCACCATAGAAGATGCATACCAGTTTTCCCTGAAGGTGGAAGAGAAGCTAAATAAAAGATTCGACAGCAAGCAAAGGGGAAGAGGTCAAGGCAGAAGGATTGGTGGAAGACCCTATGGGGGCTGAAATTAAGATTCAAATAAAAGTGAAGAAGTTGGCACTAGTCAAAATTAGAGAGGGGATAATGCCTACCGTCCTCATGACTAGAACAATTGTGAGGAAAGAGGAAGAGGAAGGGGTTAACCTGGGCAAGGACCCAGAAGAGGATGTTTCAGAGGAACCTGTTTCTAATGTGGAGAAGAAGGGCATCGAGCATACGAGTGTCTGCAACATCAAGGAAGGACAAATAGAAAACCTGAAGGTAATGCACGAGTTGCACATGTAGATGAAGATACGTAGTTTGAGCATTCTGAAGATGTTGAAAAGGCAGAAACCCTAGTTGTCAGAAGAACTTTGTTAAATGAGGAGAAAGAACCCAATCAGAGGAAGAGTTTATTCTGCACAAGGTGCAAATGTGAAGGTAAGTGTTGTGATATTATTATTGACAGTGGAAGCACTGATAATCTTGTTTTAGAGGAGATGGATGACAAGTTGAAGTTGACAAGAAGAAAGCATCAGCATCCATATCAGATTGCATGATTGCAGAAGGACCATAGAGCTTTGGTCAATAAGCAGTGTTTAGTGAAGTTTAAGATTGGTGACTACCATGATGAGGTGTTGTGTGACATCATACCAATGGATGCATGTCATATGTTATTGGGGAGGCCGTGGCAGTATGATAGGAGTGTTGTCCATGATGGCCGTGCAAACACATACTCCCTAACAAAGGATGGAGTTCATCATAAGTTGAAGCCCTTGAAGTAGGTGGAAGAAAAGGTATGTAGTACTGCCAGAATTTGCTTGGTAGATGGTAGAAATTTTTTGGACGGTATGAAGCATGAGCATCATTGCTTTGCATTGATTCCTAAGATTAGTCAAGAGAAATGTGAAGATGTACCAACAGAAGTCTTAGAAATGTTGGAAGAATTTCAAGATATTGTCTTTGATAATGTACCAGAAGGTTTACCACCAGTGAGGAAGATAAGTCATCAAATAGATTTGATACCAGGAGCTAGTTTGCTGACTAAGGCAACCCATAGAATGACTCTAGCAGAGAGTGAAGAGTTGAACAGACAAGTTTAGGAGTTGTTGAGGAAGGGATTGATAAGAGAGAGCCTAAGTCCATGTGCAGTACTTGTAGTACTAGCACCAAAGAAAGATGGAGAGTGGAGAATGTGTATAGACTCTCAAGCCATCAATAAGATTATGATCAAGTATAGATTTCCATTGCCCAGAATAGACGACATAATGGACTGTTTGAGTGGAGCCAAGTAATTCACAAAGATTGACCTAAAGAGTGGGTATCACCAGATCCATATCAGAGAAGGAGAAGTGTAAGACAACTTTTAAGACAAAGGAAAGTTTGTATGAGTGGTTAGTCATGCCATTTTGGCTAACTAATGCACCGAGCACATTCATGCGATTCATGAATGAGGTATTGAAAGTATTTTTGGGAAGTTTTGTTATTGTTTATTTAGATGATATTTTGATTTTCAGTAAGACTTGGGATGAGCGTATGATGCATATCATAAGAGTTTTGGAGAAGCTAAGGGAGGAGAAGTTGTTGATCAATCTGAAGAAATGTAGTTTTGCAAAGAAGGAGTTGGTATACCTAGGATTTGTTGTCTCAGAGGAAGGTCTTAAGATGGACCCAGAGAAGGTGAGGGCTATCATTGAATGGCCTACGCCAAGGAGTGCTTCCGAGGTAAGATCTTTTCATGGTTTGGCAAGTTTTTATAGAAAGTTTATCAAGAATTTTAGTAGCATTTGTGCACCCCTAACTGAGACAATCAGAGGGGATAGAAAAAAGTTTAGATGGACTAAAGGAGTAGATAAAAGCTTTGATACATTAAAGCAAAAAGTCACAAAGCAACCTGTTTTGGCACTTCCAGATTTCAATAAGGTATTTCAGGTAGATTGTGATGCTAGTGGCAGTGTTATAGGAGTTGTTTTGAGCCAAGAAGGTAAGCTTATTACCTATTTTAGTGAGAAGCTTAATGATGCCAAGAAAAAATATTCTGTTTATGATCAGGAGTTTTATGCAATAGTTTAGGCTTTGAAGAAATGGAGACATTATTTGTTGCCAAAGGAGTTTGTTTTATATACTGATCATCAGGCTTTGCAATATCTTAATAGTCAAGAAAAGTTGAACCAAAGGCACTTAAAATGGGTTGAGTTTTTCCAGAGCTATACTTTTATTTTTAAGCACAGGAGTGGGAAGTCCAATAGAGTTGCAAATGCCTTGAGTAGAAGGTAAAATTTGTTGATAGAAATGAAGATAGAGGTTGTCTGGTTCGATGAGCTGAAAAGTTTGTATTCTGAAGATCCAGATTTTGCAAAAGCCTGGAAAGCTTGTTTGGAACATGTTACTTTGGATAGGACAAAATGGTTGGATTTCATAATCCAAGATGGCATGTTGTTTAGAGGAAGCCAGTTGTGCATTCCAAGGAGTTCCATGAGAGATAACTTGATTAAGGAGAAGCATAGTGGAGGATTGGCTGGACACTTTGGTCGAGATAAGACCATTGCTATTATTGGTGAAAATTATTATTGGTCACAGTTGCAGCAGGATGTGAGGAAATTTATGCAAAGTTGCAGAGTATGTCAGATGGCGAAAGGAGAAAGTCAGAATACAGGTCTATATCAGCCACTACCTATACCAGATAAGCCATGGGATGATATTAGTATGGATTTTGTTCTTGGTTTACCAAGAACACAGAGAGGACATGATTCCATTTTTGTGGTGGTGGATAGATTCTTGAAGATGGCACATTTCATTCCTTGCAAGAAGACTAATGATGTTGTTCATATTGCTAAATTATTTTTTAGGGAGGTGGTGAGATTACACGGTCTACCAAAGAGCATAGTTTCAGATCGAGATACCAAGTTTGTTGGTTATTTCTGGAGGACATTGTGGAAGAAGTTGAAGATAGATTTGAAGTTCAGTTCTACACAACATCCACAGACTGATGGACAGACCGAAGTGGTGAATAGGAGTTTGGGTAACCTGCTACGATGCTTAGTAGGAGATAAGCCCAAGGGATGGGATTTGATTTTACCACAAACAAAATTTGCTTACAACAATTCTATCAATAGGAGTACTGGTAAATCACCATTCCATATTGTATATGGGAATAGTCCAAGAAATACTTCAGAGTTAAGGAATCTGGACAAAGGAGAAAAGACAAGTGCCGAGGCTGAAGACTTTGTTGAACACATGAAGAATTTACATGAAGAGGTGAAAAAGCACATTAATAAGATGAATATTTAATACAAGGCTAAGGCGGATCAGAAGAGGAGATATAAGGAATTCCAAGTAGGAGATAAAGTCATGGTTCACTTGAGAAAAGAAAGGTTCCCAATTGAAACATACAATAAGCTGAAAATGAAGAAATTTAGACCATGCAAAATTTTGAAGAAACATGATTCAAGAAATGCATATGAGGTAGAGCTGCCGAGTGGGATCAACATTTCCCATTTTTTCAACATTGCTGATTTATCAGAATATCATGAAGGTGGAACAGAGGATGGACCAATAAAAGAACAGTAGAGTATTCCGGCATCTACTTCAATAGAGGTGATAGAAGAGATCTTGGATAGCCGTGTGGGAAGAAGTACTCAGAATAGGCAATATGAAGAATACCTGGTGAAATGGAAAGGAAGGCCTGTTGGAGATTCTTCTTAGTTGTCTAAGGCAGAGGTTGACCATTTGGGTTTTCCTCACACAAACACCTGAGACGTGACAGGGTCACTTCTCAAATTACCCTGGGTGTCTGATGCAGGAGCATCTAGTGGTGTAAGGGCAATCTTGAATCACCCAAAAAAAGATGTGTTTCAGAATTGTTGATGTTCTTTACATTTCTTTTCAAAATTTGTGGTTCTGGTTTCATAATCGCTTGAATAATGATGTAGAACTTTCAGTTTTTCCAAATTGCTAAAAATAGCAACCTACTATTTTAGGAAAGTTTACATTTGGGCACGGATTGAAGTGAAAATTTACAGGAAGCTTTGTAACTAAAAAATAATACCTT
Organism: Cunninghamia lanceolata; assembly: GCA_027924645.1. Taxonomy (NCBI): domain Eukaryota; kingdom Viridiplantae; phylum Streptophyta; class Pinopsida; order Cupressales; family Cupressaceae; genus Cunninghamia; species Cunninghamia lanceolata. The sequence goes on from BSBN01001588.1 coordinate 344,554, forward strand.
TGGCGAAGGAATCACGCAAATATCATTTATGAGCTAAAAGATATTAAAGTTTTTGTTTCCTGAAAAATGCCTAAAAATTATTCAAACTCAAGTTTGAGGCACTAAATGGCCGCATACGGGCCCGAAAATGGTTAGAACTAACCAAGCGGGTTCTTAGCGCATAGAGCACTCTGCGAGCTTTCCGATGCATAAAACGGTTCATCAATTGGACACCCAGATCAGAAGTTATGGCTCCCGGAAGTTGACCTATTTTTGGAGGGAGATGCAAATTTTGAAATTAGGTTGTTGGCTACTAAAAAGGCTATTAATAACCATTTTTGGGAACCCTGGGCAGTAGTAGAGTTAAGCCGAAAAGTGTAGAGTCAAGAATAGGTGAGAAAATAGAAACCCTAGCAGATTTGTGGTTACAGATGGCAGATGATTCCAGAGTCTTGTGAGAGGAAGCTGTAATGTGTTGCAGCCTGTGGAGGGTTGATTCCTTTGATTGTATTTAAGCTTTTGTAATGTAATAAGTTGTCCAAATCAATAAAAAAGTTCTATTTTCTGTGTGCAATTTCTTTTGTTGTGTGTTTTATGATTTACCCCCCTTCATCAAACATTCTCCCACTTGATGTATACATTGCATAAGGGTCAATCAATGAAATACATCATCATAGCCATACATGAAAACACATGAATCTCCAACATGCTTTCATGCTCCCTAAAGATACCTACAATAAAACCAAGGTGACCACCATCCCAAGCAAGAACTCCTCTCATCCTCCAACATGCCACATATGGAAGAAAAGGAACATGCCAAGGTGAATGTACCAATCCAAAGAACACAACCATCAAATCCAAGTGATAACAAAGACTCCAAGTCGTTGTCAAAGATAAAAACCCACGTGATTGAAAATAACACCCACAACAAATGCTAATACATCCAACCATCCGTACCTCCTAGGTATCAACAACATCAGTAAGCTCATGCCAACAATGTATCTAATCAATATATCACAATCACAAGCTCCCTATATAAAACATGTCAATGATGAACATACATATCCAAGAACTCCCACTGCATGGGTAATGTCAATTCTAAAAATAGATCAAGGCATACCAAGTATACCAATCAACACTCAAACCAAGGTGTGGCTAATGATCAAAACTATGTAGTACTAAGAACAATCACAATGATCCACACATGCAACACAAAATGTTGCATACTCCCTTACAACATGTCACCATAACCCTCCCAAATCTATTATAACAAATCATATGAACATGAACCTCCAGGAAGTACTCATAGAACAAAGAGAGAAAACTTGTAAATCATATCATGTCCTTCTACCAACACCTTAAAGTGCTAAGTTGTGTCAAGTATGATCTCCTTCACAACTCCAAATGAAAAGCCTTAACAACACCCAACCATTCAATCTCATAGATCAAATGAAAAATATGTATCATGTAATAACCAACATGGATGTAAGCCTCTCTAACCAAGAAAGATCAACTCAAATATTCATTCCATAACTAGGAATAAGCCCAATAAACATATCCTAAATCCTCATAAGTGAAATCATAAATCAAACTCATATGCAAAAGGAGATAACCATGACAAACACCCCTCAAATGAACCATCCAAAACTAATAACCATAGCTCGAGGTCCATATCCATGAGAAGATAAAGCATAAAACAAAATGCATCTAAAAAGATGGACAATATCTCTTAGATGATAATTTACTGAGTAGATTAAGAGTGGGGAATGAAAATACTCCTCCAAGATACACCAAGCTACAATGACTCTCTCCAAGAACAATCTCCTCTTAGGTCCATGATGAACTCATGTTCATAACTAGGTGTGGGCTCCTTAGTCTTCTTGTTGAAGCCTCCAAAGAGTAACTGTCTCAACAAATGTCTCTAATCCCAAGGGATATCTAGCCTCACCTAAGTCTCCAAGTATCCATGAGCACCTACAACCAATCAATCCATGATAAACTCCAAATACAAACACTATGTTATCATGAAGCTCCCAAGCACATGACTAATGTACTCAATACCAAGAGAACTAACAAGATCATTGTCAAAGCTCCAAATGCAGAATCAAGAACCCAATCATGACATAATGATCTAACATCTCCTCCTAGGAGATCACATGCTCGAATGAGCACATCCTAGTCTCAAGAGAACTTGTATCATGCCAACACTCGAACTGGTATCCAAAGTGAACAAGACACAATACCAACCATACTCTAGACCAAGGATCAACATCTCCAATCACATGAAGACAACCATCTCTTAACAATAGAACTCAATATGTCAAAGCACTCTCACTGCAATAAGAATCGTGATCCAAGAGTTTGTCCATGACACCCAACCACTATATAAGATCATCCATCACTAGGTGATGAATCCACATCACTACCAAAGCTCCCACTGAACTATGATATGAGCTATACATGGCATCATGATAAACATGTCACAAGTCCCAATAATTGACTATCCAGGCACTCTAATCATCCATCCTCTCATCCAAATGCAATATACCAATGCACAAATGACCACAGACAAGGCCAAATAACAAAGTCTACATCAATATTGAATCTATCTCATGGACAGAGACAATCCACATCCAAGTCATCCCACTATGGCCAATGGGTAGCTAATACACAAATACATAACTCGTAGATGCCAAACAAATGCAACATGCAAACTCATCCTCACATTGAAGTAACCTACAAATCAAGATATCAAAGAAGATAACCTATGGACCTTAAGACTTAAACAATCCCAAATCCATTTTTCCAAACAAGTCCACAAATGGTTAATCCAAAGTCAAGGAACCAATCAAGCATCCAGGAGATAAGAATTGAAGATAAGAAAAGATTAAAGGTAAATAATAGAGAAGATAGTGCAATATACACACAATACCTTCACCTAAAACCCTACTTTCTCCTTGATAGAGTGGAATGGAGTACACCCAAGCTCCAATGACTATGCTCTTGATAATGATACTTTTGTTGGTTGCTCACACTAGTAGCATAATGTTACTTTGAAGCTCTTGATGCGTGTTAATGGCTTGGTTAAGGTTAGATTTATAGATTGTTGAGTGATAGGATGAATGGCTAGGATTAAGAGATGCAATGGATGGTTGAGATTAAGAGGTGAGAGATAGAAACTTCTAGGGCATTCTTTATGTGAATGGCTAGGATTGAGAGATGTAGTATGAAAATGGATGATGGAGATGCAAAGGTGCAAGTCATGTGACTCTCAATAATCAATCAAATAATATTTAATTAATTATTGGAGAAAGGTGATGATGTGTGAGGATAAATTAATTAATTTAGCTAGAGGGGAAATGGATTAAATTAATTAGATAAATACGATTTATTTAATTAATCTGGTGATGGAGAAAAGGATTTAAATTAATTAATTAAATATAATTTATTTAATTTATTTGGCAAAAGGGTGATTGTTAGATATGTGGTCAGGACATGGTCAATTTTAGGTGTCTACAAGAACAACCTCCTAAAACTAAACCACACCACCACCTATAATCATTAATCAAACATCATAACCCATACTTGTCAACCACATACATGATCATGTCGTGCCAATGCTCAAATATACCTGCATATCCATGACACCATAATCATCATCGCTATACCTGTACTCAACTCCCACTGAATTGAGACTCTAAGTTTCACATGTGTATCAACAATATCCTCAAACTAGAAGATAACTTGTGTACCTGTCTCCATCAAAGTCCAAACTTTGAAAAACACATGTAAACTTGTATCCATCAAAATCCAAAATCTAAAAACACCTGTAAACCTATATTTAGAAACACCAAATCTGAAAACCTGTTATACCATGATGTTAGTCTCATAACAACATGCACTCCCACAAGTTTGTGTCCAAAAATTCATCTAAATGCTCTCACAATCACACCCCAAATCTCAAGCTCCCACAAATGCTCAAACAAGTAAAAAAATATCTCTGCACACTAAAATAAAAATCTACATGATCCACTATGTAGTACACTATAAATTCTCTTCACCTATTTGAAATCTAAAATCTAATTTTGTATGCGAAAGTTATGACCAATAAACTATCCAGAAGCAATGCCTAGCTTTAGACACCAAATTATAATACAAAAAAAAATATAATGACCAAAATTGTACCACTATGTAGTGCTCAAAGAGACCTCTCTAACGCATATGAGAAGTCAAAAATCTGATATTATGGGTGAAAGTTATGCCTCTTGGAAGAAAATGCCCTTTGAGGGCTAAAAAGGGCCCCATGGTGGGACATGTCCATATGATTGTACATTTTGTTGACGTCAGCATTCATATGGTCCACATAGAGTTGATGTTATGCTAACATTATCAGCGACAACAATGGTGCATGGGCTGGTTGTGGATTCCAAACTTTATAAATTATGTTGAATAATTTCAAATTTCAAAATTTGCTCATTGGACCCGATTGCATTTTAGATTTGGGTTTAGTTTCTATTTGAAATCCATTTGTGTTTGGAAGGCCTACATGGGGCACTGGGCCTATAGCTCAGTTGTGATCAGGGGCCAAGACCAGGGGCCTAAGGCCCTATTGGTTCGGTTACCATCAATCGATGGCCAACAACTATCTGACAAATGTACTCTGTCGGTACCTTGTCAATAGTCCTGCCGCTGTTGGCACAGGGGTATGGGGTTTGTGGACCTCATATGCCCCTAATTTTAATTTTTAAACCATAGAAACAAATGCATAGTGTACTTTTTTATTTTTTTATTTTTTAATAAATTTTCATGCACAATCGACCATACAACCGAACATAAGGGGTAGGCGATTTTTTTGCTTCAAGACTTGGTGGCCAAAATAGGTCAAGTTTTATGTCAATCTTCATGTCTTTAGCCTTTTGGATCTAATGGTCAGGTCAGTTTTGTCCCATGAGTTCATTTCCGCAACCTCCTCTATAAAACCCTCATATGAAGCACATCTAATACACCCTCTTTGCCAGGTCATTTCAAACCCCATATCTGCAATAAACATGACAAATCTACAAACCCCAAAACCCCAAATCTACAAAACAACAAAATGTACAAAACCTTGATACCTTGAAATGTCTCAAATCTTTCTTGCATTTCCATGTATTCAACTTTGCACCAAATCCACTCAAACAAGGGTTAAACAAAACCAGGGAGCTCACATCTCCCTCAACCATGAATATAGCTGTGATACCACTTGTTGGGAAATTATCAGGTTGATCAAACCATTTCCTACATAACCCTTTGAGAGATAATGATGTGTATAAGCTTACAGAATAACTGGGTAATGCAAAGATCAAAATACAAGCCACAAGATGACACAAGATATACCTTTGGAAAACCCTTAAGAGGGAAAAAAACCTAGCCTCCAAAAGCATCCACACTCTATATTATTCAACAATAAAACATTAAAATGCACTTATAGAGTCTCGTGAATACTTCTAAAACATCAAGCTCTTCCAATGCATCCTCCATGTGTTCAAGCATGTAACCACACATCCCATGCCATACTTCACATATGCACTCATAAGAGAAACTCAATACAATGACAACCCACTCAACCAGCCAACCCAAACCACTAACCATGTGCTTGCTTTTATAGACTCAAGATCACACAAATATAACATGTAGTATTGGAAAACCATGTGTCTTAGAACCATGAGAGCATTGTTATGTGGAAAAGAGTGATCTAGCCTTAGGAGTTAAACTAGGTCAAACTCTCTTCTACAAACAGTGAGACACAAACCGAGCATATCTTCTACCCTTGAGGGAGAGCCAAACTACAGGGGTTCTACCTCTTTGTTGTATAGATGAGTATCAAACCAAATTCAACCAATCTAGCTAGGGCACAAGATCAAACCCTAATTTAGAGACATTGAGTTATAGACGACTATCGAAAGTGGAATCAGAGAATCGAAACAAACAACAGAGATGAGTAAACAGATCATAACAGCAACCTAGAGTCAAAATGCCATAGGAACTAGGGCACTCGGGTGCCCTAGGCCTTTTTTAGGGTTTGTAGAAACTAAAACTTTCACCAGATCTATACTTGCAACACCTTTGTTCTCCTAGACTGATATATCCCGAAACCTATTTCTTCAATCTGTACACAAGAAAGAAGGTAAAATTGTTGTGGCTATATAGGAGATTACCTTAGTCAAGCCCCCGTTTCAGTATTCCTACCTCACATATAGCCAAGATTAGAACCAGATGTTGTGTGTGCTTAGAAAACCTAAGTGTGAGTAGTAACATGCAAGATCTAATCAAATAATATCAAACCCTAATCCTATATGACTCAATCAAATAGGAAGGAATGATACAAAAGATGCTTCACTCAAGGAAACTCACAACTTCACCTAATGGATGAAGATTCATAGAAGGTTTATTGAATAAGGAGCTGCAACCATACCCTTGGAGGGTACTCAAGTCAATCTCAAGTTGGTGGTTCCAACCCTTCTCCCAATCATGCAAAGTTGTTCAACCTAGGAACAAATGAGATAGACTCAAGATCTCATCTCCTAGCCTTCATACAAATCTTTCCAAGAGCAAAGTAGAATTCCACTTGATCAAAAACCTGCAATAATACAATAGCATAGAGAGCAATAATAATAGAGAGCTTTTTCACAACAAATCAATCTAGATCATGTCTAGTTTCAAATGAAACAAGTCACTTACTTTTATACAAGGATATAGAAAAGTGTAATTTGAATTAAAATACCGACGTAAAGCTCCAAAAAGCAAATTTGAGTTTAGGGTCGGCGTAACCAACATTGAAGTTGTCTTGTAGACTTAAATTGCCTCCCTAAAACACAGGAAGGACCAGGGCGCTCGGGCGCCCTAGGCCCTTTGGGCAATTTAAGTCTCAAGCCCGCACTTAATGAGGGGGTGACTCCAAATCTTAATTTATTTCTTGAGTTATGATAAAACTTTAATTGAAATCATGACATTTTCTATAAACAGGGCTTTAAGGTGGACCTAAAAATGAACTAGACTTGGGATCACTAAAGGAAGGAGCTAAACATAGTGAAATTGTGCCTACACAACTAGTGTACACAATTTACGGTGTAACATTTAGCCCCCACTTTAGCGGTCATATGACACTACATAAATATGCAAGCTAAAGGACAAGAAAGTAAAACATATTGCAAAGGGATATCAAAAAGGATATTGTAGAGGATGTAGATCATCACCGAGCAAAAGTGTGAAGCCCCCAGACTGTGATCCTGCAAACCATAGAGTTAGTGCAATAAAATAATCCTGCAACCAACAAATGTATGTATTAGTCAAAAACTCTAAAGGGGAAAGGTGATAAGAGTGAAATTTGCAGGTAGATATATGCCACCCTATTTTTGCTTACTACTTCAAGATGTAGAAATAGGGTGGCGATCTTTCCACTTTGACTTTCTAGAGAGAAGGTTGATGAATATGCTTTGGTAGGGTCATTCTATTGAATAATGCCAAGATACAAAACATATGATTGTAGAGACGACTGAACCAGGATTTCAACTTAATAAATGACACCGAAATCTGAGTTCGCTATCCTGATTTATCAATGTTTAAATGAAAAGAGGTCTAGAGAAACGTGGTCTTCAACTCTAGATAGTAATTAGGAGTTCTTAGCTTTTTACTATAAATAGTAAAAGAAGTTCTCACATTTTACCATTCTATTGTCATTTTTAGTCTTTAAGGAGATAGGGCAAGGAGGAGAGCTATCATGCCGAGTCGAAGGCCATATCGACCACTGAGGTAGGATGCACCACGGAGATGAGTAGCGCAGGGACTAGACGGGCATGAGGTAGGCTTCTATCCAACTTGTAATTTCATTTATATGATTATTTTATTTTATTTTTCATTTTTCAAGCCAAAAATGGGCCCAGACGACATTCTTCAATGTCCACCTAGGGCATCATTGTCCTCCTGGGGCACCCCAGGCCTTTCTGAGCACCGAGGTCCTTCTTGATCTTTGTGATTGTCAAAGAAGTTATTCTAATTAAAGTTTGATGTACACTTTCTTTTTCATGTTTCAGGATCTCCTAGGGATGCGAGAGTATGCCGGTGACCGCCTATACACATTACTGCGTATTTGATCAGGCACACTTATAGACATAGAGATGGGACATCTGCAAGACGTTGGATTATGGTGGGTGTACACTATGCCTACGATGACATATCATCATACAATGTTGATGGCGCTCATGGAGCGGTGGAACACATATAGGTCCACCTTTCATCTTCTGACAGGAGAGATGACTATCACTTTAGAGGATGTGTACAGGATACTACAATTACTAGTGCGTGGCAAGACAGTTAGGGTTGTAGAGCAAAGGTCAGAAGACTACACTCAGGAAATCTAGATATACTGCCTTGGACACACAATGTCATCGAGCAATCGAGGACACATTAATATCAGATTCTTAGAGCAGGGTGTTGTTATACTAATTATACATCGTATCATGATCGCTACCATTGCAGTAGTCATTACACTAGATGGGCGAGGCACTCACCTTCATGGGGGCCTAGTCCATGCCATTAGAGCGATGGAGGATCAGAAGACAATATACTCCAGGCGGCGGAGTAGCTTGCTTATTTATATTATGATCTAGGTTGCTATGTACACCATGAGGCACACAACTTGATGATATGCACACTCCTATAGGTGTAGGCATTCAAGCACATTACATGCACAAAGTCGGTGGCTTATTCGATAGAGACTATTAAGACAAATCCATGAGCACACGCCTATGAGCTAAGGAGACCACGGAGATGTGGTTATTTATTGTTTTGGAGAATTCTATTTGACAAGATACAGCTAGAAGTTGTCATGTGGAGACTATACAGGGGATACAAACCATGAATGGGATAGACGAGGTAGCTAGCGAGGATGTAGAGGGATCGGTTGTTGATTGATCGTAGAGATCACATAGTATTTGCCTTCTATTATGATATAGTGATGAGGTAGTACAGATGAGTGTAGGGAGTTCCCACCATGTGACTATTCTAGGCAAGGTCATCATGTTGTGGGGTGCGGCCTCATGATAGGGCACGACTCACCATCGTAGATGTGGTGTTGAGTGATCCAGATGATGATATAGGTGATGATGATCTTGTCTCTAAGGCTGGTGATGTAGGTGTGAGCCCATCATATACAACGTGGTGGGAGACATCACACCTTGCTCCTATCTTTCTTGTTGATCATCTTGCTAGCGATCCCAAGTCCTGGGCTAAGCGAGGAGATGTGTCAGAGGAGGGAGAGCAAGACAGTGGCATAGATTATGCGAGATATGATGATGAGGATCCACAATTCCAGATGACGAGAGGTAGACAACACTAGCTAGTGGAGAGTGTAGGGGTTGACGAGTGTAACATCCCAACTAGAATATTAGAAATCCTTAAGCACATTTAAAGAAAAAACCTCAATTTTTTTAATAATAATTATCTATAATCAAAGATATTACATTTTCAATTTCAAGTAGAATAAAAATATTCAAAGATAGTTGCTTCACATGAGACTAACAAAATTTCACATATAACAAATGGTTGTATTTCTTACGACTTACAATTTTATCAATATCATTTAAAAAATAAGTAATGTGTTCCTGTTCACAAGTCTTCAACAGTCAACTATAGGAGAGGGAGAGAGCATCACCCTGGTGCTTTTCCTCCAACCACAGACTAGTGGTCCCCTACACACCTTCCTATTGAAAGTGGCCCTTCCCTTCGCAAGGATAATAGATAATAAGAATCAACTGATTTTTCTTCCATCTGAGAACTAGTGATGTGTCCTAACTAATGACAATCAGGTTTACAAATCTAGTCTAGCTCTAGTTATGTATGACCTATTCTAATTGTTCAGCTATCTCGTACACTGTGAATCGATAATGCAAGCAGTGACTTTTGCATTACTTTGGTCAAAGTTTCATATAAATATATAGTCATATGTTCATTCACTCTTTTCTCGACTTGGAGACAACATTCTTATTTCTCAATTTATATCATATATATAAAATAATTCTTTTCAACTTGCTTATACCATATTAGTCTTAAAGACATACCATAATCCCTTGTTTACTAGTCATCTTGATAAGTCCAAGGTGAGAGCTTAGGTGACTATGTAACATACATTGAGTCCCTCTTTGCATCCTTGCAATCATGGGTCTATGACATCTTGTCATCTACCAAATGACCTGTCTACCTATTTCCATGCTCATCTGTGTTCTTCTACACATGCAAGATTTTGACATTTCAACCATAGGGTTTAACGATTAAAGACTCTATCTGTCTTAATCTAAGAATATAATCATTCGACCCATAATCTATCGAAGATAAACTATAACTTCATAAACCTATGAATTGAATACACTTCCTCATGTATATCAAAAGAGATTTCCAAAGTAACTAAATTTTCTATATCATGACTTTTCATTGCCATAGTGAGTATATCTCTCAACAATCCTGTGGCTATTCTTAGCCTAAGATTGGGTTATAGATTATTCCTCTACAAAACTAGGATATAGATAGTTTAGAATAACTCTAGAATAACATCTAAAAACACCTAATTCTTCTTCATATACTTAGAAATAGAAGTCTAATGTCAAGTGCTCCTACACAATGACTTCAACTCATTAACTAGCTTTTTAAGCTTTCAAAACACACTTTATGCCTTCTCGATTAGCTACTGCTTTGAGAAGAATACTTTGTTTAAGACAAACAACTTTTTCTTAGGTCTCTCAATAAGTCTATCATCAGCTCATACTAAATTACTACAACCAAAGCATGGTTTTATTTAGTAGTTGATCCACTATATTGTCAACCTATCCTTTTTACAATCAGCCTCTATATTTCTTGGCACAGTCGATCTACACATTAGGCACAATTGGCCTACACATTTAGGCACAGTTAGACTTAGGCACAGTCGGTCTACACATTAGGCACAGTTGGCCTATACATTTAGGCACACTCAACCTCTACACTTAGGCACAACCGGCTTATATATTTCCATTGCTAAACTGACGTTGCAATATACGTATAATACCTACGTTTGAATATCATAAGGCTTTAGCATAGTCTTTCAACTATTGCACCCATGAAGCTTATTATGTTTCATTAACAATGAAAAAGATATATGTTTAAGACATAGCCGAGTGATTCTCTAAATCAGAGATATCGAAATGTATAACATTTCCTATAGCATTTACTACATGACAAGGAATAAATATTTATACAGGGCTAATATAACTCTTCCTCTTACTGGATTATGGTATAATGATACAAAAAATAATCATCTATAGAGGATAAACAACAGTTTGCTTTCATTATGCTTCATAGTAGCCTACTTGCCAATCGGCAATCTAAGCAAAAACTCTTTTCATTTTTATACTTGTAGATTTAATCAAACGAAAGGTAGATATATTCTATTATATTATACTAAATATAGTGGACTTACCTGTATAGTGATATAGGCCAAACTTCACCATTGCCTTCTCACTACCTTTACTAGGCCTGCCTTCCTATATCTCCTCTGCTCTCCTTATCTACAAGCCCTGCTCTGCATACTCAATTCCTATCTTCTCCTCTACTTATCCCACTCACCCTTGGTTATGGGCAAATAGTAAATACATCACCAAAAATTTCTCTCCACTCCCCCATGATCCTTCACATGTAGAAACAGTGGGAACTATGGAGCTACAGCTCCTTCCCCCACTCCCCCAATCATCTAGGAAGTACGCCTAGGTGAATAAAGAGAAACTTTTACCTCTAACAAACATGACCTTTAACCAATACAATAATAATAATAGTAATTTTAAAATAGACAGTAATACACTTATCTAATAGATGTCTCTATTGCATACTCTCGAAAGCTAATTATGCTTAATTGTAAGCACAATTATTGATGGAGGGTTCTCATAAAGTCGACTAGGATCTTATCAACAAGATTAAACATGCTTAGTCGATTACTCACATCGACTTGGCATCCAAAAGCATACACCAATTTTCTATCTAACGATGAAAAGGATTTTAACCTTCGTCTTAATGACGACATAAATTGACAATAATAAACATGACCTCTCTACGAATCAAAAATATTTCTAAGATGATCAAAGACATAGGGATAAAGACTTTCTCCAAAATTGACTTATCCTCTAATAATTAAATATGTGTGTGTGTTTCCAGATGCCATAAGGATCGTTGCATTCACGCCATCTAGCATCCACTCCATGGTGATACTCTCTCTCTCTCTTCATGTTGGAGGGAAGAAAACATTGTTTCTACATCCACCTCAGTTGCATGGCGATAGTTAGTCCATTACATCATTAACCACATGATAAAAAATAACGTCATAAATAATTATTCTTTACATATAAACCAATATAAAGCAAATGCATTTTCTATCTTTACTTTAATCATAATATTTTCTCTGACTAACTATCTGTCTTCTCAAAAATAATGAAAATAAATAAATTAGTTTAAAAATGAGGTGTGACATATCTCCCCCCTTAGAGATCATCGTCCTTGATGATTATGTCCAAACAAAAATAAATATTTCAAATATATTCTTATACATCATGTTATATGAAAAGATGTAGAAACTTTTGATAGATATCATTGTAATCCTCCCACGTAGCATTTTCCTCTGAATACTTGTCCCACTAGACCTTGTACTAGGTAACCTATCTTCACACCTTGAGCACTTTAAGAGGCTCGATCATGACCACCCCTGGGTCTTGCACTTGGAGAATATTTCAATCAAGTATATGATTAGATCTTGATATATATTTCTTCAAATATGACACTTGGAAAACATCATGCATTCTAGCAGGGCATGGTGGTAGAGCTATCCTGTAAGCAACTGGATTAACCACTTCTAGGACTTCGAAAGGTCCAACATATCTAGGTACTAGTTTGGAAGACTTTCCAAACTTAATTGGGCTCTTATGTGGTTCAACTCTCAAGAGAACTTTATTTCCTACTAAAAATTATCGAGGTATTCGCTTGGCATCAACATAGTTTTAATGTCTATCATTTGCTTCTGCTAATTTTTTCCTGATCAACTTTACTTGCTCTTCCATTTTTGAAAGCATTTCTGGCCCAAGGTAAATCCTATCCTCTAGCTTATCCCACCTTATAAGAGTTCAACACTTCCTTCTGTACAATGTTTCGAATGGAGCCATCTTAATTCCAGAATGATAAGAATTATTATATGCAAATTCAACTAGTGGAAGATACTCTTCCCACTTATACTATTGATCCATGCAATACATCCTAAACAAATCCTCCAGTATTTGATTAACTCTCTTAGTTTGTCCATTCGTTTCTGGATGATGGGCTGACCTTATATTCAGTTGTGTTCCCAAATCTGAGAATAAGGTTTGCCAAAACCTTGAAGTTATCTGAGCATCTCTATCCAAAATTATATTTTCTAGAATTCCATGCAATTTGAAAACTTCTTGCATGAATTTGTTGGCTAAGATGGGTGCTCCATCTATAAGATTACCAGGTATAAAATGAACTACCTTAGAAAGTTTATCCACTACTACAAGAATAGCATCATGCTTATATCATGACTATTGGTGATTGCAATATACAGCCTTCTTCCTAGCTTCAGAAAACTATTGATGATTGTTTTGATGCAATCATAACAATAAGTTAAAATTCACATATAATGAACTGAAACTATACTTGAAAGATAAGAAGGAATCATTTGAGATTCAACTAATCCCAAGTCTACAATGGTTCGGTTGGTCAAGTTCAGTTGGTCAATGTGAAGCTGTAATGTTCAAGGGGCCTTACGTAGTTTAGGGTTGTTTGGTGGTTTAATGAACTAAGAATATGCAAAAAAAATCATAGATTTCAACAAGTATTTTGTTCATTTGCATACAAGTGTTACTGTGCTGCAAGTTCAGATGGTTTTCTTGAATTATTGCAGCCTTCTCCTTTATACATTTATGAAAACTGTCTACTTTTAACTCTGTTATGCATGCTTCTTCTTCATATTCAATGATGTCTTTGCATATTTCACAATTCTCCTCAGAATGTTGCCTATCATGGACTCTACACCTATTTTTATATAACTTACATTGGACTGGGAGATTGTGTTTAACGCACTCTTCCACCTCTTGTCTAATGGCATGACCAAATTTGTCTATTGCATTGTTTTCTTCATCTGAAGAATTTCTGTCAGACTCAATGAATAGTGCCGTTCTATTGCTGACACACTTTTTTCTAATGTTTAACATCATAATCTCTTCAATCTGCACCCCATTGTTGGTAATTCTATAGACACCCGGTTCAACAGCAGCATATAATATTTCATTAGTTCGATTATACTCTGTTATCATATGTTTCATTCTGGGCTCTGCCTCTATTCTGATCTGGTTTGGGATGCCTCTCCAAGGTAACCAGATGTGTGAAAAGTCAGTAGCCATATATCCATTTAATGTCTTGGACCAATCCCTACTTAGCAACATTCCATAATTTACGGGTATATCCACTACTTGAATGTCAATGATTTGGCTTACCCTAGGGTCTGAAGCTAATTGCATTTGAATGTTCATGAGTTCTCCTATCACGCTAACCTCGGTCTTATCTAATTGCGTGACAACCTTGGCAGATTTGGTGGAGTTAGCCCGAGAGTTTTACATATTCCTAAGGGCATTACGTTGGCTGAAGCACCAGAATCTACCATGCAATTGTGTATATTCTTCCCACACAACCTAACAGTTAACAAGAAAGGGTGAGTATCCCTCTTATCCGCATGTATTACTACATTTGTATTGGAAGGCTGCTCAACTTTCTTACCTTTCTCCTTAGGTGGTGAATCACTATTAGGAACAGTTATATCAGCAGACACCTCGTTTGTTATGGATGTATCCAGGAATTTTATAAAAGCATTTATGATCCCTTGGGTCTTCAATAATTCATTTAGAGGTATACTGACCTTAATTTTCTTTATTTCCTCTGACAAGTAATTCATTAATCTTGTTGTCTCTATTGCTTCTGTCTTACTTGTTTGATCCTTTTGCACTGTTGTTCCATTATTTGTGTGCTGACTAGCTTTAAGTATGGCAGGATTGTTGCTAGCATTCTGATCTGGGGGTGTATTGATGTTATTCGGAGGAGTGGAAGTGGTGAAAGGTCCTCCCGGCCTAGGGTTGTTCCTCAAATTGTAGGTGTGGCTTTTATTTGTCTGTTGAAAGGCCTGCACCTCTTCTGTTTCATTTAATATCTCATTTTCAGATTCAAAAGGAAACTGAAAAGCATTTAACACAAAGGCTGATTCAGGATAAAGATTTTCACAACAGTATGGTTCATCCTCTAGCAATTCATCCTCTTTCTCTTATGCAGTTGCAAAGGTAAACGTTTCTAAGACTAATGCTGTGTCATATCCTGAGGGTACTACCTCATTACCCTTAGGAATGAGAAATTCAGAGGTAGGAGGCTGTACATCTATGTTGAAAATACTAGCTGCCAAGTGGAACTGTGGACAGTCGTGCTCAACATGGGCATTGGTATTGTGAAATCTGCACCAATTTTTGGGTGCTGTACTGGCCATTTGTATGCTAGTCATTTGTTTTGCATCATGATTATCTGTATTCTCAAAAGGAGAAGCCAGAGTACCGTTGTTGGGCCCAGTGTTCCATATCTTGGGTGGCCTAGGTTGATTTTGATTTCTATTATTATTGCCCCAGGTCCTATTATCTATCACTGGCCCTCTATTTTGCATTGGTTGCCCCTGACTGGGGCCTTGATGCTGATTATAGTTTTGGTTTTGATTGTACTGCTGATTTTGATTGAGACTATAATTCTAATTTTGGCCCTGGTTGTGATTTTGATGTTGATTATAGTTTTGGTTGCCTCTTCCATAGAGGTTCTCATTTCTTAGCTGTGTCACTTCGGTTGTTAACCTTTTCAAATGTGCAGTAATCTCTTTGATTTCTTCCCTATCCTCTTGTGCTTTTGCCACAGTTACATCCCTAGGAAGTTGGAAGAAAGGCTGACCATTATTTTGACTGTTATTGGAAGTACTAGCCGTGTAAGGAGTTATAGCTTGGATTGGGGTAGGATTATACACAGGTGTGTAAGAAGGAACCAGATTTACTAGTGGAGCGTGATGCACAGGGACTCCATTCCATGGGTGTGCCTGATTCTGCACCCCAAAATTTCCTCTATTGACAAATGGACTATAAGTTGTATGCCTCATCTCTTGGTTCACTGAGGCTGCCTCTTTATAGGCTTTGGATATTGAATCTATGTCAGGTTTTCTTTTGACAAACATGGCAGTTAAAGGATCCAAGGCAGCATAGTACATAGCCAACAAGGGAGCATCATCTATGGTATAAGGGGCTACCAGCCTAGAATAGGCCTTTTGAAATCTGTCATTGAAATTATCAATTAGCTCTCCCTCACCTCGTTTTATAGCAGCCAATTTATGATACAAAGCGCAAGGGTCAATGGGTCCTCTAAATCTTGACAGAAATGCTTCTTCCATAAGTGCCCAGGAAGAAATGTAACCATTGGGTAAGTTTACATACCAGCTAGAGGCCTGCTCATTAAAGGTGTAAGGAAACAATCTACACACAACATCCTCGTGCTCTAACATAGCCCTAAAACATGCTTCCTTAAATATTCTAATATGATCTTCTGGGTCCTGATGCAACTGGTATTTGGGACATATCTTTTCCAGATTTTTGGGCATCTCATGATAATCATTGAAGAGTATGGGAGAATTGACATCGAAATAAGCCATTGCAGGTGTTTGAGCTTGACTTGAACTTGCAGGAATACCTGGATTGATTGGTGGATTAGGATTTACAGGAGGATTGAGACCTCCAGGAGTGCCTGAACCAAGATTTAAAGATCTAAACAGTGATCTGTCAAGACTCACAATACTACAGATGTTAAAAAGTGACCCAGGAGGTGTTCCAGATGAACTTCCTGCTTGCGATATCTTTGGATTCCAAATTAAAGGGTTTTTACTTTGCCTTGTATCAGGTAGTTGCACAAATATATCTCCTGAACTAGATCTAGACCTAGTCACTCTATTACTGTCATTAGCCAGTTTGAAATGAACCCTAACTCAGGAAGGCCCTCCTTCTAGTGCCAGAAAACTGTTGGTGATTGCAATATACAGCCTTCTTCCTAGCGTCAGAAAACTGTTGATGATTGTTTTGATGCAATCATAACAATAAGTTAAAATTCACATATAATGAACTGAAACTATACTTGAAAGATAAGAAGGAATCATTTGAGATTCAACTAATCCCAAGTCTACAATGGTTCGGTTGGTCAAGTTCAGTTGGTCAATGTGAAGCTGTAATGTTCAAGGGGCCTTACGTAGTTTAGGGTTGTTTGGTGGTTTAATGGACTAAGAATATGCAAAAAAAATCATAGATTTCAACAAGTATTTTGTTCATTTGCATACAAGTGTTACTGTGCTGCAAGTTCAGATGGTTTTCTTGAATTATTGCAGCCTTCTCCTTTATATATTTATGAAACTGTCTACTTTTAACTCTGTTATGCATGCTTCTTCAAATTTGAGACAATTTCCTTTAGATTTCTACGTTTTCAGCTAAATATTTCAGATGGGTTGGGAAAAGTTAGAAAGATCTAATCTACACCTCATTTAATCTACCGAAGGATCTAATTGTTTCTGTTATGCACTATGTAAATACTACAATAATTTGATCAAATCCACAGTAAAAACCTTAAATGCAAGTTCTGAGCATTTTCACAAACATACATTTAAAATTGCAAGCTCTCAAAGAAAATATTTCAAAACACAAAGAAGAGCAGGAGAACACTCAGAAGATAGATGCAGAACTCCAGATTCTATTGTATTAGAAATGAATAGTCATACATGATTTACAATGTAGGAATGACTCTTAGTTTCATTGATCATACTACAGAGAACTTACAAGCTTTACAGATACAGTAAGGCAGCCAGACATTCCACGCGCACCTTACTGCAGACAAACAGGCGACCTCCTTCTTCTACTTCTAATCTAAACTAAGCTAACTTGCTGTGTTTTCCTAAAATCCCTGTTGTAGCCCCTGTTGTAAAGTATTTACAGTGTAGAGAGGCACAATATATAGACTTTCTGGTTGTCCTCACTACAGCAAAAAAAACCTAACTACCTCTGGTTCAAACCCCTGGTTATAGCAATAAATACAGATGAACCAGTCCTCCAAAATATTTCTGAGTAGTGTCAAATCTGGGCAAAGTATTGCCCCTTCTGAGAAGTTCCGGCAGCTTGGCAATAACTTCTGTTTGTCTGTTGCAAGAATGCTCTCAGCTGCAACTTTGTCCTTCACTTGAATGGCCTTGACTTCCTCGCACTTCATCCTTAGCCTCCTGCTCCTGAGATCAGATTTCCTTCCTCCATGATGTCACTGTGTTGAAGTTCTAGCTGCTTCCTCAACTGCAAGCCTGCAAGACAAGACAAGCAATAAGTATCAATTTATCAAATAAACAGCAGGAGATTAAAATAATGTTTAAATCCAGGTGACTGTGCAAAAAAAAAAGGAAATTGGGTCTAAAAAACCTCCAAAACGCGTTCAAAAACGCATACAGACTGCTCAAAACCATCGGGTCAACTATCGTTGACCAAGAAAATGCCACGGGCGCCAAAAATATAGTTTAAAATTTCCATCGCTATGCATTTCCCGCCTATCGGCGTGAGAATCGTCATCGGCAGGCCAAAAAACATATTGGCCGACATTCACTGTTTGGCCGATGGCCCTTTTCTCTCTTTGTTTTTTCCTTTGTTTTCTCCTCTGTCGGCGAGAGTTTATACTATCGGCGAACTCCAAACCTTCCGTGCCGATGACCATCGTTATGCCGATGTTCATTTCATCGGCAAGAGACTCGCCGATATCCTTTTCCTCCTTCGGCTAAGTCTTTTCCATTTAAAACCTGTGTATATCACAAATATACATGCAATTAATCGGATTCCAATTGCCCTTTAGTTCTGCCCTTTTATATTTCCTAATGTATATTGTGCTTGTATATATAGCCTTGTATATTGCGATATACAAACGCGAATATACAAGGAATTTTCTCCATTTGATAATCTTTTCGGGTCCAGTATTGCATGTTTTCACCTGTATACTTCACACTCTGCATGTGAATAGTGCCATTTATGTTGAACAGTGCCCTGCATATTTTGCTTGCATATTCCGCTTGTATATGAAAATATACAAGCCCGAATATACAACGATTTTTGAGTTTTTGATAATAATTTCGGGTCCGACCATGTATATTTTGCATTGTATCTCCCAATATACAAGCTCGAATGTACATACAACTGGCCTTGTATATGAACCCGAAAGCAAAAGTGACCAAGTATAAAAAAATATGACTTTGTATATACAAAGGACTTTGTATATGCAAAGCGATAGACAAACCTAACTGTACATTTTACTAAAATGATCATAACTTGCAAAATATGGCGAATTTTAAGATGGTTCAAAAAGCAACCCTGGCTCATTTTTCACAAGGAATCCAACCATATCATGCAAGGGTACTGAAAATGTATTTTTCTATATTTTTAACAAGGTTTGCAAATTTGACTCTTTTTTCCCTTTACCACCAAGCAAAACAACACAAGCAGAAGCAAAAAGCAAAGCAACAGCAGGGGTCCCCATTTTGCTAAGGAGCATAATGGGGCATGTTGTGAACATCACAACAATGACATAGGCAATCCTTGGACAAAATCCATCCTAATAACCTGCCATTTCCATTCAGGTATGTCATGAGGATACCAAAGTCCTACTGGGTGCTGGTGTTTAGCCTTAACTCGTTGACACTCTAGGCATCTTGCCGCAAATCTTGTAGCATCATTCTTCATTCCCTTACAAAAATATAAGGGTTTCACATCAACTAACAACTTTGTCACTCCAGGATGACCTGAATATGGTGCAGAATGTGTTTCTTTGCACACAGTTCTTCTTAAATCTCCCTGGTTTGGAACATAAATTCAGTTATTGAATCGCAATAACCCATCAGGTTCAAAATAAAATATATCATACCTTGTATCTTGAGAATTTTCTGTTAGAGCTTTCAAAATTTGCTCATATATTCATCACTGGTCAAATTCTTCAATACTTGAGCTCTGAAATCAGAGTGCACCAATAATATTGCCAATGTGTGCCTCTTCGACTCAAGGCATCAACCACTTGATTTTCCTTACCCTTAATGTAGTCAACCTCAAAATCATAGTCAGAGATGAGCTCTAACCATCTTCCTTGCCAGGCGTTAAGGTTAGGTTGTGTAAACATGTACTTCAAATGTTGAATATTAGATTTTAGTTCAAATTATTTTCCCAACAAATAATGCCTCCATACATGGAGGGCATGCACAATTTCCACTAATTCCAAATCATGAGGGGCATAATTTTTCTCATAAGGTTGCAACTTCCTAGACTCATAGGCCACAACTTGGTCTTCTTGCATAAGCACTCCTAACCCTTCTCTTGAAGCGTCAGTCACAACAATAAAATGACCCTCTAGGTTTGACACAATAAGAATTGGTGCCGAAGTCAATTTTCTTTTAAGGATATTAAAAGATTTTTCACACTTATCAAACCATTCAAATCTCTTTCCTTTTCTCTATAAAGAAATGATAGGATGGGTAATTCTAGAAAAGTCCAAAATGAACTTCTGGTAATACCCTGCTAATCCCATTAAACTATGCACTTCATGCACATTTTTAGGTGTAGGCCACTCCAAAATAGCCTTTATCTTTGAAGGATCTACAAAAATTCCTTTAGCTAATATGATTTGACCCAAGTATTGTACCTCTTTTTGAAAGAAGGTACATTTGGATAGTTTTCCAAAAAGTTTATGCTACCTAAGTCGTTGCAGAACTATCTGCAAGTGTTGATGGTGTTCCTCCTCATTACAAGAGTAGATTAGAATATCATCTAAAAACACCATAACAAATTTGTCTATACAGTCTCTGAAAACACTGTTTATCAAATTCATTAATGTTGTTAGAGCATTGGTCAAACCAAAATGTAAGATTGTGAATTCATAATGCCCATACCTTGTTTGAAAGGTTGTCTTGTGAATGTATTCTTCCTTCAATCTTAACTGATGATAACATGACCTAAGGTCAATCTTGGAAAATACAATTGCATCACACATTTGATCAAAGAGATCATCTATACACGGTAGAGGATACTTGTTCTTAATCATTGCTTTATTAAGAATACAATAATCTATACAAAGACGCAGAGTGCCATCTTTCTTCTTGACAAAGATCACTAGCACTCCCCAAGGTGACACACTAGGTCTAGATCAATCCTTTTTGTAACAATTCTTGGAGTTGAGTGTTTAGCTCCATCAACTCAGTAGTAGTCATCTGATAAGGTGCTTTGGACACTGGTTCAGAACCAAGAATAATATCTATTGCAAAATCAAAAACTCTTTTTGGGGCAGACCTGGAAGGTCTTCCGGAAACACATCCTAAAAATCATGGACAAAAGGGTATGCTTCAAAAGATTTTTCCTTAAGTTCCTTCTCCTTGTTAGTGTAGGTTTTTATTTCCTAGATGGGTTATTTATTTTCCTATATTCCTAGGTTTTTCCTACACTTCTATTAATCTCGCTTAGGTTAATAAAGCATGTCTTATTAGGTGAGTAGTTGCGAGGTGTCACCTTCCTACATGTGAGCATCCATTAGCTATCTTGGGAAGATACTTTGCTATCTTTAGTCCGATAGATGGTTGCTCCTCATTGGTCGGTGTTGCCACCTCCTCTCTCTTCCTAGTCTATATAAGCATGCTACCTGGCTTGTATTTTGTATCTTTTGCTTTTGCATCCTCTTAATGCTATTTTGCTTCTAGCATTTGCATTACTCTCTTGGAGACTAACTCTGTGTTGCTATTTTGATTTCGTATCATTTGCATTCATAGTTTTAATATCTATTCTTTGCACTAGTTTTCTGGGTTATTAATCTTTTCAGATTCTAACATGGTATCAGAGCTATTCTATGTGCAAGAGTAGATTTTAGTTTCCATATTTGAGAGATTTGGGGGGGGCTAATAAATTTTATTGCAGGATTTTGAAAAACCCAGTATGCTCTTCTCTTGCATCTTCGGATGATCTTGAGAATCAGAAAAGTTTGACGGAAACTTTTTTAATCTCTAGGGTTGCACATGTGTTTTATGAAATCTAGGTGATTGCAGCATTTCTGGTTATACTGGCAGCATTTCCGGCTGTTCCAACGCGTCCAGGAGGCTTGAGAAAGTTAGATTTGGCTTTCGTTTCACCGAAATCAGAGATCGTCATACACAGTTGCGGAACCGGGGTTTCAAGCTCAAATCTGACAACCAGCTTGCATATTTGGTCCTTTGAATCAATATTGCAGGTTCCAGCATCTGATTCAGCCTTTGCATGTCATTTTTTGGTTGTTGGGGTCGTTTTTTGTAGCTAAATGCGTTCCATTTACACTGGAGCAACATCTTCTGTGCATTTGCAAGAAAAATGCCTTCTGGGTTTTGTTCGCAACACAGAAAAACCATCTGGGTATCTTTCTATTTTTGCATGCAGTTTGTATATTTTACAGAAACGCGCTCAGAAAGCTACAGCAGGACCCCTCTCCGTTGGCAGCTGCAGTTCTGAAGACAGTTTTCAAATGCTCCGTTCTTGCTCATACGGACTCCTTTTCCCACGAAATTTTTTTTGATTTTGGCTATTTTTTCGTGCTCTATGCACTAGTGTAGTCATTTTTTGATTTTGATGCCAAGATTTTTTAGAAATTGCAGATTCTCAGTCGTGACATTGCACGGTTCTCGTTTTGGGAACTTCGGAGGATCATAACTTTCACATACGACCTCGTATCGAGGTGATTCTTTTTTTGAAAGTGCATGATTTTTCGAGTAGATTGCAATGGTGCTGTTTATTTCTCTGGATATTATGCCAAAGTTGTATTTTCAGCATATGCTCTTCATGAGAGTTTTGTAATGCATTGAAATCAAAACCACTTAGTATTTATTTCTAGTGGTAGTTGTAAACGCACTAATATAAAGTGCCAAATCATATTTTCTTGGGGGGGTTCTTTGATTGAGTGAAAAGGGGGGGTTGTCTTGGTTGGGTTCTCTTCTTTTCAGCACTTCTTCTCTGCATTTCTTCATCATGGATCAAACAAATCTGCCCATCCTAACTCCATACAATTACTTTGAGTGGAAATCACGCATGACAATTCACTTAAGGAAAGCTGGATTAAATAGGATAACTATGGGACTTGAAACTGAACCTGCTAAAGATGAAGATAAGCCTAAGTGGTTTAACAAATGTGATGAGGCATATGGAACATTGTGTTTGTCTGTTTCTCCTGATTTGCTCTTTCACATTGAGTCTTTGAATACACCAAATGAAATCTGGACAAAGCTAGAAACACTATTTGGCACACAAGATTCAATGAGGGGTCATATGTTGGAAAATGAACTAATTAGTTTAAGTCCAGGCAATTTCAACACAATCCAGGATTTCTTCACCAAATTGAAATCACTAAGGCTGCAGTTAAAATAATGTGGAATTGAAAAGAAAGATGAACAACTGATTCTTAGTATTCTCTCTAAGCTAAGTTCAGAATATTCTGTGTTTGTTTCTACTTTCTATGCTACTAAGGGTGCACTTGGTACTCAATTCACCATGCCATCTTTAGATGATTTTGCTGTCAATCTCACTCGGGAACAGGACAAGCTAATCCAGATGGGCACTCTTAAGTCCTCTAAGTCACATGCCTTGGCTGCCAACCAAGGCACAAAAGAACAGAAAGGACAAAGTAGTAACAACAATAGTAAGGATAAGAAACAAAAGAATAGCAAGGAGAAGAAGGATCAGATAACGGTTGCTTCAAAAGCAACTAATGAGACCCAATATTCCAAGGGCGACAAGCCTAAGAAAGAGAGGGTCCAATGTGCCTATTGTAAAAGACCCGGTCATGATGAACATAAATGTCTGAAGAAACAAATTGATCACTTGACACACATTCTTGAGAAGAATAATATCAGTGTTCCTGAGTCTATCAAACAGAGTTCTAATGAGGGGTCTAATAAGGCAAAAGAAAATAGCAAGGGAAAAGGAAAGGGCAAGGCCCTTGTTGCAGTTGCTTCTTCACCATCCACTTGGGTTCTTGATTCGGGTGCTTCGCACCACATGGCTTCATCTAAGGAAGAACTTGCATCCTTGGAGCCGTGTACTATGCCTTCTATTTTGATGGGTGATAACACTCCTGTTGAGGTGTGTGAGAGAGGGTCTGTTGATGTGGGGGATGGCACATTCCATGATGTTCTTTGTGTGCCCTCATTATCAACTAATCTCCTATCGGTATATCAGATCACTCACACAGGTTCAGGCAAGCGGGTTGAGTTCACTCCTGATTCAGTGGAGATTCGTGAGTTGCACAGTGATTCTACAGTGGTAGTTGGGAGAGCAGATCATCAGTCACGGCTCTATCTGTTTTCTCACTTTGTTCCTGATCCTCCTTCGACTGTTTTGCTCACTCATTCTAATGATGTGAGTAGATTATGGCATGAGCGGTTTGGCCATCTTAACTTCCGCTACTTGCAGCAGCTTAACCAGCAGAGCATGGTCACAGGGTTGCCTTCAGTTCAGTTTTCAGGTGGTGTTTGCCAAGGTTGCATTCTTGGTAAGCATCCTAAGGAAAAGTTTGACAAAGGTAAGGCATGGAGAGCTTCACAGATACTGGAGTTAGTTCACAGTGATTTGGCTGGTCCATTTCAGCATCCTTCCTTCAGCAGGGCTAGATATGTCCTCACATTCATTGATGACTTTTCTCGATATACTTGGGTGTACTTTCTCAAACAGAAGTTAGAGGTATTTGATCATTTTCAAGACTTCAAGACTTTTGTAGAGAAGCAATCTGGGAAAGCCATCAAAGTTTTGCGCACTGACAATGGTGGTGAGTATGTCAACCATCGGTTTGAGAGGTTTTGCACTTCAGAGGGGATTGATTGCAGCATTCAGTTCCATACAATCCTCAGCAGAACGGTGTTGCAGAACGGAAGAATAGGTCCTTGAAGGAAATGGCGAACTGCATGATTCACTCCAGATCTCTTGCACCACAGTATTGGGCAGAGGCCATTAACTGTGCTTGTTATATCCAGAACCGTGTTCCTCACCGAGCCTTGAAGGGAGTCACTCCTTTTGAAGCTTGGAGCGGTCGAAAACCGTCAGTTAAGCACTTTCGAGTTTTTGGTTCTCCTGCATGGGCCCACATTCCTACAGAGAAACGCAAGGCATTGGATCCGCAGAGCAAACCTTGCATATTTGTAGGTTATCCTGATGGTGTGAAGGGTTATCGGTTGCTCCACCCTACTACACATGAGTTGTTCATTGAGAGGAGTGTTCAGTTTGAGGAGGGCTCTTCGAGCTCACTTTCTATCACTTCTCCAACTCCCTCTACTTTGACATTGGAGTCACTTGGGATACATGACAGATCTTCTGATGAGTCAGATTCACCTGAGCAGTCTTCTACCTCCACTTCTGATGCAGAGAGCGATTCAGAGGACTCACCTCCTTCCTCTCCTAGTCATCATTCAGAGGTTGATGATTCTCCTCCAGATTCTCCATCTTCCGGTCCACTTTGGGCTAGACAGACCTTGCAGTCTGCAGGTGATTGGGTTGGGGATCCATCAGACACCAGGCGAACTCGTTCACAGTTCCAGGATGTTCCACATGTCTTCATTGCTACTGCCTCAGATCCACAGTCTTTTCATGAGGCTTCTGGTACTCCTGAGTGGGATACAGCTATGCAGGAGGAGTATAGTTCCTTGATGAGGAACCACACTTGGGATCTTGTCCCTCTTCCTAAGGGAAGAAAACTTGTTCGATGTAAGTGGATCTATCGGACAAAATTTGCAGCAGATGGGTCAGTTGACAAGTATAAGGCTCGCTTGGTCGCCAAAGGATTCTCCCAGGTTCCTGGGATTGACTACTCTGAGACTTTTGCGCCAGTTGCCCGAATGAATTCCATCCGACTTGTTCTTGCCATTGCTGCAGCTAATCGTTGGGAAGTACACCAGATGGATGTGAAGAGTGCTTTTCTTCACGGTGACCTTCAGGAGGAGATCTACATGGAGCAGCCACAGGGGTTCCTTCAGGATTCTTCACTTGTGTGCCTTCTTCGGAAGTCTCTCTATGGCCTCAAACAGGCTCCTCAAGCCTGGTATGCCAAGATGGATTCCTTCCTTCTATCAGTTGGGTTCACTCGGTGCCATTCTGATCCCAATGTCTACATTCTGCAGCAGGATGATTCACTCCTATTTCTGGTTCTGTATGTTGATGACTTGCTGATCACAGGGAGTTCTTCATCCACCATTGGGGCTGTCAAAACTGCCCTTCATGACAGGTTTTTGATGACTGACTTGGGCTTGTTGCATTACTTTCTCGGGATTGAGATCTACCAATCTTCTTCTGGGATCACCATCACACAGTCCAAGTATGCTCTAGATTTGCTCTCGAGGTTTCATATGGCTGACTGTAAGCCTGCTCCGACTCCCTTTCTTTCTGGAGTCAAACTTGAGGCTCAGTGTTCTTCTCCACTTGTTGATGGCACTTTGTACCGACAGCTTGTTGGGAGTCTCATTTATTTGACTCATACGAGACCTGACATTTCATATGCTGTAGGCATGGTCTCTCGATTCATGCAGGAGCCTCATGAGCTGCACTGGAAAGCAGCCAAGCGGATCCTTCACTACATTCAGGGTTCTCACAATCTTGGGATTCACTACGCAGCGGGTATTGAGCTTGACTTAGTGGGCTACACAGATTCCGATTGGGTGGGCGATTCTCAGGATCGCAAGTCTACTTCAGGTTACAGCTTCTCACTTGGCTCAGGTCCTGTTTGTTGGTCGAGCAAGAAGCAATCTGCTATTGCTCTATCTTCTACTGAGGCCGAGTATCGGGGGGCTGTGAATGCCTCTACTGAGGCCATTTGGCTTCAGAATCTTCTCACTGAGTTTGGTATCCAGATCAGACGGCCATCAGTCATATTTTGTGACAACCAGAGTGCCATTCAGATCTCACGGAATCCGGTCCATCATCAGCAGACCAAACACATAGAGGTCCACATGCACTACATCCGGGAGCTCATCCATGGCCACGTCATCGACCTTCGCTACTGTCCGACTTCCGAGCAGGTTGCTGATATCTTCACCAAACCCTTCACTAAGAGCAAGTTCCTTCATTTGCGAGCTTTGCTGGGGGTGCGGGATGCTTCATCTTCTGGGGGGGCTTCTTCCTCTCACTCGGAGTCTTGACTCTCTCTACTTTTGGGGGGGTCTCTTCTCTCTCTCTTTGGGGGGGACTTTTATGTACATGGGTACCTCATCAGGCTTGATTTGCCGGGACCCATTTCTACATCCACCTAAGCTTCACTTATGGGGGGGTGTTAGTGTAGGTTTTTATTTCCTAGATGGGTTATTTATTTTCCTATATTCCTAGGTTTTTCCTACACTTCTATTAATCTCGCTTAGGTTAATAAAGCATGTCTTATTAGGTGAGTAGTTGCGAGGTGTCACCTTCCTACATGTGAGCATCCATTAGCTATCTTGGGAAGATACTTTGCTATCTTTAGTTCGATAGATGGTTGCTCCTCATTGGTCGGTGTTGCCACCTCCTCTCTCTTCCTAGTCTATATAAGCATGCTACCTGGCTTGTATTTTGTATCTTTTGCTTTTGCATCCTCTTAATGCTATTTTGCTTCTCGCATTTGCATTACTCTCTTGGAGACTAACTCTGTGTTGCTATTTTGATTTCGTATCATTTGCATTCATAGTTTTAATATCTATTCTTTGCACTAGTTTTCTGGGTTATTAATCTTTTTAGATTCTAACACTCCTCTTCATCTTTTAACTCCTCATTTTTAACTACAAACATTTGGCATCATTTCCGTTTTGCTCTTTTCAATTGCATCATGGAAATTTGCCTAATTTTCATTTCTCGCTTAAAACCTTGGATAAGGACAACATTTATGTCATCATTTAGGCATTCTACTTTTTGGAAAGACAATCAACTTTTTGAGATAACCATTTCATCCCTAAAATGACATAATATGATCCTAGAGGTGCTACATATAGGTTGACCTCTACGGAAAAAGTAGGTAAGGTTAATCTGGTTTCAAACAAGAATTACTCGAGCTCTTGACTGGTTTGCAAACTCTATTGTCCATGAATTAGCCATGAAACCAACTTTCCTCTAAGACATTTTATCAAGTATTCTAGGGTTCACAAAAATTTTAGTTGCTCATGTATCTATAAGAATATAAATTGAGGTTCCAAAAAGAGTACCTGAGGTTTCAATAGGGGTAACCTGATACTCAACTTGACGGCTATCAAGAGCAATATGAATCCTTTGCTGAAAAGTCATTTGCTATGAAGGTAAATGTTTGCCTCCATAAGAATTACCTTGACTCTTTATGGGATGTTGATTAGTATAATGATCTCCTCCACACGTCAAACACCCTCCAGGAGGACCTCTCTTTCCTGAAGATTGGTTGGAATTATCGTCATTCTTTTTAGGATTGAAATCCCTGTTTCCATCCTTGGATTCATTTCTGTTAAATCTAGAACTTTTACCACAGTTCCTCTCTGTGGATTCCTTATTCCCATTTATCTTTTTGAAGGATGTCGAAGGACAACTCCAGTTAAATTTATTTCGATCTCTTTCTTGATATACAGAGATAGATTTGAGCTTTTGGTCTTGCTTGATGGCTTTCTCAAAAACTTGATCCATGGTTGTGGGTCCATGTATACACATGATGAAATAATTCAATTGTGATCCAATGAAACAATGTTGTAATTCTATCAATGTATACACATCTATCAATTTATATGCTAACAACTAAGTAATTCTTTAAACCAAGAAAAGTACTTTAAAGAATCAAGACAAACTGCATATTTTGTCAAGACTGAAGCAAATAATGAAATAGAAAAATTAAATTTACTATCTACCTATCATTTTCTTTATAAAGAAAGATACAAATGAAAAACATAAATTAAGCATAATATCTATGTAAATGCATAGTGTTAATAAGTTCTTTAAGAGGCGTATTGTGCTTCCACCTATCCATTTGATTGAGGATAATAAGGCATAAAGAAGCAGTGTTGAATATGATATCTTTTGAGAAATTTCTTCACACCTTTGTTCTTAAATGAAGCACCATTGTCAGAAACTAAAGTGGAAGGAATACCAAATCGAGAGATTATCTTGAATGAAGTGACAAATTACTTCTGTAGTCGTGGATTGGAGAGGAACCACTTTGACCCACTTCGTAAAGTGATCAATAGTTGTGATCGTGAAAGTGTGTCGTTGAGAAGGAGGATAAATTTTTCCAATAAGATCCAATCCCCACACAGAAAATGGCCAAGGTGAAACCTGAGTGTGAAGTTCCTAGGAAGGAGCTTGAATGAGATTGTTATGTTGTTGACATTGCAGGTACTTTTTGACAAAGGCAAAGGAATCTTGTTCCATGTCTTTCCAATAGTAACCTATATGAAGCAATTTTTGAACAAGAGATCTCCCACTAAAATGTCCACCGTAGGCACCTGAATGTGCCTCCTCTAGGGCAATTGGGATCTCTGAATTGTTAAGGCAATGAAGGAGAAGACCTTCATACCTTTGTTAGTATAGAACATTTGATAAGATGATGTAACACACTGCAAGTTTGTGTATGCGAATCTGGGCACTTCGGGATGCTAGATCAGGAAAGGTACCATCATGCAAATATTGAAATATATGGGAGTAGCATTCTCTTGAATCTATATTATCACAAAAGTCAACCTTATGTGTTTAAGGTATTGAAGGTGTTTTTAGATTATAGATGATGAATTGATAGTTCCTTGAAGAATCATCAAGGGACATAAGGGAATCAATGCTTTCCATTGCGTCCACATGTCAATTTTCTTTTCGTGGAATTGTGTCAATTGTCAAAGATGAGAAATACTTTAATAAAGATAAGGCCACGTCTCGATATTGAGATAACTTATCTTGCTTTGCTTGATAAGATACGGTGACTTGTCTTATGATCAATTAAGAATCACCAAATATTGTTCAATGTGTTTAATGTTAAGAGACAAAGCGGCACGCAAGCCAGCAATAAGGGCTTTATACTTTGCATTGTTGTTGGTACATATAAAATTGAGACGATAAGATAGAGAATTGACTTACTTGAAGGAGGGACTAGTATGACACCAACACCGGAGCCAGTTCAACATCTAGAACCATTGAAGAATAGCTTCCACTTGTCATCAACATCCAAGGAAAGGATTTGATCATCAGGGAAGGATTCTTGATTTGGAATAGCAAATGGTGAATGAGTTTTCGCTAAGTGATCGATCAATGGTTGCCCCTTAATTGTGTTTTGAGAGACAAACTTAACATCAAATTCCATTAACAACATAACCCACTTTGCTAAGCATCCTGAAAGATCTGTTTTAGCAAATAGATGCTTTAAAGGATCAAATTTTACAATTACATTAATTTCAACATTTAAAAGATAATGTCTTAATTTTTGTGTTGCAAATTCGAGAGCTAGGCATTGCCTTTCTATCACAGTGTATTGCATTTCATAAATGAGCAAAGTTTGGCTTATGTAATACACAAATGCTCTTTACCATCATCATCATGTTGTACTAACAAGACTACGAGAGCATTAAGAGATGTTGATGTGTAGAGAATAAATGGTTGCCCAGAGACAACATGTAACATAGGAGGATTGGCAAGATACATTTTGAGGTCATCAAAAGCTTTCTGACAATCACTATCCCATTTAAAGTTAGATTCTTTCTTAAGTAGTTGTGTAAAAGAGCGAGTTTGATCCGCGAGCTGTGAAACAAATCAACGAATAGCCTAAATCTCCCCTTGCAAACTACAAAGTTGTGAAACATTTATAGGAGGTGGTATGTTAACAATGGCGTCAATCTTTTCCGTATCCACCTCAATACCATGATGCAAAACAATGAATTGCAATAGCTTACCACTATCAACGCCAAAGATGCATTTTCAAGGATTCAAGCACATGTTGTATTTATGTATACGTTCAAAGATTTGACGAAGAATTTTGACGTGATCTTGATGCAAAATAGATTTGGCCAGGATATCATCGACATAATCCTCTAAGATGTTATGCATTAAATCATGAAAGATAAGAGTCATAGCATGTTGATAAGTCGCACCAGCATTCTTTAATCAAAACTACATGACAACCAAACAAAATGTTCCCCAAGGAGTTACAAAAGTTGTTTTATATTGATCCTGAGGATTAATGAATATTTTATTATAAAAAGAGAAACCATCCATAAAGGAAAGTAACGCAATGGCCACTAGTAGAATCGACAATCATATCAATATTAGGAAGAGGAAAGTCATCCTTAAAAAATGCTTTATTTAAATCTCAAAAATCATTACACATTCGAATACGATTGCCAGATTTAGCGACAACCACAATATTTGAGATCCAAGGTGAGTAGTCAATAGGGCGGATAAAGCCTGCTTGTAGAGGCTTCTCTATCTCAGCTTTGACCAACAATGAGACCTTAGGATTCATCTTGTGTATCTTTTATTTAACTGGTTTAGCATTAGGATGAATGACAATATTATGAGTTACCACTTTAGCATCAATGTCGAGAATATCAGAGTATGTCCAAGCAAAGAGATTAGGATATTCATGTAATAGAGATGTGGGTTCTTGATTTTCTTCATAATTTAGACAATTTCCAATAGGGATGTCTTTTTCAGGGTCATCCTTATCCATCAAAACATTGACAATTTTTCCATTAATGAGAGTACTATGGTCTTGAGTATCAGTAAGATGAAGGGATTCTATAGGTGACTCATGAGATGCCAAGGTATCATTATATAAACAAGTGTCCTTCCCAAAGTACATGCTTTCGCATTTAAACAATAAGGAAGGCCACAATCATGATGGTAACGAGGCAAGTGATCATAAGATCCTAAGAATTCAGCCAAAGCTTCATCTATTGAAAAAGTGTCCAAAGGACTATCTTGAAAGTCACAATATATATCAATCAATTATGAATATACCCATTTAAGTGTAGATGATGAAATTGTGTTTACATTTAGATTAGGATGACACGCAGTTTTGGTGGGCTCTAAAGGCCGATATCCAAGTCTAAATGAAGAGTAATGTGGATTAGCCTCGAAAGGGACTTTAATACCTTGCTCCTTTATACCACAACCATTATTGTTGTATCCACATTGAGAGAGAATTTGAAAACCTCGACCATAAATAGATGCCATTTTGAAGAGGAAGGAGGCAACCCATAGGTCTCATATTCATTAGTATAAGAATAAGTGTTATCATCATTATTTTTTAAAGAAATTTTAGGTGATGTAGGAGTAGAAATTGAAGAAATCTTAGAACTTTTTGGCTTTGATGGCGAGACTTCATACTCCCCTACAAAAGTAGGTGTAAAGTCTACCGAACCCCAATCATCGCCAAAGAGTATATTCAAAGGTGAATCAGATTCTTCTACAATAACCTCTGCAAGAGAGGGAGAAGAATTTATTTTAGAAAAAGGAGAAGCGAGAGAAAAGGGCTTAAAATATTGTCTATTTTTAGCTTCAGTTTTTAAACAACTTTCTAGAATCGGAGCAGATTCAATTATATGGAGCTAATTGTTATAAACAAACTTAATTGATCGATGAAGGGTAGACGGTACTACTCCCATGGCATGAATCCAAGGTCTACCAAGAAGAAGATTATATGAAAGAGAATTAGGCATGACATGGATAAGGGTAGGCAATGTCACAGGACCAACCCTAAGAGGTAAGGTAATAGTACCCAATGATTGCCTACCAACATTATCAAAGCCACAAATGTTGAGTTTATCTGGTTTAATGAGAGAGGTATCAACATTGATTTTATGTAACAAGTCTATTCCACAGACATTAAGACATGATCCACCATCAATCATGGTATGTCTAACTCTCATATTATTAATGAAGCAAATATCATAAGAGGCTCATTTTGGTTTTGAACTTCTATGGGAGGTAATTCATGTGGTTGAAAAACATTATCTAATTTTGTCACATGCATACTATCTAACATAGCTACTACATCATTCGGCTGAAGAGCAAGTGGCACAATCACCTTTTCTAAAGCTTGTTGGAGCATTCTGTGGTATGTAGGTGATGTTTGTATCAACTCCCATAGAGAGATCTTTGTTGAAGTAGCTCGAAGCTACTCAACAAGATCATAATCTCTACCATTATGAGTAGAAAGATGAGGTGCTTGAGGAAGAATAGGTTGAGAAGGTGGAAGAGAAGCAGGAACAAATTGCATTTGTTTCTTTTGTTTATTGTTTCTAGTGTTATATGTGTGAGCAAGTTCATGATGCATGGGTTGCTATGACGCATTTTCATTGAATGGACTATTTTTAGTGATTTTTTACATAATTGAAGATATAACCAAGAGGTCTAGGTGTTTTCAGAGAACCTCCTATTGTGATAGATGATTGAGGAGCATCATTGCAAAGATGCACAACAATTTTAGGTTTCTCAAGTTCTTTTGGAGAACCGGAAACATAAATTGTATTGATGATAATTTGAAATAGAGATGGTTTAGGAGTTGTAGAGGATGATTTTGTAGAGATGAATTCATCTAACATGTCAAAATCATCACTACCAAACGGCTCATCAAATGCATTAAAATCTTGAATAAAGTAATCCAACATAATTGCATACCCTACTTTTTCAAACTTTATAGTGATAAAGTAAAGAAGAGGGAATGAAATGAAGTTTCTTTATGCACAATAAGAAATATAGCAAGCTACGAACAACAATTATTTAACTATATTATCCAACAACTAGCTAAAACATACTCATAATTTATCAAATTTCAAGCTAGTTAGATAACCCTGATCAATATATATGAATGAATGCAAGATATATAACTAAAGAATGCATATCAAACTCAGTTATAATTATCTCTAAAGCATCAGATCATAAATTTAATTTGTACTATAATGATTTAATCTCGTGAATTTTAAACACAATCACAAACATAGGCTATTTTCAATCTAGTACAAATGCTTGTTTTTCAATTTTCAAACGACAAAATGCAAAGCATGCACTAAATACAAAGGATGATAAGGTACAACAAATAAATTCACTTTAATCAACCTAATAATGCTAACAAGATCTGAAACAACACACTAATCTATAAACCCTAGGTTTAAGACTAGTTATTTTTTTATGACATGCAATGCAAGGATTTTGTAACCCTAATGATGAATTTAAATTCAAAAATTATTATATGTAAGAAAAGGAAATTATGAATGAACTTAATCTAAATCATATCTATGATAGAAAACAAACTTTTTCAGATGAAGAAGGATGAAAGAATGTAAGAAGAGTCGGGTTCACTAAAATGTTATGCACAGAAAAGAGTGATCTAGCCTTAGGAGTTAAACTAGGTCAAACTCTCTCCTACAAACATTGAGACACAAACTGAGCCTGGCTTCTACCCTTGAGGGAGAGCCAAACTATAGGGGTTCTACCTCTTTATTGTATAGATGAGTGTCAAACCAAATTCAACCAATCTAGCTAGGGCACAAAATCAAACCCTAATTGAGAGAGACTGAGTTACAGACGATTGTTAGAAGTAGAATTAGAGAATCTAAATGAACAATAGGGATGAGAAACATATCATTAAAATAAGAACCTGGAGTCAAAATGTCATAGGAACCAGGGTGATCAGGTGCCCTAGGCCTTTTTTAGGTTTTGTAGAAATTAAAAATTTTAGCGGATATGTACTTGCAACACCTTCTTCTCCCAAACTGATATCTCCTAAAACCTATTTCTTTGATATGCACACAAGAAAGGAGAGAAAATTGTTGTGGCTATATAGGAGCTTGCTTTAGTCAAGCCCCTGTTTCGATATTCCTACCTCGGGAATAGCCAATATTAGAATTAGATGTTGTGTGTGCTCAGAAAACCTATGTGTGGGAAGTAACATGCAAGATCCAACCAAATAATATCAAACCATAATCCTATATGACTCAATCAAATAGGAAGGAATGATACAACAGATGCTTCACTCGAGGAAACTCACAACTTCACCTCAAGGATGAAGATTCATGGAAGGTTTGATGAATAAGAAGGTGATGCAACCATACCCCTAGAGGGTACTCAAGCCAATCTCAAGTTGGAGGTTCCAACCATTCTCCTAATCATGCAAAGTGCTTCAACCTAAGAACAAATGAGATAGCCTTGAGATCTCATCTCTTAACCTTCATACAAATCTTTCCAAGAGCAAAGTAGAACTCCACTTGATCAAAAACCTGCAATAATACAATAACATGGAGAGAAATAACAATAGAGAGCTTTTTCACATCAAATCAATCTAGATCATGTCTAGTTTCAAATGAAACAAGTCACTTACTTTTGTACGAGGATATAGAAAAGAGTAATTAGAATTAAAATGTTGACATAAAGCACCAAAAAGCAAATTTGAGTTTAGGGTCAGCCTAACCAACACTAAAGTCGACTTGTAGACTTAAATTGCCTCCCTAAAACACGGGAAGGACTAGGGTGATTAGGCGCCCTAGGCCCTTTGGGGCAATTTAAGATTCAACCCACACTTAATGTGGGACTAACTCCAAATCTCAATTTATTTCTAGG
The DNA here is from genome assembly GCA_027924645.1 of Cunninghamia lanceolata. Taxonomy (NCBI): domain Eukaryota; kingdom Viridiplantae; phylum Streptophyta; class Pinopsida; order Cupressales; family Cupressaceae; genus Cunninghamia; species Cunninghamia lanceolata. The sequence continues at coordinate 380,244 of BSBN01001588.1, forward strand.
GTTATGATGAAACTTTAATCAAAAACACAACATTTTCTATAAATGGGGCTAAATCAGGGCTTTAAGGTGGACCTAAAAATGAACTAGGCTTGGGATCACTAAAAAGAGGAGCTAAACATAGTGAAATTGTGCCTACACAACTAGTGTACACAATTTACAATGTAACCAGAACAAAATAATTGACCCCTCATTTAATTCTTGATACTAAGTTTTCATTTTATGGTACTAAGTTTTCTAAACAATAATTAATTATTCTATGTTTCCCATACATTAAAATAAATAACCCAGTGTTACATACAACTTTACAAGTGGACCAAATAAAATATTTCATTACTTGTGAAACATGTACAACACACCCTTTTCCTAACACTCCTACATCACAATTCATGTTTCAACAACATTAAACCCATATGCAGTTGTGAGTTCTTCATCCAGATAGCTTGTAGTTGTTGTCATAGCACCACCACATGTGAACCAACATATATGATGCACTGCAAGACTCACAACATCATTATCATATGTAAATAACTATGCTTGCTATACTAAATACCTAAAAACTCATCTCATTCCACTGCAATGGAGACTGTAGATAAATTCTTACTACAAGGAATCTCAGCAAGTGAATATCACCCAAGTCCCGACATGTATGCATATATCTTTATCTAGCTCAAGGACATGTTCCTAACACATGACGCATATTGTTTGATCCTTTAGGAGGTATCACACATTTTCTGTTTTAATCACATATATTCTTTGTATGTACCTTTCTATATGTGCGATATTGGATTCATTCCTTCTTCACAAATGTTAGGTCTACAATGTGTGTAATAGACTTAACTTTTGGTGCATTTATAGGTTTTCACCATAAGTATCTATTAGGCTACCTTTTTAGGTTTTCAATCTAACAGGGGATTGATCAAGCTACCCATTGGGCTTTTTACCTAATCAATCAAGTCTCTTTATGATTCTAATCCTTGCGAACAATAGTGAAACTACTTTTGTTTTGATCCTCCTTAAAAATGTGGATTTAATTATATCCACATAATACATTCATCAGTGAAAGAAACTCATACCCTGTTGTGGTATCTATAATCATATGTATCAATGGGAGTGGGTATTCATCCTTTGAGCAAGCCTTATAGATGTCTCAAAAGTCTACATATATTCTGATCTTGCCATTCCTTTTAAAGGCGAGGACAATGCTAGAAATCTAGAGAAATAATTAACATGCTTAACAAACCCTACCTTCAGTAATTTGATTAGTTCTTCCTTAACTGTGAAGGTGACTTTGGACTTCATGGGTCTCAATTTCTACTTAACCAATTTAGTAATTGGTATGGTAATTGATGCAGGGTAAGGTTCGATAGTCCAATTAAGGATTGTCAAATCAAGCAAATAAAAAACACAAAAATGTGATAACATAGAGACATCATGGAAGAAATACATCTAGATCTTTATTTATTTTTAATAATAGAATACACCTAACATGGAACATAGGCCTACAACTTGGTGAAAGGTTGAATATAAGAGTTATAGAGATCATATGATTCTGAAAGAGAAAACCTTTCTTGGAGAAAGTGATCATTATAATAATATTAGGGATGTGTATTTATACGCATATAGGGGCTCAACAAACATGTTACAATTTCCATTATATGGGGATAACCTTCTCAAATTAGCACATTGTTAGATTTACACTTATCCACTTAGGGGTAAACATAAACCAAGATCCAATGCTTTTATTTTTACCAATCCCATACAATTGCCAAACATGAAATTAAGTTCTCCATGTTTAAATTTAGAAAAATATGAAAATCTAAGCTCATAACATTATGTGATCCCATTGACAAGCTTCCATACATTTACAAAGGAAAATTATCCATACAATTTGGGTTTACATCCCTAGTGAACCCCAACAAATGACTTCCTATGCTAACTTAATAATGTAACCCTTTAATACTGTAAGGAAAGCAGAGGTGCGGAATACAGCTTCCCTAATGTCAATTCAAAGGGGATAATGCAGACAGGTAACGTTTATTTCAAATACACAGATGAACACACCAGAAAAATAGAATAAACATGCAAGATAACAGAGAACAACACCAGATATACGTGGGAAAACCCTTTCGGGTAAAAAACCCACCACCACAAGAGAGACAATCTTTATTTATAGTAAGCTTAGAAAGATTACAATTAAGATCCCAACCCTCTCACTCAGGTATCGATTCTCAAATCATACAAAACAGTTCACTTCTTTTACTGTACATCTACAAAATGAACAATATGATTGAATCTCTTCATCATCAACTAACGACCTCACCAAATATGTATATACCACAGTCTTCAAGAGCAAAACCATTTGAACTTCTGCTCTAACTGTTCGTCCAACTGATTCAACATCGCTGTCTTCCAACCGTCGCATAACTGCCGTTTGACTGTTCACATTCAAGAGGACTCATTAGTCCCACCTGCACCAGACATCGGTCATAACCATAATATATATACATGATCACAAGAATGTTAACTATCAACACTTATGCCTACAAGACCAACAAGTCTACCATTCACCATCCATCGGGAAGACACTAGCAATCGGAGAGATATCTCCAAACAGCGCCGATCGTTATTTTCTTGTTGATGTCCAACCCTTCAATCTCCATAGGAGTAATGAAGACTATCAGAGTGACATTTCAAAAATGCACCGATAGTAATGGTCTTGCCGATCCAAGCCTTCATCAGAAAGACACAAGACTATCAGAGCGACATCCCAAGGCTGGCCCGATAGTGGTGTTGGTCTCTTGCAATGATTTAACAACTGAGCTCTTAAAACTGTAACTCAGAGATTGGACATCTGAACTGAGTAGCTGTCTTAATCACTATGGAGATGCATTTCACCTGTCAACCTAGGGACGTGAACTTGAAATGGGTCAGCACAGTATGTGCACTAAGAACTTCAAAGTAGCCATGTTCATTCTATAGCTAAAAAGACATAATGCTGAAGATAAACTGCTAAAAAGCAAATAACAGGAATACTGAATATTAACCAACAACTATTCTAGAATCAAATACAAAACACAAAGTAACAATCTGCGCAAATAAACAGGAAACTACTCTATCTGCTTTGGCTACAGGAACAGACACAGAATAGAATTTTAATGGTTGCAGGAACATTCAATGCCAGATTTATTAAACACTTAACAAAAAGTGCAACTAAACTAAAGGGTGGAATTCTCACCAAGTGGGCCCCCTTGGATGAGTATTCCTTAAAACAAATGTAAACTCAGAAATGCGAACTCACAACTTTATTTTATTCATTCGAAAGGATGAGTATAACTGAACATGATAACTGTATTACTGGAAACTGAATAATGCAAGTACAATCTTCGAATAATCAACAACAACCCCTCAAAAGGAGTATCAGAGTCTTATTTATAGAAGAAAGACTACTAACTAACTAGTAGGGCGGTCAACTCCAACAAAATAGGAGGACGCCACATTATGGAAAACATAGAAAGTGGAAGGAAGTTACGCATGCAAGGAAATCTGGTCAAGCGAGTTGCTTTAACGTAGATTCAGCATAACTATAACTCCTAAATTCACTCAACAGATATTTAAGATCAGTTACAAAATAGTTGCCTTGCCTCCATTTGATATTTGAACGGCCACCACCTTTGACCTTTATGGTAAGCGATCATCTAGCAGAATCTTCCTCACTTTATGGATGCCAATTATATCTGCAAAATAATGTTAGTACACACAAATAATTGCTCATTCGTAACAACCTTGGAGTAATATTCATTAACCATATGCAACATTAACATAGATAGTTCAAATAGCATGTCTTTGCCATAAAAGGATATAAGAAATGACCTATGCTCAACAAGTTATAGTTTTGGGGGTAATGACATAGAAAGACCAAGAGTAAAGTATCAAAGTCCAAGATAGCTACAACAAATAGACAATAAAGTTTAACAAAATATGAGTCATAAACTAGACTCATCACTCTCCCCAACCTAAGACTTTGCTAGTCCTCCAGCAGAGGAAGGGTTGCTCTTTTGCTTGGTCAATGATCTGCAGTTAGCAACTGCCAATTGTCCAATATCAGTCTCTTTGGTGTGTGAAGTAGGATCCCAATAGAATCCTTGCTGCTTGTCCAACATGTTCCATCTCTATTTTTCTTCTGCAATATCATACTAGTAAAATTTGTAATTTGGCACTGGCCACAATAGGATGGGTGGTTGAAAAATTAAGGGAAGCCAAAACTGTCCTTTTGTCCTTCCAATCTGAATATATCTGTCCACTCTTCTACATGCTGCAACATAATTCTACAGAGAGTGAGGCTCTACCTGTTTTAGCTCATCAGATAAACTAGTCCACCTTTGTGTCAGCTGTCCTTTCACAGACTCTCCAGTAGTGCATGCCATCTTTTCATATTCTCTGTATGTTGTTTCTCTTTCATGTAGGATTTTGTTACCATAACTTGGCCTATAAAGCATCCTATGCCAATCATTAAAAATGCTTCCTAGATTTCCAGATTCTGCTCTAACAGGCAATGGAGTGTTGAATTCTAATTGCTTATAAGTCCTGTATTGTTGTCCCCAGCTATCCTCATTTTGCATATAGGACATAAATGCCCTCAACTGAACATCCCCAACATACAACAAGGGGTTCCACTCATGGTCTTGGGACACAGCAAAATTATGTAAATAAAACTCACACAACAAATTCTTTATTTCTGGAGGAGAAATCCTATAAGCATTGAAAAATTCAAGAGGATTTTCAATGGAAGGGTTCAAACCAGAAATAATTCTTGCCAACTTAAAAGAGAGGTACCTTTCTTTTAAATGCAGAGCATAGACTCTGGGAGGAGTCCTGCATTCTAATACCTAAGGCACCAAAGCTACCATACCATCTACTCTCTCTTTTAAAATTGCAATTTCTGCATCCTTTTCTTTAATCTCTTCATCCTTCTTTTGAATTTCAACTTTCAACCTACGTTTCTCCCTCTTCCATTCCTCTGCATTTCATTCCACAAATTCATGGCAACCATTTGCATTGAAAAATCAGGAGGTCTATGAATGCCTACCAAAGGTTTTCTTGGCACATATGGTAGTTCTTCTTGTAACATAGGTTGTAGGGTTTCTAATTGCTCAGCCAAATCTAGCTGCAAGGTGTCTTGCTACAGGAACTCCTATTTAATTTCATGTTCCTGTCTCTCCATATGCTCAGCAGCGGCGGCAAGGTCTACCAGAGTTACATCTGCTGCTTCTTTAATTATGTCTTCTTTTTCTACATCATTTTCATGCCCTACGGGGGTTTTTGCTTCCTCAGCTGCCATTGCATCAATCCTAGGGCTTGTCTGTGTAGATGCACCAGAGGCAGGCTCAACAGGTCTTGTTTTACTAGAAGGGCTTTCATGTTCTTCGGCTGCAGGAAGAACAGTGTCAGCTTTTCGTTTCCTAGAGTGCAACACCTTCCTTTCTGTGGTTTTCTTTTTGGTTTTGCCTTTCTTTATTTCTACCCTTCTCCTATGTGACCTAGTTTGAATTAAATTACCAAGAGGAATATCCTCATTGTTAGAATTTGAAGAATTTTCTTTATTTGCATGCTCTGCTTCAGAAGAGCTAATTTCAATAGTTGGTTTTGCTGTAGGAGGGTTTGCACTGGAAGTTGAAGTTCCTGGAGTAGTTTCAACTCCACGTATCCTTCTCCTAGTTCTATGATGTTGTGGCACAACCACAGGTCGCAAATGACTAGGTCTTATTTGATTAATTTCTAGAAATTCCTCCCAAGTCATATCGGATACATCATGCAGAGACTTCTCAACAAGCAATTTGATTAAACAGTGGTGAGAGACAGAATTAGGCCTACCTTTTTGAGTCTCAGTGGCCATAATCGAGAGAAGGTGGTGAAACACATTTGGCATGTTCATTCTTCTTCCATGTCTCATATGATTTAGTAATTTGAAATGCACAGAGTGGAGGTTCGACTGTCAACCCTCGCAAGTAATATATTTCACATGGACAGCTACCTGTTTCCACGACTCAGGCAGAGAGGTTCTTTTGGCTCCCTGCTTGTCTATAATCAATGGTGGATCCCTAGGTTCAGTAAACTCGGCCCTAGCTGACCTGGCATCTCTGGCAACAGGGTATTCTTCGGCATCAACAGGTAGACTTGTAACTTTTATAATTCTTTCTTCTGTGGCCAACACCTCTAAACCTCTTACCACTGCTTTACCATCAGACAACATCTGAGCAAATTCCAATGCAATATTTTCATCAAAACCATTTAATTTCAAGAAATAGTCCATCCAACCACAATTTCTAAATTCAACCTGGCTAAGTGCATCCTATAACAATGTATCATGAACTGTGGGTTCATTCCGAATTAATCCTCCTCCCATGACTTAGCTGTCTGAAATCAATCACACTGCGATTTTTTTTTTTTTGCACAAAATTTGAAAACGAGCTTCACCTTCCTGCAACCCTATTAAGTTTTCAACAACTCATGCTATATACATTTTCCTTTACGGCTTATTTTCTTGGGAATGCCAGACAAGGGTGGTATATGCATTAATGAATGATCGATCAAGGTTGTCATCTCACACTCGCGAGCCATCACCTCACTCAGGATTCAAATTATTCAATTTCAAAACTTTACTGTCATTCAGGCATAAAATATATGGACGGACAGACACGTGGTCATTATATTTACACTCCCTCCCCAACCTATATTTAGGCATGTGTCCACACATGCGGATTTGAGGTGTGACAGGACAAGGAAGGGAATAATGACATGCTACGAGAAATATCGATATTAATGTACAATAATTAAATAAACAAACCTCGAGGTAATTAAGAGAGAATTATTAAAGTGTGCGTACCTTTATTTGTGGAAGAGCTGTTGCAAGAATCATGGAGAAAGTAACGGGTAATGCTTAAGAATTTGTTGAGCAATGAATGTAAGTGAAGTGGACTAAAGTGAGATGGGATGAAATGTAATCAATACACGTTATGGAAAAGAAAAGAATGAATATGGGTGGGTGGATGGGTGAAGAAGTGAAAGAATGGACTCCCACGAATGTGGAAATCTTTATTATGATTATTACTGTACCTTGGTTAGCCAAAAGGAGGGACACTAGGTCTGCTGCCTTTGGTTGTAGGAAGTTCTGGAGTTGCATGTTGATTGAACTACTGCAGAAAATCTTCTTTGGAAGCTGGCTTGTGATATAACCTGAGTCAATGACCATTGACCAATCGTTTGAATTTGACAGGGTCAATAGTAGTAAGCTGAACAGCACCATTGGAGAACACTTCAGCAACTTCATATGGTCCTAGCCATCTTGTCTGTAATTTTCCTGCATTTTCTTGATACCTTGAATCATAAAGCAAAGCCCAATCACCAGGCTGAAACTTCTTATCTTTAATGTATTTGTCATGCCACCTGATTCGCTGGTTCTGCACCACTTCTATATGTTGTAAGCTATTTTTCTCATCTCATCCAAAGCATTAAGCTGCATGATCCTTTCTTTTTGTGCTTGAGACAAATCCATCCCCAAGTCAAGTGCAGTTCTAAGAGTTCTATGTTCAAATTCAATAGGCATCATGGATGTTTTGCCACTAGTTGTTTTCCAGGTTGTCCTATAGGCCCAGACAGCTTCTGGCAACCTACTTGCCCAATCCTTCTTATGAACTACCACAATTTTGGTCAAAATAGCTTCTAGTTCTCTGTTAGTCACCTCAACTTGGCCATTAGCTTGGGGGTGATAAGGAGTAGATTTCTTATGCCTTATGTTGTATTCCTATACTAATGCTGCAACTAGAGTTGAGGTGAATTGAGCTCCTTGATCAGTCACTAATTCTCTGGGGACTCCATACATTGTAAAGATTTCTTCATAAAGAAATTCTGCAACTTTACTTTCTCTTACATGTTTCATGGCTTTAACTTCTACCCACTTAGTTACATAGTCAGTGCATACTAAGATATAAGATTTACCATTAGATGGAGGATCAATAGGTCCTACAAAATCTAACCCCCATTTATCAAATGGAGTAATCACAAGCTGAGGATAAAGGGGCATCTCATCAGACTTTGTTGGTCGTCCCATCCTTTGACAACTATCACATTTCTTGTTATATCTTGCTGCATCTTTGTATAGTGTAGGCCAATAATAACCTGCATTCAAAATCTTCATTGCAGTTCGCTTTGCTGCAAAATGTCCTCCACAAGGTTCATTGTGACAAGCATGCAAAATGTCATACGTTTCATCTTCTCTCACACATATTCTCATGACATTGTCTGGTCCAGTGTAGATCAAACATCTAGCAATCCATGAAAAAGGAAAGGATGTTTCAATGAGTACCCTTCTTTCCTTAGGAGAGAAGTGAGGAGGGACTCTTCTTGTGACTAGGTAATTAGTTGTGTCAGCATACCAAGGTGTTTGCACAGAGAGTGAAAACAAATGTTCATCAAGAAAAGAGTCATCAATGACCTGGTTATCTTCTGATGTAGTCATTCTTGAAAGAAAATCTGCAACCACATTGGCTTTTCCTGGTTTATCCACAATAGTGATGTCAAACACCTGCATTAACAACACCCATCTTGCTAACTGACCTGAGATGAGAGGTTTGTTCATGAGATATCTAATGGCTGCATGATCTATGTGCACAAAGATTTGATAACCAGTTATGTAGTGCCTAAACTTATTAAGTGCATAGATGACTGCTAACATTTCCTTCTCTATGATTGTATAGTTGAATTCAACACCCTGTAAGTTTTTGCTTACAAAGTAAATAGCATGCTCAATGACTCCTTCTTTCTGGCCTAAAACTGCTCCTATGGCATAATCTGATGCATCAGTATGAATGTGAAAAGGAAGTTCCCAATTGGGACCTTTAAGTACAAGAGCATGGGTTAAGGCTACCTTTAGGTCAGAAAATGCTTTGTCACAGTCTTCATTCCACTGAAATTTAGCATCCTTTATCAGAAGGGTATATAATGGGGATGCCATTTTGCTGAAATCTTTGATAAAGCGTCTGTAATACCTTGCATGACCCAAGAAACTTCTGACATCCTTTTGCTTTGCAGGAATGGATAGATTAATGATGACTGCAATCTTACCTGGGTCTACCTGTATTCCTTTTTGAGAAATATAGTGACCAAGTACTACACCTTCCTACATCATCATGAAGCACTTTACATTGTTTAATGATAGGTTGTGGTCTTCACATCTTTCCAAAACTTTGCCTAAGTTTGCTAATGCCTCTTCAAAAGTAGCACCATAAGTAGTGAAATCATCCATATAGATTTCCATACAATCATGTGAGATATCAGAAAATATGCTAATGACTGCTCTTTGGAAAGTTGCAGGTGCATTGCATAAGCCAAATGGAAGCACTGAGCAGGCATATGTTCCCCAAGGACAGGTAAATGTTGTCTTCTCTTGATCTTTAGGTGCAATATGAATTTGATTGTAACCACTGAATCCATCCAAAAAGGAAAAGTATTGCTTTCCTGCAAGTGAGTCCAAAACCTGGTCTATGAAAGCAAGGGGAAAATGATCTTTTTTGGTAGCAGAATTTAATTCTCTATAATCAATACATACTCTCCATTTTCCTCCCTTCTTAGGCACAAGAACCAGAGGGGACACCCATTGGCTATCTAAGATTGGGTAAATAAATCCTGTATCTAATAGCTTCTGTAATTCCTCTTTGACAATTTCTCTTAGTGCAGGGTTGATTCTCCTTTGTGGTAGTCTTACTGGTGTACAATCTTCCTTTATGTAAATCCTATGAGTGCATGATGTAGGATCCAATCCTTTCATGTCATGATAATCCCATGCAAAAACATTTTTATGTTTCTTTAACAAATTTGCCAAGGACAGCTATTGTGCTTGAGTCTATTAATATTGAGATATCGGTCCTCTGAAATTTCCACTTGAGTTGTGAAATCAACCATAGTTACTTCATTAATGTTAGGCACCTTAACTTCTTGTGGAAGCAATGTATGTAACATACCTGATGCTACAGGAAAAATTGGAACAAGCATCCTTTCTGGATCAGTTGAATGAGAGGATGATGCTTCCTCAACTTCATAAAGATTTTAGATTATATTGGACAACACCTCCTCCTCTCCTTGAAGCTGCAGGAAAGAAGTTCTGCCAATCATCATAAGCTGCTCCACATAATTAACTTCCTCTGCCTCTTCACCAACATGAGGCCAAATAAGATTCTCCATATCATGAGATGGCTGTGCAGGTGGGTAGAGAACAAGTGTTTTAGTGCTTCTCCCATCAGAGATGGTCATGTCTCCTGACCGACACCCAATATAAGCATCTGCTATGGCTAACCACGACCTTCCCAAAATGACGGGGTATCCTCCCAATGTAGCTTTAGGAGAAAGTATCATGAAATTAGCTGGATATTCCCATGAGTCCAGGGATACCACAAGATCCTCAACTATCCCATCAGGTTTAACAGTAGAGCTATCAGCAAGCTGCAAGATAGTAGGGGTTGGTCGCATAGTTGCAACATTCACTTGCTGCAGGATATCCTTTGTCATTACATTTATGGCTGCTCCAAGATCAATCAGATCATTTCTGATTTGGACTCCATTTATGACAACTCCTACTACAGGACTTCCTGGGTCATTATATTTAGGAACAGTCACCTTTCCAAGCATGATGTCAGCCAACTGTCCCACCACATGGACCATAGTGGGGTCTTTCCTTTTTCTGCCTGGCTTCTTAAGGCATGCTTCTTTGATTGCTGGTGTAGGAGCACCTTGGCAAATTAATATTGCCCTAGACAAATCTTTGAGTTTGATTAAATTTGTATGCTTCCACATTGTAATGAGGTCATCTTTATGTGTTTAGGAGATTAGGAGTTTCAAATATGCAAAATAGTACAGGTTACCAATGTAAAATGCAAAAAAAAGAACAAATAGGGGAATACCAAAGGTCATAGGGTATTTTGAGTAGTTTCATTCATTTGGAGAAGTTGGAAACTGAAGAGTCAAGCATGTAATGCCTTTAAATAGGCTTTGTAACCTTTGTAAACTCGTGGGTGATTGAAGATTTGAGCATGGAATGATAAAAGGCACTATTTTTCTGTATTTTCTTCAGAAATTTGCTGTTCTCAGTTGTTGTACAGCCCTGTACGGATAGGGAATGATGCCTAGTTGTTTGTGAATGATAATATGTTCAATCACCTTCCTTTCCCTTTTCGTTTCATGCATTTTGGTACTGATTTGAGTTAGATGTTGTTAGTTTTCTCTAAACTTTCAAGAAACCCTGATTAGGGTAAAATGTCTACTTCCATCCTTATGAGATTTTGAACCAAATGGTTGAGAGTTGAGAAGGGAAAATCAAGTTTATTGACTGCATTTCTGTATACAGTCCAGAAAGACAGTGTTAGAGGAGGACAGTCAAGAGATCTAGGTTTAGGCTTTCTTAAGTTATCTAATGAAAAGATACTTTCAATGGTTTAATGAGCATGTGCAGACCCTGTGTGAAATGTTCCATGCACATGCAAGGTGTGGGGAGTCAAGGAGTGTCCTGTTTCAATAAGCCCTTGGGTTGACAAGGCCTAATAGGCCTATTTAGCTCGCTGTTAGTCCATTTTTGGACAGTTCTTTACAAAATAACATATATTGAGTTTGGGGTATGCTGTAAATCTTAATAATGGGTATTTGAAAGTGCCTTGATAGTCTTTAATGGAGGCCTCCACTGAATGTTATGCATTGACAGTCCCTAAAACAGGGCTACTAGGAGTTATGGCAGTCTATGAACAGTTGGTTGCATGCATGATGAGACAGTCCTTGGGTGATTGTTTATCTTGATTGAGTTAATGTCCTTAAGGGATGAGAAGGCCTTGTGAGGTCTTGTTTGGGTCAGAAGAGTTAGAAACTCCTAATGGTGCCTTTGTTTTGTGGAACACTCCTTGTGAAGCTTGTAGATCCTAATGGATTAAAACCCATTTTCATGAACTTTGCCTATATGAAGTTGAGTTGATCTTTTCCTCTGCATCAATTGCTTTGCCATATATAGGAACATATTTTATGGCTTGAAATAGAGGTATCTTGACACATACATGTTTCAACTGCTCTAGAATATCAAAGGTGGGTTCTTCTTCTACTACCTTTTGTTTCACAGTTTCTAACCTTTGCGAAAATGGTGCTTCTTGGGGAGTCTCTTTGACTGTCATTGGTTCAGGATTTTCAGGCACATCTGATTGAATGGGGGTTTTTTTAGGTTCCACTTCTTCCTTAGAAAGCTCAGTAATGACAGGTCTTTAAGGAGCTACCAACGTAGTTCCTAAACGCAGATGTATATCACTGACATTCACAGCATATGCAGGGTATTGATTTGGATCAGCAGAATATACTAGCTGTTGTTGTGGTCTATTATTTGAGTTAGGTGAGGGTTGAGCTGGTATTTGAGTAGGTTTAGGTGTATTTGAATTGGAGCTAGTAGGTGGAGGCATTATGGCAGGCTGTTGGGGCTGAGGAGGTGACTGCATGTAATTAGTGGTCTGATTTGACCATTGCTGTCCTCCTCTCCATTGAGATGTTTGCTTCCAATTTCCTGGAGGTTGCTGCCACTGGGGTGCAGGGTTTTGGTAATTTAGCCAAGCATTTTGAGGGTTGTTCTAAGGTTGAGGTGGATATCCTCCATAATTAGATGGAAATGGCTGTTGCCATTGGTTACCAGATGCATAAGTATTTAAATGTGGACCAGCATATGATAATGGATCTGGTGACATACCTTGTCTTGGAGCCCATGGCCTCCTTTGTACAACATAGAAGACTTGATCCTCTTCAACTTGCATTGGCTTGAACTTAGGTGGAATCTGCTTGCTATCAATGTTAGCTACTAGCTTGCATCTGCAGTCCCTCTTCTTTTGTCTGCAATGAGGACAATATTCAGCCAACATTGCCTCAGCCTCTTCATGCTTCTTCTTTGCTTGGAGTGTGTCCAACTGGGTGGCCATATTGTTTATAATATCTTGCTTAAAATCAGATAGCAAGTGGCTTATCTCCATCCTTGAAATTCCATTGGTAGAGGTTTTGCTCGCAAGGGAATGGTAACCTCTTCCTTTCTTCATGGCTGCTCTGGAATAATTTTGGCACAACTTCTTAATATCATCCCAAGACACTTGGGTAATATCTCCTCCTCCCATTAAATCCAAAGCATCCGTGCAATGCTCACTTATTCCCCTGAGGAAGAGCAGTTTATGAGAGTCCTCAGTGAGTGCACGATGAGGAGACTTTTGTAAACAAAACAAGACCATTGAGATGTAATCCTCCAAACTTTCATCTTCTTTCTGCTGCATTCTGAAAACATCATTGCCTCTCATATCCCCACTCCTACAGTAGTCTTTATATTTCTCAAGAAATTTATCTTTCATTTCTTCCCAGGTATTGACAACATCACTACCTAGACTCATAAACCACCTTAATGCAACCTCCTTAATGGTAGTAGGAAACAACTTAAGTCTATGAGCATCAGTAGTGTAATCATAGCTTCTGCAAAGGATATCAAATTCAAACAAGAAGGTGTCTGGGTCCTCTGTTGCAAGTCCATAGAACTTGGGGAGAGCTGAAGTAGGTATGTTCTTAAGATTATCCACTTCATTTTGAAGAGCAATCGGGAATGGAAATGGTGGTTGATTAGGTACATTTTGGGCAGCCATGACTGCTTGACCTACTATCAAGGCAAATGGATTTTCAACTAGATTTGGGGTATCTTGTTCTTCAGAGGAGATTTCAGAGCTATTCAAATCAGGGAATGCATCAAGGAAAGGATTCACTTCTACTTCTTCTGCTAGGTGAGTTAAATCATTAGGAAGGAATCTCCCTAAAGCATCTCTTCTCCTACCTCTATGTATGCAATATACTCAGTATCAACCACTTCTCACACAAAAAATGTTGATGGGTTGTAAATGGTTTCTTCCTAACTAACACACATTTTAAGGAAAAAAACTGCAAGGAATAATACTAAAAGATGACTCCAAAGATTTTCTTAGTTTGACACCATCCCCGGAAATGGTGCCAAAAATGTTGGTCTCTTGCAATGATTTAACAACTGAGCTCTTAAAACTGTAACTCAGAGATTGGACATCTAAATTGAGTAGCTGTCTTAATCACTATGGAGATGCATTTCACTTGTCAACCCAGAGACGTGAACTTGAAATGGGTCAGCACAGTATGTGCACTAAGAACTTCAAAGTAGCCATGTTCATTCTATAGCTAAAAAGACACAATGCTGAAGATAAACTGCTAAAAAGGAAATAACAAGAATACTGAATATTGACCAACAGCTATTCTGGAATCAAGTACAAAACACAAAGTAACAATCTAGGCAAACAAACAGGAAACTACTCTGTCTGCTTTGGCTGCAGGAATAGACACAGAATAGAATTCTAATGGCTGCAGGAACATTCAATGCTAGATTTACTAAACACTTAACAGAAAGTGCAACTAAACTAAAGGGTGGAATTCTCACTAAGTGGGCCCCCTTGGATGAGTATTCCCTAAAACAAATGTAAACTCAGAAATGCAAACTCACAACTTTATTTTATTCATTCAAAAGGATGAGTAAAACTGAACATGATAACTGTATTACTGGAAATTGAATAATGCAAGTACAATCTTTGAATAATCAACAACAGCCCCTCAAAAGGAGTATCAGAGTCTTATTTATAGAAGAAAGACTACTAACTAACTAGCAAGGCGGTCAACTCCAATAGAATAGGAGGACACCACATTATGGAAAACATAGAAAGTGGAAGGAAGTTATGCATGCAAGGAAATCTAGTCAAGTGAGTTGCTTTAACGCAGATTTAGCATAACTATAACTCCTAAATTTGCTCAACAGATATTTAAGATCAGTTACAAAACAGTTGCCTTCCCTCCATTTGATATTTGAATGGCCACCACCTTTGACTTTTATGGTAAGCGATCATCCAGCAGAATCTTCCTCACTTTATGGATGCCAATTATATCTGCAAAATAATGTTAGTACACACAAATAATTGCTCATTCATAACCACCTTAGAGTAATATTCATTAACCATATGCAACATTAACTTAGATAGTTCAAATAGCATGTCTTTGCCATAAAAGGATATAAGAAATGACCTATGCTCAACAAGTTATAGTTTTGGGGGTAATGACATAGAAAGACCAAGAGTAAAGTATCAAAGTCCAAGATACAACAAAGAGACAATAAAGTTTAACAAAGAATGAGTCATAAACTAGACTCATCAAGTGGTTCTCACGCCGATGCCAACAACCCTTCATCGAAGTGACTGTTAACATCGGAGGAACTTCCAAACCTCAGACCGACAATGCTTCTCATGTCGACGCCAACAACCCTATGCTGATATACATATCATATCGGTATGATACACATCGATCGGAGAGGCTAGAGCATGTCAACCTGATGGCTATAAACAAAACCAATGAAACGAATGAATGAGGTTCCAAGCAGTAATTTTGAGACATTAGGTCTCTTCAATCTCCCACTTGTCGAAGAGATTACTGCTACCTCTTAATCCTCATTTGATTACTGAGAATTATGGGCCCGAAGACCCATTTCATCTGAACACCATTTAAACTTGGCCGTGCTCACTGGTTTAGTCAAGGCATCTGCAACATTATCCAAAGTATCAACCTTTTCCAGCTTTACCTTTTTGTCTTCCACCATATCACGAACAAAGTGATATTGGACATCAATATGTTTTGTCCTAGCGTGAAAAGTAGGATTTTTTGCCAGACAGATAGCACTTTGACTGTCACAATGAATTTGTATATGCCCTGCATCAAAACTGACATCAGAACACAACCTTTTCAACCAAACGACTTCTTGGCATGCATGAGTAGCTGCCATGTACTATGCCTTTGTTGTGGACAAAGTGACTACAGCCTACCACTTGCTCATCCAACTGATAGCACCACCATTTAATGTGAATACATATCCACTAGTGGATCTTCTACTGTCAATGTCCCCTACCCAATCAGAATCAACATATCCCTGAATGCTGATAGATTTCTGAGGTCCAACCGAGTTTCCATGATAGCAAATAGCATAGTCAGAAGTTCCCTTCAAATACCTCATAACTCTCTTCACAGCATCCCAATGTGATTTGCTTGGATTTTCCATAAACCGGCTCAAAACTCCCACTGCTTGGGCAATGTCTAGTTTGGTACAGACCATTGCGTACATTAAACTGCCAACAACACTTGCATAAGGCACTTTTTTCATGTCATCAATTACATTCAAAGATTCTGGACAATCTTCAATAGATAGTTTCATTCCCTGCAAAACTGGAACAACTAACTGTTTGCAATCAAAAATATTGAATTTATTAAGAACATTGGTAATTTACTTGCTCTGGCTAAGCCAAAGCTTTCTCTTAGATCTGTCCCTTTTGATTTCCATTCCCAGAATGTACTTTGCTGCCCCCAGATTCTTCATTTCAAATTTCAAGGACAATTGAGATTTTAAATCTGAGATCATTCCCTTACCATTGCCAATGAATAACATGTCATCCACATACAGTGCAATTATAAGAATCCGATCACCATCAGTTTTATAATAGACACAATGATCATATTTAGATCTCACATATCCCAAAGATAAAACATATGTATTGAATTTCTGATACCACATTCTGGGAGATTACTTCAAGCCATAAAGAGATTTTTTAAGTTTACATACCAAATGTTCTTTACCTTTTTCCACAAAATGCTCTGGCTAGGACATATAAATTTCTTCTTCCAGGTCCCCATGGAGAAATGTTGTCATCACATCCATCTGCTCAATTTCAAAGTCATATGCTGTTGCAAGTGACAACAAAAATCTAATGGATGTCAACTTAGCTACAGGAGAAAAGATTTCTCCATAATCTATACCTTCCTTTTGGGAATACCCCTTAGCAACCAGTCTTGCCTTATACTTTTCAATACTACCATCTGGACCATATTTCTTTTTAAATACCCACTTACAGCCCACAGGTTTTCTACCTTCAGGCAAGGGCACCAGATCCCAGGTTCCATTTTTCTCCAACGATGACATTTCATTATCCATGGTTTCCAACCAAGAATTTGAATCAGGTAAACTAATAGCTTCTTTCATAGTTCTAGGTTCATCAGTATCAGCAAGCAAAGCATAGGCACAACTTGAATCAAGTACTAAAAATCCATACCTATCTGGTTGTCTTCTTTCATGTGTAGATCTCCTTAACGGCTGAGGTACAGGTTCAGGTTCTTGCTCTGGATTTGAATCTTTGGAGCTACTCGAACTCACTTCTGAATCATCTACACTTGGTGCTTGTTGTTCCTCTTTTACAGGGGTTAGAGAAATATTAACAACACTCTTTTCTTTCTTTTCTTTTGTCTTCTCTGGCTGAGGATCAATAACCAAAGGTTTTAGCTCTCTAAAAATTACATTCCTTCTATAAATTACTTTTTCAATTTTAGGATTCCAAAGCTTGTACCCTTTAACACCGACTCCATAGCTAATAAAGATACATTTGACTGCCTTGTAATCCAGCTTAGATCTTTTTACCTTAGGAATATAAGCATATGCATCACAACCAAAGACACAAAGATGTCTTAGAGAGGGCTTCTTTCCAGACCATGCTTCCATAGGCGTCTTAGCAACCAATGCCGAAGTAGGAGAACGATTCAGCAAGTAACAAGCTGTAGCAACTGCCTCAGCCCAGAACCTTTGTTCAAGACCAACATAACTCAACATAGTTCTTGCTTTCTCCATCAATGATCGATTCAACCTTTTAGCAACTCCATTTTGCTGTGGAGTATAAGGTGTAGTCTTATGCCTTTTTATTCCATGATCAAGACAAAATTTATCAAAATCTACATTGCAATATTCACCACCGTTATCCATTCTCAAACATTTTATTTTTCTACCAGTCTGATTTTCCACAAGATTTTTAAAATCTTTAAACCGACTGAACACTTTTGATTTATTTGTCAAAAAATATATAAATGCCCTCCTTGAATAATCATCAATAAACGATACGTAATATCTTGATTTAGACAGAGAAGGAACATCAATTGGACGAAAAACATCAGAATGTACATAGTCCATAATACCAGAAGATTTATGAGAACTAGAATAAAAAGAAACACGGTTCTGTTTTCCATATATGCAATGTTCACAGAAATTGAACTCCAGATTACAATTAATCAACCCATCTACCAGGTTTTTGTTCTTCAAGTTTTTTTAAACCTTTTTCACCTATGTGACCAAGTCTATGATGCTAGAGCATTGTTTTCTCTACAGAAAGTTTAACTTCCATAAAGTTTGCATCATGTGTTACAATAGTAGCTTTTTTAGATTTTACAGAGACATTATTACAGCACACTGGTTTAGCATCTAACCTATACAAAGTTCCAATGCGTTCACCCTTTTCCAATACAATAGAACCTCTTGTCATCTTACAACCACCATTCACAAAAGTAACTTGCACTCCAACATCATTAAGCTTACTAATAGAAAGTAAATTTCGAGCCAGACCTGGTATGTGTAATACTCCATTCATTCCCTTTATTTTGCCATCTGGGAACTAGATTCTGACTCTTCCTCGGCTAACAATTTCCAGTGTCAAATCACTTGCCAGGAACACCTTCCCACCAGCATACAGTTCATACTTAGTGAACCATTCTTTGTGAGATGTCATATGAAAAGATGCTCCTGAATCCACCAGCCATACATCTTCAGATGCAGGCGTTGCCAAGGTAGCAATGAAGGCATCAACATCACTCTAAGAAGAATTGGTGTCATAGAAGTTCTTCTTCTTCTTCTTTTTCTCCTCTTTGCAATCTTTTCTGATGTGTCCTTTCTGCCCACAATTCTAGCACTTCACCTTGGACTTTTTGCCAGGAGATTTCGATCTCCCCTTTGATTTGGACTTAGACTTCTTATCCTTCTTGTCTCTTTCCTTTGATCTACCTCGAACGGACAGGGCCTCTTTGGCCATCTCAGAAGATTTCCTCTGCATCTCTTTAGATAACAGCGAGGCAACAACATCATCAGTTTTAAATGTGTTTGTTGTACTTCCAATAGCCATCACAAGATGATCCCATGAGTTAGGTAAGGAACACAACAGAAGCATACAGCGGTCCTCCTCTTCTATTTTTACACCTACAGAAGTCAACTATGCAACAATCATATTAAATGAGTTCAGATGATTTGCTACAGATGCTCCTTCATCCATCTTCAGAGAGTACAACTTCTTTATGAGGAAAAGTTTATTCACCAAGGTCTTGCCCTGATAAATATCTCCCAACTTCTCTTCATGGACGTTCAATAGAATAAAATCTGCTAAACTTAATCTTATTAGTCCTCTAGCTTTCCTATCTACCAGGTCCCAATCTTCTTGCTTCATGCCTGAAGGTTTAGTCCCAGACACAGCAACCCAAAGATCTCTATCGACCAACACATCTTCAACCTTAAGTTTCCACAACTCAAAGTTTGTGCCATTGAACTTTTCAATGTCTATTTTTCCTGATGTACTTGCCATCTTATTTAACAAAATAGACCTCTACAGAACTCCCACTCACAGAACTGACACAAAAAACCCAACCTACCAACAAGGATAACACAACTGGCCAGGCTCTGATACCACTTGTAAGGAAAGTAGAGGTGCGGAATACAGTTTCCCTAATGTCAATTTAAAGGGGATAATGCAGATAGGTAACGTTTATTTCAAATACACAGATGAACACACCAGAAAAATAGAATAAACATGTAAGATAATAAAGAACAACACCAAATATACGTGGGAAAACCCTTTCGGGTAAAAAACCCACCACCACAAGAGAGACAATCTTTATTTACAGTAAGCTTAGAAAGATTACAATTAAGATCCCAACACTCTCACTCAGGTGTCGATTCTCAAATCATACAAAACAGTTCACTTCTTTTACTGTACATCTACAAAATGAACAATATGATCGAATCTCTTCATCATGAACTGACGACCTCACCAAATTTGTATATACCACAATCTTCAAGAGCAAAACCATTTGAACTTCTTCTCTAACTATTCGTCCAACTGACTTAGCATCACTGTCTTCCAACTGTCGCATAACTGCCGTCTGACTTTTCACATTCAAGAGGACTCATTAGTCCCACATGCACCAGACATCGGTCATAACCATAATATATATACATGATCACAAGAATGTTAACTGTCGACACTTATGCTGACAAGACCAACAAGTCTAGCATTCATCGTCCATCAAGAAGACTCTAGCAATCAAAGAGATATCTCCAAACAGCACCGATCGTTATTTTCTTACCGATGTCCAACCCTTCAATCTCCATCAGAGTAACAAAGACTGTCAGAGTGACATTTCAAAAATGCACCGATAGTAATGGTCTTACCAATCCAAGCCTTCATCAGAAAGACACAAGACTATCAGAGCAATATCTCAAGGCTGGGCTGATAGTGGTTCTCACGCCGACGCCAACAACCCTTCATTGGAGTGACTATTAACATTGGAGGAACTTCCAAACCTCAGACTAACAATGCTTCTCACGCCGACGCCAACAACCCTATGCCAATATACATATCATATCAGTATGATACACATCGATCGGAGAGGCTAGAGCATGTCAACTCGATAGAGCATTCAACCCAATGGTTATGAACAAAACCAATGAAACAAATGAATGAGGTTCCAAGCAGTAATTTTGAGACATTAGGTCTCTTCAAATACTACTGCTATCCACTTCAATATGGAATCAAAACAAATTCTAACATTTACAACAATTTAGAACCACATGGAAATAGAAAAAATAAAGATCAACATGTAAGAAAAGACTCGTGACACCAAGTTTTCCTTTGAAGAATACCTAATTTGTGTGAAAATTTGTAGGAAGAGTATGCCATAAACATCCAAGTCACTATCTTAAGTATTAGTTACAAGTATTACCTCACCATTAAGACTCTCTGAAGCTTTGATAATAATTTGAAGCTTCTTCACACCTTCTTTCCCATCTTACAACTTTACAAACCCTACCCTTCTAATTACAAACATTACTTGAACATCAATAGAAGGTTATCTAACAGAGCCAACCATTGCGAATTCAAGTTTACATAAAGTAAGGCATTCCCCCACCCTTCCATGGTATTGAGAAGGTGAAGAGAATGTGAATTGGACTATTTCAAATATAAAAAACTCTTTGAATTCAACTCACTAGATATATTAGAATGAGTTCAGTGCTTCTATTTAGTAAGAATCTACCGCTAGGAATGAGTGTTCACTAGAAGGGTTTATTTGTTGACCATGGTGTTTAATGAGTTCACCACATAATTTCAAGTGATGAATTCACCAAACTTGAATTTTCACATCATGTTGACATCTACATGTAGGGATTATTTATTCGTTATGGCATTTAACAAGTTCACCACCTAAGTGTAAGTGGTGAATACACGAAACTTGAATGTTCACATCACATTGACATCTTTAATTTGGATCCTGAAGGACACAAAGATGTTATAGACCATCCTAGTGACCTTCCCATCAATTTCACACACTATAGTGTGTCAACAAACATTGGCTTAGCAAGAGAAAAACCTTCCTAATCACAAGTCCTAAGATATGTTCTCCAAATGACCCATTGGTCCAACATGATTGATCCAATTTTTGGATTATGCCTCCCTAAGCATGACACTTATGGTCCCTAAAAACCTTAAAGACCTAATCAAATGTGGGAACTTATTTCCCACATCTTCTCTTGACTTCCACTTGGCCTTACTAAGTGATTTCCCCTTCATTGCAATCAACCATGACTCATGTACTCACCACACATGGTCTACCTCACCTTATATCAAGAATGGCATCATTTTCTAGCTCTTCCATCTCCTCAAGTTCAAAATCATCCAATGATGGAAACTAACACCCTCTTCATTTTCATCCAACATAGATGGCTCCAATAAGTACAACTTATTAATGTTTATCATTGAGAAGATCTTCACGTAATTAGGCAACTCAAACATAAAGCACTATGTCCTACCTACTCTATGATCTCAAACAAAATATACCTCAATGGATTTAGTTTCTATCAACGCTCTTGTTTTCTCTTCTTGCCCAAGTAGACCCACCCACTATCACCAACATGAAACTTATGTTCCACTCTATGTTGATCGTGCCTATGCTTATATTTGAGTTGAGACTATTTAAAGTTCTCTTGAACTCAGAGGTGTATCTGCATTATCTTATCAATAAACTTACTAGACTTCTCAACCTCTGAGTTCTCTTTTTCTAGCCCCTTAATTGATCATCTCAAACATATGTCATGAGGGCTAGTTGTACGATAAAACCAAAGCATGCTTCAAATGGAGAAAGGCTAGTTGAAGAATGTAGCCCTATTATATGAATGTTGAATATACTTTAAATAATCACCCCACACTTTAGAAACCATTAATTATAGCCCCTTAACAATTTTACCAAAGTTCTATTTACCACCTTTGTTTGCCCATCCTTTTTTGGATGGAAAGCAATAGACTAATTTAGTTATGTGTTAATTATTTCCTAAGATGCATCAAAACTTGCTCAAGGGACGTGAATCTCTAAGTCATATATAATACTTTCTAGAATACCAAATTGTATTCATGCATGTTTAGAAAACAATTATATTGTGTTGCACTCGATTAGAGTCTTTCTAGAAGACATTAGTATATGCATCTTGCTAAAATAATCCACAACTAAACTAATACGATCATGCTTATGCTTGGTTCTTGAAAGAACTCCAACAAAGTTCATGGAGACACTCTCTTAAGGCCACTTATGTATGAGCAAGGGTTGCTACAACCACAAATTTCTATTGCTAGGCTTACATTACACAATTGGCAAATACGTTCATGAACTTTGTAACATAAACCTATAACTACAACCAATACACACATCATTATAGATTACTCATTATTTTTGTCACCCTAAAATGGCAAGCAAAACGTGTTGTGTGTGCCTATCTCATGAACGGAATTTTGCATTCCTTTGGCACAAATAAAATGCTTGCCTTGTAAAGTATTCCTTCTTGAATGTAGTTGTCTTGATGAGGATTCAACCCCACACTTTTCCCTCTTTGTACTTATTTTTTACACCTCACTAAAATTTTCATCATCCTTATAATCCTATATATACACCTCTCATGCAAAAGGCTCTAACGAGGACAAACTACTTGCTAAGGATAAAAGAGATGGACTAAAGAGGATATTTACCAAATTATTGGTGATACCACACTTTTATTTGATTACTAGATGGAAATGTTGAAGGAATCCCATCTAATTGCAATGCCTTAACTACTACAACTTCATTTGTGCTTTAAGCATTGCAAGGTCTTATGATCAATATTAACCATGGTATCTTTTCCCATGAGATAACATTTACATTTCTTAACCACTAAAACTAGAGCATACGACTATTTGTCACAGGTACCATAATTTTGCACAAAACCCTTGAACATTTCATAATGATAACAAATAGGCCCAACTCCTTGAAAAACTACCACACTTATGAAATAGTCACTAGCATTTGTCTTTACTTCAAAATTTTGTTGTAAATTAGGTAGTGCTAGAAGTGGTTTCATGCTAATTTTGTGCTTTAACTCATCAAGAGAATTCTATTGTTTGTTTCATTGATGAAATTTACTTCTATTTATCATAAGCTCATGCAATGGGGTAACCACATATGAGAAGTTTTGACAAAATTTTGAAGGTATCATGCAACATTAACAAGGCTCCTTGTTTTATTCATGGTAGTGGCCTTGGGCCAATTTTCATGATAGATTCTACTTTGGTGGGATCTATCATTATCTTTGCATTTCCCATAATGTGACTAGGGTATACTAATGAAATATTTGTGTACTCACACTTCCTTGCATTCAATAAAACTTTGTTCTCCCTCAAAATCTCAAACACTCTCTCTAGGTGAGTCAAGAGCTCCTCATATGACCCACTAAAAATCAATATATCATCTAAGTAAATTATGACAGAAGAATCAATAAAAGGTCTTAATAACTTGTTTAATAAAGACGTGAAGGTGGTTGGAGATTTATCCAAATAGAAGAAACAACCACTCAAGGAGACCTTGCCTTGTATTGAAGTTCACTTTCAATACATCCTCTTCTTTGAATCTTACTTGGTAATACTCAAATTTGAGGCCTATCTTCATGAAGTACTCAACATGCTATAATCAATCTAATAAATCATTTGTATGGGGCAATATATACCTATTATTGATGGTTATCTTGTTCAAGCCCATGTAGTTTATGCAATGCATTGTGTACCATCCTTTTTGGGCACTATAACAATTGGGGACTCACAAGGAGATGTACTAGGTATTATCACCCCTTGCTCCAAAAGATTCTTAAGCTATTCATTAACATCTTGTGCCTCAATAACACTTTATCAATACAAACCAATATTAGGCAACAAACAATTCAATAGAAGTTGGATCTCATGTTTAATATCCCTCTTGCATGGTAACCCCTTAGGTTCCACAAAGAACTCGACAAGCCTACTCACCATATCACATATCTCACATTATTCATGATGAGTATACAACCCATGCAAACCTCTTAACTCTTCCCAACTCATTGTTTCCCTTTTCCTCACAACAAAAACAAAGAAAACTATCCACTAGTGTTGATTAAACACTTGTCTTTAGAATTACTTACTAAGGCGACCTTGGCCTTTTTTTCAAGGCACAAAAAATGTATGAAGTCCCAATAAGAATCAACCTATATTCATTAGAACTTATAAAAAGTGTTATATCTCTTATGTACAAATAATTTATTTTAAATATTACTTCACTAATATCTAGTGGAACCACATCAACTAGCACTTTATCTCTAGAATCAACCCCAATGGAAAAATTGACCTTACATTTTGAATCGTATTAGATTTAGGAGTAAAGCTCATCCTTAAGTGGAAATTCATTTTAGGATCTTTATCAGGTCAAAATTTAAATTATATAGCATCAAAAGTTGAATATGTCTACATATTCACCTTCCTCTCAAATAGTTATGCAATTTCAAAAAATTGATACCTTGTTTGAGTCTATATGCAAAAATTTTAGCTCCTAAAAGAAGGCTTAAAATGATCAACAATGGTGGTTTTTAAAGTTCATTGGTGGTTTTAAAACCATTGTGAAAATTTTGAAAGTGCAAGTAATAGTTTCACAACCATTAGGGTGGTTTTGAAACTAGCTCTTGTTGAAAGTGGTAGTTTCTCTTGAACTGGAAAAATATGTAGAATTGGAAGCGTTGAGTGATGAGATATGAAATGTTTAGTGATGAGATATCTATTTACATTTTGTGTGGGAGAATTTATACATAAAAGGGGAGTCTACCAGTATTCTATAAGAACCAATTGGGAGTCTAGTCCAAGAGAGGGGGAAAGTTTAATGTTATATCCATGAGAAGTAAAAGCCGAGGCAGTGATGGGCTTGATAGAGGTTGAGAAACTCTATGTATCTGTCTAGTTTTAAGAAATACATTTGGGTAGAGGGAACTTTCTCCTACCAACTAAATTGTACACCTCTTATATGGGTTTTATAGGTCTAGGTCTTATTTTGTATTGCATATAACATTTCAATTCTTAATTTGTCTATGTAACAACATTCTAATTCCAAAATTAATGACTATCATTTGGAATCCAAGTATAATAGTATTCTAAAAGTTTGGTTCCCGATTTTCTAAACTAGTTTTTCTGAAATTATGGAACAAATTAGTATTAGAACCACAAGTTTATTGGTTCTTGTATGATATTTTTGGTCACACGTATAGTTTTTTGTGTGCATAACCATTGTTTTATCAAATTCTTCTCAATGTATGCAAGATGTAAAGGAGTAATTGTGACCAAGTCTTAGAA
This sequence comes from Cunninghamia lanceolata, assembly GCA_027924645.1. NCBI lineage: Eukaryota > Viridiplantae > Streptophyta > Pinopsida > Cupressales > Cupressaceae > Cunninghamia > Cunninghamia lanceolata. The sequence goes on from BSBN01001588.1 coordinate 406,151, forward strand.
GAAGAAGCTTGAATACATCCAGCATAGCTTAGAGAAATCATTGGGAGAGAACCAAGCTATTTTGAAGGAGGTGCACCATTGATTGAGAGAATTGATGAGTTGTGGGTTGGGAAGAAGGACCAATCTAACTTATTTGTTGGAATCCTTAGGCAATTACAACAAGAGTTGATAGAAAAGGATGCGCTACTATAAAAAATCCAAGAAGAGAAATAGGGGTATATAAAAAGGAGTGGACTAGCCCCTTCTCAATAAGAACAAACTATTGGAAACATATGAAAGAACATCCATGATGGATCTTTGTTCAAGGATTTAAAATCTAATAATTCCACTTACAAGTTAGAAATGCACACTAAGAGTATAGGCTCCATATTGTTTGCAAGGATGGGATATGATGGAAGTGGACTTGGCAAGGATGGCCAATAAATACTTTATCCCATCACAGTGAAAAAAAGACCACAATTTTCAAGGGACTTGGTTATGTAAGTATGGAGAGTGGAGAAAGATCTAAGGAGTCTTCACTGTGCACTTGGTTAGTATAACCCATGGAAGGCAAAAATTACTCTAACATCATTTTTCTAAAGCCTCAAGATGATTGTAGGATGTTTCCAAAGAAAGAGAAGCAATCTAAGCAAGAAGATGAGACAAAATCTCAACTTCAATAGGATAAAAAATAAAATAAGAAATGGGGAGATTGCATCCCACCTACTTTACCACTAGCTAAGGCTAAGAAAGAGGTAAAATAACACATGGGTAAACAAGGTAAAGGGTCCATATCGTGCTTAATTTTCAAGAGAAATGGATATGGTGCACAATATTACATGTTTCTTCTTGATTCCACTAGTCATGGAATAAGCAATCATTGTATAATGATATGAAAAGCTAACACAACTAAGGAGCATATGTTCTTTAGAACAAATGGGAAAATAAGAAGCCACTCACCAAGATAAATGGAACTAAATGGCCATAGCACACTCCAAGAAGTTAACAAGCAAATTAATTTGAGTATGTGTAAAGCTAAAAACCATTTCTCCATTGCAAGGTTGGAGGACACAGGGATGGCAAGTGTTGTAGGCTCCATCCAAAGGTTCACCCAAAGAATGGGAAAAGAAAGAGTGGACAATTGCTTGGGGAACAAAAGCATATAAAAACACCAAGTTCAAAGAGAAAGATCTCACATTATGATACACCACCAATGGATGTTAAGAGTATGTCTATTGGTGATTGGATAAAGTATTTACTTGATTTGCATGTTAAGTAATTGTGAGATGTTTTTGTAAAGGCATTTGATTAAAACTCTGGAAGCTTTTAAAATGGACTAGGTAGTGTTCAAATTTCTTACTCCACTTATAGATAAGGTAAGGAGTATCTTAGAATCACTATGAGTAATCATGTTAAGCAAGACTCATTGGAAAATAAGCAAGGACAAGTAGGAGAAAATGTATGAGGTAATGGGGAATTTTAACCTTTAGATTTCTTGTAAAATTAGTAGATAAAATATCATCACATCCATTTGTTGTTTGGAAGCAAGAAAGGGTAGTGTAAACCTTGTTGCATGGGGGTTTGGCCTCTAGCAATGCAATAAAAATGAGAAACATGGACAACTTTAGGAAGCATTTTTCTGCTAGTTGTACACGTGCATGTGCTTGGAGATTTGTTGCAAAAATGCAATTTTATTTCACTCGTATGGACAAGTAGGAATAAAACATTAAATTGGTAACATGGGCATCACTATAACATGTATACTTTTTGGAATTGAGCATGGGTGACACTGTGAAGCATTTGGGTGTTATGGGCATGTGGATTTTCATTGATTACATAACATGGGTAGCATTGTGACAAATTTGTGTGTGTTGTAAAATATGCTTATTTCCTTTGATTGAGCATGGGCAACATTTGAAGCATTTTTGGGTGTTATAATCATCCATATTTTCATTCCATGAAAAATGTAGACACTATATCATGTACCATGTCTCACTTGTTGGTTGATATAGCAAGAAGAGGAAACAATGTCTGTATTGATAAGTAAGGAAGGCACTTTTATATCATAGATAACTATAAGGACTATCAAGATCGTAATAGTGATGTTTTTTTTGGATTGGGAATCATGCAAAAATTATATTAAAAAAAGAGACAGTAATTACATATTTATGGTCAAGAGAACCACATCAAAATTTTATCAGCAGCTAGTATCAATCCAAAACACACTATGTCCTATTACATACAAACTATTTTGTACACTTTAAAACATAAGTACATAATAGAGTGTCAATACAATATAACATCTATATGTTCAAAATCATTCTTCTGCTCAAGCTATATCATCTTCAGATTACTATTTCAATTCCTTGTAGGTGCTAACTGTTGCATTGGAAAGTTCACTGTTCCATTTCCTCATATGCATTTTCTACTACATTGGAAGGTTCACTGTTCTTGTTTACCTCCTTTGGATTTATGTGTCCTTCTAGTTCCCTATATGGTTGATTTGGATCTTCTTCCAATCCCATCCCTCTTGCCTGATAATAGTATCCCTAGCTGTCATCCAAGTCAGTTCCATAGTACTCTTCCTCTACCATTGAATTTTTATTGCCATCTTTCCACTGTTCATCAAATATTCCTATCTCTTGAGCCAATAAGTAGTCCATGTTGTCATTGTCCTTATATGAGTCCATACCTGGAATTCTGCCAATATTCTATGAGATTCTTAGTTGTTCAGTGTTGACACTGTAGTTTTGGCAAGTGATTTCCAAATGCTTGTGCATCTCACCCTTTTCCATCTCTATTTGGTGATGTTTGCAATAGAGCTCTTGGAAATCTATGTATTCATTATAAAATCTTTGATCAAATCTTCTCAGATTCTTTGAGCAGAAGTTTGTTTCATGTATGTCCACCTTATAAATCATAGTACCCCCATCCATGATCTCTTTGAATTTGTCTAATGTCAACTCCAAGGTAACTACAATGTGTTCAAACAATTTATATTTTGTGAGTCTTGAGAAAGCCTTGGTGAGTATTCTCTCTTTGCCTTGGAATCTTTCCTCATTCATCATCTTCTATATAAACCAAAGGATTTCAGTAGATAACACAAACCAAAATTTGTTATCTTTTCCATTTAAACCATCAACAAACCCACACAAAATTTCTTTCCAATTGGTATTGCTTGTAGGACACCAATTAGATATATTCCCCATAAATAAAGACCAAACAACCTTTGTATATTCACATTGAAAAAGATATGAAAATAGGTTTCAACATCATGAAAAATAGGGCAAAACACAATGTCAAAACCTATAAACAACCTATTAAGGATAAGAATCCACCTAAAGCAATATTTTTTAGGTTCAATGTCCCTAGACCAAATCAATTTAAAGGTTTTAGACAAGACTTTTTGCCCTAGAGAGTCAAACCAAGTTGTGTTGATATGTTGGAATACCTCCTATGAGTTTGAAAGCATCTTATATATCATTTTTGGTTTTACATCCAGAATTTTAGTCCTGTCCAACCATTTTAAATTTCTAAAGCACTCTTCCCCTAGAATAGAGTATTCTCAGGAAAGCTTGCATAGCAAAATATTGGAAAGAGTGGAAAATGTTCTAACCTGCTTATCATCCAAGCCAAATTCTCCTTTTAACTATGACTAGGATTTAGGTCCATTCTTATCAAACAGATCACTAAGATCAGACAACCCTTGTCTATTCTACTTCTTGATAGAGCAACCTTGAAGAAGGGCTAAAGGTTTTCCCTTATGTCTAACATTCCACCAAATAGATCTGTGACCCCATATCATGTTTTTTTTCAAGATTAATAGCTTCTCTGTCCAGAATCATCAATTTAGCTTGTTCCCAGGCTTTCCATATGCTGCAAAAAACAACAGATCCCCTAGGTTCGACATGGAATTCCCCAAGCAAAGTATCATGAAGATGCAAAAAACTCATCTTTTTTCTTACCTGACAAAGCATTCTGAATATTGCTTCTCACCTAAATCTTCCATGGCTCCCCCCATCTAAGGAGTTGATTATCCATTTTATTGCCAATGCAACACCCTGAATCCTCAAATCCTTCAAAGTTAGGCCCCCCAAGTCTTTGCCTAGACAGCACCATTCCCATTTGACCAAGTGTTTTTTCTTTTTTCCCTTACCATCTGACTACATGAATTGCCTTATAATTTTATGAATGACTTCAAATTGATAATTGGAAAAAAACCACACCGAGGAATAGAAAATGGAGTAGGCTGACAATATCTTCTGACAAACTTGTAACCTTCCAGCTAGTGAAAGCTACATTCTATTCCAACCTTTCAACTTCCTTTCAATTTTTGCAAAAAGCCATTCCCACATCATTTTTAATGAAGGACAAATGGCAAAAGGGGTGCCCAGAAACCTCACTTGTTTTTAAGGGCCCCCTATTGCTATTTATCATCACAAAGCCAGTCTCGGGCACAGTCATCCCACCCTAATAGAATAGATTTAGATGGAGAGATTTTAGTACCCAAGGCAAGACAATAGATTTCCAGTCTTGCATCCAACCTATCTAGTTCCATTTTGTCAATTTTGGGAAATAGTGTTATGTCATCAACAAATTGGACATTTAACAATTTATCATCATTTGGCAAAGTGATGCCATATAATTTCCCTTCAATGAGATTTGTTCTTAGTAAGTAATGGAGAGCCTCTGATGCAATGACAAATAGGATAGGGGGGAGAGGATAGCCCTATCTTATTGACCTCCCCATATCAAACGGTAGGGATAAAGCTCCATTAACCTCCACCTGAGTTGAGGCATCTTTGAATAACATTTTTACTATGTTACAGTAATGATCAGGAAACCCTATGGCTTTTAACATCATTAAGACAAATGACCATTCCACTCTATCATAGGCTTTTTCAAAATCTAAAAGTAAAATCCTAGCCTTTTGTTTAGTTTCTTTGGCCCAATATAATGCTTCCCAACTAGCGATCAAATTTTTAAGAATGTACCTGCCTTTGATAAATCATGTTTGGGTGTTACAATTTTTGGAAGTATTTTGCTTCGTCTTAGTGCCAATACTTTGGCTATTATTTTATAGGAAACATTCAATAAAGTAATGGGTCTCCAATTTTGTATATTTGCCTTGTCACCATCTTTAGGCAGAAGTTTAATTATTTCCCTTTTTTTTCCCAATGTTCCGTTCTCAATTGCTTCTTTATAAAGATCAAATAGGTCATCAACAATCCAACTCAAGTTTGCCTTGTAGATTTCAACTAGCATCCCATCAACCCCAAGAGACTTTCCATTTTCCATAGTCCTAATTGTAGCCTCTATTTCATTTTTGGAAAGCTCACCATTGAGCTTGTGCTTCATTTTATCATCAACTTTTTCAATACACCTTTCTACAAAGTTCTTGACATTCCTTGCATCCTTCTTTGTTGTCTTCTGCCTTGAACAACATTTCATAAAAAGCCCTGAAGGCCTCCATTATATCCTCTTCCTTCTCAAAACAATTTCCATTTTCCACTACTGGTCCTATTTTCTCTTTTATGTTTTTATACTTTAGGAGATCAAAAAAATATTTTGTGCCCTTATCTCCAGCGTCCAACCAATGCATCTTTGCTCTTATTTTAGCACCCTAGGCTTTTTTAACCTAAATTTTTCTCTGACTGTGTTTTATTTCTCCTATTCTTTCAATTAATTCATCCTCATTAGGCTTTTCTTGAATCTTCTCCTTTATTTTTAGGAATTCTTTCTGTAGAAAATGTTTTTCTCTCCTTCTATCTAAAGAATATTTCTTCCTTGCTATATGAAAAATAGATTTGCAAGAACTGATTAGTTTGCTCCAATATTGAGAAGCACTGTTATCCTTATATAAAGTCTTACATATATTTCTTAGGGAGCTGATACCATTTATATAGTCTTCATCTAGAAGAAGCTCACAATTTAATTTGTAACTACAATCTTTTTGAGTTTTAAACCTTTTTTCTTGTTTTTTAACCATTATTACTGATTTAATAGGGTGATGGTCTGAAAGAGTATTTGGTATAACTTGCACCTTATTCATGCTCTTTACATTCTAAAACTGAATTGTTTCTTTATCCACATAGAATCTATCTAGTATGTTGTAAATTCTTCTGTTTTCTTTTTGGCTATTACACCACGAGTACCAAATACCTTTACTAGTCTTTTTCATACCTTCTAATGGATCCATCAATTTCAGTATCTTTTTCATTCTTTCCCAGAAAAATCTCTCATTCCCTCTCCATTCATGTGGATTGCCTCCTTGTTTATCCTCTTTCTGTTCAATCATGTTAAAGTCCCCACCTATAACCTAGGTCACCTTTGGAAGATCATCAGCCATCCAATTCCATAGTTCAGTCCTATTATGATACTCATTTGGGGCATAAATCGAGCAGAATCCTATATCTAAACCATCTACATCTAAAATAATCCATACACATATGTTACAGGGGGATTGACCTGCTTCTTTAAAATTCTTTTCCCATCTCCTTCTTAGGAGGATGGCATTGCCACCCATGCCCTTCTCATGTTTTGAGGAGAAGGTAATAGCATCCCTCCAGATAAACCTCAAGGTGTTCTCCATCATGAAATCTACAACCTTCACCTCCTAAATAAACATTATATCCATGTCTCTATTTTTGTTACAAAAGTCCCTCACTACATATTTTCTATCAGGGGACTCCAATCCCCTGACATTCCATCTAAAATAATGGATTTCTTTCATTAGAGACTGAAGTTAGGTGGATCTAGGTTTGTTTCCATTGTATAGTCTATCAAAACACTTTGGGATTTGACCATCTTTGCTTTTTTTCCCAAACTTAATAGAGCTATTGGTCTTGCTCATGTTCTTCCATTTCTTACCTTCATCTGTTTTGTCTACCTCATCCTTATCCTTTACACCATCTTTTTCAATATTTGTTTCTATCTTCCCATCTTATAAATCAAGATTTGCCTTCATGCAACTTAGCTTGAGGACTTCCATAGCCACACCTTTGGGGTTAGTTGCTTTCTTTTTGAAATTTTCTTCCTTTAATGAATCTAGTTTGTTTCTCTGGTCTGCTATCTCTCTAATTTTGTCTAAGGTCAATTCTTGAGCATTTTTCCTCCTGCTAACAATGATAAAACCGTCAGAAGAGAGAGGGTCTTGCCTTATGCTAGAAAATTCAGTTACTTGATCATCTTTGTTGCTCGGGGGAAACACAACCTCCCCCTCACTTTTTTTTAGGTCAGTTTGTGTGTCATCCACTTAGGATTCAAAATATGGGTTGTCAACCATAATGTCATCTTCTTCTCTATCATCATCTGAAGTGAGACCTAGGCTATCCTCTTGAGTACTATCTGAACAACAGTCATCTAGAGCTCTATTTACCACTATATCAGAGGGAAAATAGGGAACAATGTTCATATTGGATACACCTTCCTTTAGAGTCTCTATATTACATTCAACGTTAGCATTGTTGACCTTAAGGTCATTTTCTCTTTTATTATGTTTCTCCCCCAATGAGGAAACTGATTTAGACCTATCATGTAGGTGGGAGAAAACCTCAGAGTCTTTCCCTAACCCATTCGAGGCACCTTGGCCAGGGAAGCTATTGATTTCCTTTTCATTAGTTTCAAATTCTATACCATCCTTTTTATTTCTTCTATTCAGCACCGAGCAATCTCTTTTTTGATGTCCATCCATTTTACATAAAAAGCAAGAGTTTAATTCCCCCCAACCCCACAACTTCACACTCAATAGTTTTATTGTCCCAAGTCACTTCTAGTATTTTAGGGATATGTACCCCTGTGTTAAAGGCAACTAGCAATCTTGCATCCATGTGTGGCAAGGTTGCCCTAGTTTCATCAACTTTTATTATTTATCCAAATGTTTTGACTACTTGAGGCAGAAAACCCCAAATCTAAGTAAGCACATTCTTAATTAGTATCCACCTAGGTATTGAACATAATTGTATTTCTTTATGTGAAATTTTAGGGGCCTAAGGAAAGGCCTTAAACAAAGAAGGGCCTATATTCCAAAAGTTTTTTTCAATTACTCATTTCTACATATTATGGTTCCTAAAGAAGATAACAAATATGCAATTTTGAATCATTCTACAAAATGAGTAATTTATTCCAAGATTTTTTCCCCAAACAACAATTAGCCAGTTATGAAAAAAATTCTTGAAGGCAGTTTGTCTATATTAATACAAGTAAAAAATACCACAACATTTTTCAATCTGTTTTCTTCATTCCTTAATGCCTTAAGCATGTCTTCGTTAGGGAACAAAGAAACCTTCCTCGATAAAGAGGAATACTCACCTTGTTTTTTCTCCCTTGCTTTGCTTCTAGATCTCCCTTCTTCGAATACTCCACCATTGGGTCCGAGTGGATGCCAGACCAAGAAGCCCGCATTTTTTATCAGTGCTTTGGCATCCTCATAATTTAGAGCTTCTTTGTAACTTTTGTTCTTTCCCCCTTCTTTATCTAATTCACCTTTCGATTGTGTTTCCATCAAGTTTTATGCCTTCTCAATAAATGCAGGAGCTAGCACAGCACAAGATTCGGTCAGCAACCACACATCTACACAACGAGGTTGACACCAGGGTGACGCCATGACAAGGGTGGGAAAGGATTTTAAAAAAGACTTAAATTTTCCTATGTATCTCAATGCAACAAGAAAGACTCTATTAAAAGACAAAATCATTCAAAGCACAACAAAAAACAAGTTAGACTAACTAATACAACCGATGATACAAAGAAGGATTCTAAGGCAAAGAGAGAACCCAAGTAGGATGCTCATGGAGGATCATAGACAAACCCTCGAGCAACCCCTGGGCTCTCTCAAAAATTTCCCTTACCACTATCACTTCCTCCAATAGTGATGTTTTTTGTTATTGTATTATGCATAAAATCTTATCACAACTATATATCATGCATAGTGGTAGGACAAGAAGTCTTTCAAAATTCATTTTAAACATTGTAAAAATGTATGGCCTTCAATGTACATGGGTCTAATAAGAAGGACCAACTTGTAATAGCTTTCATAAGCATCGTAAAATTACCTTCATCGATAAGAAGGATCATTCACTCCATCAAGGTATATTGTAGCATGGTAATCATTGTAGCATAAGTGTATATACCATAGGAGGTTGAAGAATTTACCACCATAAGTTCATTATGGAAAGCATTAATTTGGGTTTCAGTCCATGAGTTAAAGCATCACTCCCTTCTACCTCATAACATTACTTGTTTTGAGTAGATGTGAGGGATTTTTGCTTGAATCAAAGAACAAGATGAAGGATTTGCACCTTCTACCTCATGAAACTATTTGTGTTGAGCATCATTTTGTAGATGTGAGGAGTCTTTGTTCTAGATGCAATATAAAAGGCCTAAGTACATACAGAGCATTGTTATTTTCTACCCCAAGGTACTTGATTGCATGAGCATCACTTGGTTTCTAGTAGGAACATGTGAGGGATTTTTTTCTAATCATTTATGACATAAAGGTTTCAAAGATAGAGTCAATTTTTTTAGTAATCTTTTATGGGACCAAAATCTTTCTAATAAGGGGCCTATGATTTGTATTGCATTTGGGAGTAAATCTCATCCTTGAGGGGAAAGGTGCTTAAACATGTTGTAGGGATAAAAAATATATTTATATAGCATCAAAAGTTGAATATTTTTACATATTCACATTCCTCTTGAAAAGTTATGTAAATTTAAAAAATGACACCTTATTCTGAGTCCATACGCAAAAGTTATGGCCTCTAGAAGAAGGGATAAAACTATCAATGGTGGCGGTTTTGAAAGTGTCGTTAGTGGTTTTAATACTATAGGGGCATTATTTTAAGTTTCAATAGTAGTTTCACCACTGTCAAGGAAGTCTTAAAATTGTCTCTTGTTGAAAGTAGTAATTTCACCTGAATTGGAAAAAAATAGAATTTGGAAGGTTGAGAAACCTTTGTCTCTTTGACTTATGTGTAGGAGAATTTTTACATGCAAGAGTAGTCTTCTGACACTATATAAGAACCAATTAGGAGTACAAATCAAAGGGAGGAGGATAGTTGAGTATTATATCTCTGAGATTTAGAAGCTTAGCTAGTGATAGGCTTAATAGACATTGATAAATTGTTTATACTTGTCTACTTTTGAGCAATATACTTTGGTAGTACCAAAGTAATTGTTAGAAATGAAGGTAAACAACTATCAATGGAAAATTTATTACAACTACAATATAGATATTTAATTGTGCAGAACCAAAATGGAGATGGTATAAAATCAACACAAAGAAATAACACAGTGTTTACATGGAGAAACCCTTTTAGGAAAAAACTCCACACAAGAAGAGATGCCCAAGTTTATATTAACTTTGATAGAGTTTAGAATACAACACTATCAATCTCCGCTTTAGTCTTCAATCCAATAGCGCCTATTTTTCCAGTCTCAACTCTCTACTAAAACACATCCATAATACAATATCATCATAAAGGGGTTGCCTTCTAGAGAAAGACAATCCAACATAACCTCTTTTGTCAGATCTATGACCTAATGATGAATAGTCCAAATTTATAATGAGAAAATATATATAAAATGTGGCTTATGGGGATGTTTCCCTCGAACCCCCATTGGGGTGCGTAGCCCCCAGACCCCTCGCCGAGGGGGTCATCCCCTAGACCTCACAGGGGGGTACCCCCCTGCAACCCCCTAGATAACCTACATCTGGTGGGTACTAGGATCAAACATGAAGCTAAAACAAGATCACTACTTGGTGAATACTTCTTCCCTTATGGAAATTTACAAACAACATTAGGAGTAATTAATTACATAGGATTTACAAGGTTGATGGAACCTTAATCCTAACAATAATTGACCCTAGCAATTGGGTTTTCAATGCTAATAAGGTTTTTTTCAGGTGTAATTTGTGTGTTGTGTTGTGTCTAAAATTTGAGTATCTTCATTTGTCTATGTGAAAACATTCCAATTCCTCCATTAATAACTATCATTTGGATTCTAGGTAGAACAATAATCTAACAATTTGGTTCCCCAATTTCTAAACCAATTTTGGTAGAAACTACAAATCACATTGTTTCTTTAGCATTATTTCCACTGCTCTCATAAGCTGACAAAGATAATATGGTTGGGAATGATCCATATCTTACAACCCTATATCATTCACTATTTTATGATAAATCAAGTTTTCTTGGGAACATGTATCAAATAAAGAATCTACCTTCTTGTCCTTGATGTATATCTTGATGTGAAAAGGATTTGCGATTTCTTCTTCCCTCTTTTCCTTAGAAATTTCACTCATAACACACACCTATTTATATAAAGGACAAGATATTATATCATCCAAATCAAAATAACCAATAATTTCCTTAATTTTATCTATGATAGTGGTGCTAACATCCTTCTTTATACAAGACAATGTTGAATTCATAAGCAATTTCTAGCATGTTTCTTTTATATGACCATATTTGTCACAATGGCCATAAAGAAACTTGGTTTTAAATTTTTCCTTGTTATTTTCAATAGTATTATTAGCATTTTCTTTTCCTTTCCCTTATTTTATCCCTACACTTTTATCCTCTTTGTTGTTGCCTATTTTCTTTATGCTTATTCTTGAACAACAAAGCCTTTTTTGGTCTGACTACACATAGTGGGTTTATGCACACACCTCATCAATATCTTTAGAATTTTCCATAGTAATTGATGTCTTGAGGTGCCCAAACAACCCTCTTATTTGCATCACCGATACTTCCTTCTCCATAACATCATTTTCTAATCAAATAACCCTCATCTGGAATTGATTGGTGTACTCATGTACACTTAGCCCTTGTCTTTTCGAAAGATAGTATCACTAGATAACATGGTATTCTTCATAACAAATGGAGTAGAATTATTTCTTCATTATCCTTTTGAAGTCTTCTCTCTTTGATATTAGAGGCACTTTTCTACATTCTAGGTGAGCTTTTATACCAATTAAGAGCCCAACCCACTAGCTCGAGCCTTGTAAATGTGATTTATTGATGAGCAAGTCATAGAGGCTAGAATATACCTCTATCTAAGATATTCACTAATCTAATTTATTAGCACCAATATCTCTATCATATGGATGAATATTAATCTTTGCTTCAATATTGAAGAAACCCTATTCTGATGTCTCTCCATGCTTAGGTTTGGTCTTCTCTGACTCAATTTTTTGCCTCAAAGACCTTTGACATCCCAAAGTTCTTAGATAGATCTTGTATAAAGACCTCTAACTTCCTAAAATGTGCTTCATCCTTCTCCTATTCTTTAGCCATAGCTATCCTAGCTCTTTTCCACTCCCTTGTTCTGATCTTAGGTTCATATGGGGTCAATTGACTACTACAACTTGATTTAGTAGATGACATACCACACCCACAACCCTAATGTAATCATGCACATAAGCTTCTCTAATATTAATTGATACATAAACATTAGGTTTATAACCCTAGTGATCACCAAAAAATAGATTCCTATGCTAACTCAACAATGTAACCCTCAAATACTACTACTACCCACTTCAATATGAATGCAAAAAATACTAACATGTCCAAAAACTTAGAACAATATAAAAAAACTAAGATCAATCAGCAAGAAAAGACTTATTGCACCAACTTTTTCCTCTGGAGAAAAACCTAATTTTGGTGAAAAAAGTCTAGGAAGAGTATGCCAAAGGCATACCAATCACTATCTTGAGTATCATGTACAAGTCTTACATCACCATTAAGGTTTATTGAATCTTTAAAAACAAATTGAAGCTTCTTCACACATGCTCTCCCATCTTGCAATGTTGAAAACCCTACTCCTCCACTTGCAAACATGAATTCAACATCAAAAGAAGGTTAACTAATTGAGCCAACCCTTGGGAATTTGAGCTTGTAATATTTATAGTGTTCCTCCATCCTTCCATGACAGTGAGAAGGTGAAAAATGTGAATTGGATTGATTAAAATGAAAAACTATTTGAATTCTACTCACTAGCCACATTAGAAGGATTTTACCACAATGAAAGAGTATTCAAAAATAGGGTTTGTTTGTTTGTTGTAAAAAATAGTCATTCAACACAATGTTTAACATGTTTTCCACTTGAGTGCAATCAATGAATTTTCTAAAAATTAAAATTTCCACATCATGTTGACATCTATAATTTGGTTCAAAGGGCATGAAGATGTTTTGGACCATCCTTTCTACCTTCCCATCCATTAGAAACATTGTCATGCATCAATAAACATTGGCTTTGCGAGATAAAAAGTCTCCTAGTTACAAGTCCTAAGATGTGTTCCCCAAATGACCCCACTAGTCTATTATGATTAACCCAACTTTTAGACCATAATGGATAAGATAGGAACATGTAAGCTAGATCAATGAAGCTTCAATAGGTCATAGAAGATGAAATGTTATTAGGTCACTACTGCATAATTCAAATTGCTAGCTCAAGGAGAAGAATTGAAAGATTCTTGTATGAATATGTGTAATGAGAAAGACATCACCAAATCATGTGGCACCAAGGAAACACCGACTAAGAACCATCTAGATCATTCAAGAAAAAGTGCACACTCTAACTTGTGGCACATAGATAGAAACTCGTTAAATAGAGAGAACATAGAAAAGAGAACATAATATTTTTTAGATTTACACAAGATTGTGATAGGTCATGGATGCTCCTGCATTAAACACCCATGGTTGGAAATTTATAGTTTAGTGATCTTAAATAAGGGTTGAGAGCTCCACTCCTTCAATTTGTGACCCAACCTTAACAAACCCTTAACACAAGGATGGGCTTTAGTAAAGAAGTTGATGCTTTTGCCACTGCCTCTTCTATCCTTGAGGCTAAGAGCTAAGGAGTATTTTGACCTCCTTTGCCAAGTTTTGGAACTTCTACACTTCTCCCCACCTATTAAAGACCAAAGTGCTTCTTGATTCATCTACTTTCTTTAATTGTCACCTTCAAACTTTGCTTCCATACAAAGTCTTATTTCCTTTTATAACCCAAGCACTTAGATTCCTCTAAACTAAAATCCTTCCAACACTATTCCTAGTTACATTAATGCAAGCAACAACCACCTTTAAAATTCTTAATCTAGCAGTAGGGGAGCACCTGTACATCATGCCACAATCACCTCAAGCCATGCCCTGTATTAAATGTGTCAACAATTAGGAAGATGCCACAATTCTATTTAAAAACCCTTGCAATAACTCTATACACAATTGCAGAACATCAATAACATCAACCATGGGTCCAAATGGTCTCTACCAAGTTTGAGAACTTTGCCAAGGAAAATAAAATGCTCCAAAAGCAATGAATTTTGTATCACTAGCAGAATGAGTGAGGAAAACCTACACAATAAAATTAGGGCATGGCCCAGTACAACTATACATTCACCAACCACAACCATGGAGGTGTTTAATGCATAGAAGAGGGAAATAGCATTATATTCATGTCAAAATTGAGTCCATGCACTCATGCATATAGTCCCTATAGCCATTGCAATAGTCAAATAGTTATGAAAACCCTATCAATGGTGATACCAATTTAGTGAATAATAAGGGGTGGGTGATTAAGTCTTTTGAAGTTCAAGATAATCTTTGTTATCCACGTAGATAGTTTTCTTATCATGTAATGAGCATAGTCAAATGATGTGCACACATTATGAACAATCACCAATGAATGTATTGGTAGGACATAGCCAATCCAATCCCATTAGGTTGAAAACCTAAAAGGGTGGTCTAATGAAGGTGAACGGTGAAAATTTGTAAGGGCGCTAAAGGTTGACATCAAGGTAATCCATCCCTAAATAGAGTAGAAATATCAAAAGATGTCACATGTTAAGGAACAACAATGTGACACATTTAGATGAATTGCACCAACCTATAAAGGGCACAACCATGGAGAAATATGGATAGGGACACATCCCTATTTATGGCGAGGCTACGAAAACAACATATATGTTGCAACTAGATAGGAGTCTCCATTAACATCATATACTCATCCCATATTTCTTGTTGGGAAAAAGAGAGAGGGAGTTGCAACAACACCCTTTTCATCACCCTTGACATCATGTCTACTCTACTTCCTTTATAGAAAAAGTAGGATTGCCAAGCAGAGGATGTTGTCACACAGGAACAACAACTCCTTTATCTTTGACTTTCCAACTAAGAAGGTTTTGAAATGGAGTACAAAAAGCTTATTGTGCTCTCATAAACATTCTATGCGTCTCAAGTCTCAATCCTTCTCTGACTGGAAAGGCATCAAAAGACAACATGGAGTCAGAAAGAAATGCCCTCGTTCCTTCTACACTAGTCTACTAGCTCATTTCATTGTGTTGTAGACTACATGTTCAATGGGGAAGCTCTGATATAATAACTGGATCTAGCTATAGTCTCACTTCTAAAAGTTGTTCCAAAGAAAACAAAACCTTTTGATAAATTTGTACTTCCAAAAACGGAAGGAGAGTAGAAAGAGATATCTAGAAGGGAAATATCATGAGAGACAAGACCCAGAATTCATACTAGATCCTTCCTTGCCACAACTAAGTAGAACACAAAAGAATTTGATTGTCAACAACAACTAATTTGAATGATGAACATAATGAATATATCTCTCCTTAAATAGAGAAACATGGATAAGCATAAGGTTGAAGGAAGAACAAATCTAGAGAATCCACATGTGTGAAAAAGATACAAAGCCCAAAATAGATTCCCAATCATAGCATGAAAAGGAAACACACACACACAAATGAGAAAAATTTCACCTCATTCTTGCAACATCAAGTCTTAACACATTGTGCAAGACACATACTAGTAAGTCCCACAGTAGGCAGAAGTAGATATTCATGCTTGTGCAAATATCATGGAGATTTATTGCACCCACCTCTTTGTCCTTTTGTTAGATTTACCATCAAGCAACTTGAAGTTCTCCTCAAGGTACTCTTGATCTTATCAATACAATTCTGCACCTAAAGTTTAATTTGCACTAGGAACCTCATAATGTAGGGATATAAAATTTTGCTAACGCCATCTACTATAACTTCTTTATTCTTACAGAATGTCAAAGATTGAGAACACGCCATGAAAATAGTTTTTCTAAACTCAAAATGTCTATCCTCCATGGTTATGGTTTGGTGGACTAGAATGTCATCATACCATTAATACACTTGCAATATATAGATTAATTTGACCCAATCTACATCTCTATAGATGAACACAAAAGCACTGCAACTAACATTTTTGGCATTAACTCCAATTTTGCTATAATCCTGGTCATTAGTATTAATGAATGTGGGAGATCAATGACCATTGCAATTCATGAATCATGTCACACATGTCTACCTCAAACTTGTGATGCAAAGAATCCTAATGGTGTGATGGAAGCCTAACACGTGTTTGCCTTACTCATCCACCTCTATTTGAAATAACTATAAACCCACCATTATTTTGACCAATAAGATACAAGCATATGGAAAACATGGGCACAAGTTGAATCACGACCAATCAACATCACAAGATTCCTTTAGCATGGGAGAAACTATCACCATTAGATTTCATCTACCCCAATATCAATGACTATCACACATCATTGTTTGCAAACTAGTGCCCACCTCTAAAACTGTAATGCAAAGGACCTCCACCTAGTAATAGAAAAGTGCCACATGTTTGTCATGTGGTATTACTTTACATCCCCATCATCACCTCATGATCATACCAATCTCTCAACCAATCAGACAACTGCATTAGAACACACAAGATGCACAATTTGAGTCATGTCATAGTCCTTGATAACTAGTGGCATAGTACTAGGCTCACCATTTTACCATCAAAAGAAATAAGGATCATTGGATTAAACTCATCTCAGATCGATAGTCATCGCACATCGCAAGAATGGGATCGGGCCCACTCCTCAAAGTTGTGATGTGAAAGGTCATTACAATACAATGAGATATCAACATCTATCCATCTTGATGACATCATCTTAATAATCCTAAAGTTCCTCAACGAGGTCTGTGACTCAACAAACAAGTGGAATAGAGGGGATTGGTGACATCATGCCAACATAGGTTGATCAAAGGATAACTCATATTACCAATCAGTGAATACAAAGACACATAGTGCAAAAGATTGCATAGTGCAGAAATAGTGCAAGGGCTTGCTAGATAAATTACGATGTGAAGGGTGCATGTGATGCCATAAGGAGATATCACATAACAAGGTTCTTATCAAATAAGATGCCTAGGGACCACATGACTAAGGTAATGAAATCAAAGAGCAGGGATACATCCATGGGTGGTATACAGCGCGTGGGGCCAGTAAAGCATACAGGTGCAAGGGGGATCAAGCGGTAACTTTTAAGTGAGGTAATTGGGAGAACAAGTCACTACATGAACATAACAAAAGCACAAGGATATTAAACCTCAATACCTCTTAGTCATAACAATTTTATAAACCCTAGCAACTATTAGGAAAACCTAGGCATGAAAACATAATTTCAAGAAAGGTTCTAACACTAGCTCTTGCTCAAGGACACATTTTCCAAGGGGACAAGGCAAGATCCCGATAAGCATCTCCATATGTGTACACCAACACTCTATGAATTCTACTCATCTAATCATCCTACCCACCTTCTAAATTCACTATCCCCTGTTGTATTCCCTATTGCCAAAAGTCCAGTAAGGAAAGTGAACCTAGCGATTTGCCTCTATTAAAGATCCTATTTTATGAGGATTTCTCAAATTCTATCCTAAGATTATGTAAATGATATGCTTTCAAATTCATATCATTGATGCCTTGTAGGATACTTTATGCCATTCATTACTAATTATGTCTTCAAAGTCCCAAAAAGTGCCAGGAAACCTTTTTGTTATGAGAAGACTGAAACCTATCCACTAACCATAATCTCTCGTGTCATATACTACTTTAGTATATATATCTTGTCCATGCAACTTAGTTACTTTATCAATGTGAAGAAGACTTAAAACTCTTGGTATTCCATATCATATGTGACATTTTGGAGATCATATTAACTAGACACAACTGTTTCAAACCTAAAACTTTCATACTTAGAACTCTAACCAAATTTCCTTTGATCCTCAATTTGATTCCATCTATTAAAGTTAGTACTTAATTCCAGGAACTCATATTAATACTTGAGGTGTCAACAACATTTTCTATAACAACTGGGTGATTTAAGATTTTATAAGATAGCAGCGCATCACTCTCAGGAATAACATCGATATCTTGAAAGTGTAAGAGTCACACAATAGGGTCAAGAGAATCCCAAGATCACTTGCAACCAAAACAACCTTCCACGACAAGTGAGAAGAAATAACAATGCCATATTGCCAAAGAATGAAAAAAATGCATTTAAGGTACAAGATATACAATATATGACCCACACATATGTACAATGAGATACCTTGCTTATATAGGCAAGGTTAAGACCCGGGACAACATGTGATCATGGCAAGTGTTTTAATCCTATGACATGAGACGTAAATATTAAATGCCCTAAGTAAACTTAACTAGACAAGTGTGAATAGGACCTAATATGGAACTAGTTAGGTAATATACCACGTTCACACCAACACAAAGAATACCTCAAATTTAGGTTAACAATTGAGAGGATTAATGCCTCTGTGACTAGTGGTATTTAGATCTTCAATAAAATCAAATGTTTCGTATTCAAGAAAGCAAGGAAAGAAGCCACATTCATTAGCATCAATACGCATAATCCTCCTACTTTCAAAAGATTCTTACCTAAGTCATTTTTTGAAAAGGGAAATCTCCTCTTCACATGCCTCCTCAAGGTAAGGCAAGCTTCTGCTAATTGCAACAATTAGATCTTGTTTGTCACCCATGTACATATTTAATTGCAAGTCAGCCTCAAAATGAGAAAGCATGGATACAACTCCATACTAATCATCTTCATCATTTTCAAAAGAGGAAGAATTTATTTCATTCTTATGCAAACAAACTTTCTCATTATTAATCTTCTTATCAAAAGTGAAGCAACACATCTCTATGCCATCAAAATAACCACTCTTGGCCTGATTGACTTGCCTATAGTCAATGCATGATCTCTTCTTAGAATATTCCCTTGTAACAATGTATTCACTACCATTGTGCTTCACACATGCTCCATTTTAGTCTGACAAAATGAGGACCACCCTTCTTTTTTCTTTTTCCTTTGCTTGATTTGTATCTGATTTGAATTTGTTGTCTATACTTGAATTTTGCTATTGGTTTAGTCAGAGCAACGGGGCTTGTCATCTTGGCATGACACTAGAATCATCCCCAAAACTTTTACGTTTCCCATTTGTTGGTTTTTCTTACTTGCTTGTCGAACTTGCAGAGTTTTTCATTTTGGTATGACAGTAGAATCATCCCTGAAACTTTGATGTTTCCCCTTTGTATGCTAGCATGGTCATCCATTGGCCTATTAGGATTTTTCATTCTGGCACAATAGTAGAAGCGCTATGACATCCTGATGCCCAAGAATTAGTGGCAGGCTTGTGGTTCACCCTTATTAGACTTTTAGAGTTTTCTATTATGGCATGCCTGAAGAGGAATCTCTAATGTTTCGATTGGCAAGGGATCTGACCTAACTTCGACCTACCATCAGCTCTGCATTTAATGCAATTTTCCCATGTACATGTAAGGGGAGTTTTATTGCCTTTTGACCTATTATCTTTTACTTTTCCATTTTTTTATCTCATTCTTGAAAGCTCTAGTGATTTGGTCTTGTTGCAAACCCTTTTGCACGACATTAAGGTTGCTGGTGCATTCGAGGATGAGTGATCGTGGTTTTCCTCTTATGCATGGTTGCCATCTGTCTTTTGGCATTTCTTCTCCATCCTTTCTTTCCAGGTAGGGTTTCGTAATCCTTCTCTGTATTTTTATGGCATCTCATTTGGTGTGCGTGTTCATATTGGGTTTCGTTTGTCATGTTTTGTCTGTCTGCTTTCATTTATGTGCTTTATATTGTTTGTGTTTGATTCATTTTGAGGTTTCATTTTACTTTCATTTTTCCCTTTTCATTTTCTTTATTTTTTGGCATTTGAATCCAATTTGAACTTGGCACAACTTTCGAGGCTATTTTTATGACGTTGAGCTTTCCTTATGAGCCTTTGGAAGTTTTTATTTTTCCATTCCTTTTTGGCATGTGATATAGGGTAGCCCTGATCCTTGAACCCTAACACTACACTTACTACCTATCGGGATCGTGGTGTAGGTTTTCCTCATTTTAGACTTCTTTCTAGGGGTGAGTTAGAGGCTGCCCGATTCCTAATCCTTAATACTTTTATTTGCTAAGTCTTTCAAAATCACAAGTTTGGTTTTCACTAGTTATCATTACCTTTTGATATTAGTGTGACATTTTCTCTGATCTCTAATCCCCGATGTTGTTAACTCATTAAGTTTTTTAGGATCGGCGGGTCAGATTTCCTTAGTTTTTCTTGACATTTTAGTGTCAGTTTGATGGTGTCCCCAATCCTTGATCTTTGACACTTCTACTTTCATTAAGCCTTTTGAGGTCAGTGTATCAGACCTATTTGCTTTCATCCCACATTTTGGTGTGAGTTTGGCATTTTCCCCAACCCTCAACCCCCAATATCCTTGTGTACCCTTCGTGGGTTCAGTGTGCCTTGGATTACTATGACAAGATGCCCAAGATAGCAACAGATTATATCAACCAACACCTTCTCATCACTTAAAGGAAGAACCCCTTGAAAATGACAAGGGTTTAGCATAGGAGTGAATTCAATGAATATGCCAAAGATGCCATCACCCTCCTTAGGAGAGTCTTTGGGCTTATTACTACTAAGGAATAGTACCCTTGGATGTGCAATTTTGTACCAAAATCATTGATGGGAAGAATATCAATTGGGACACCATTATCAACATCAATCTTCATCAATAATTGACTGAGGTATTGGAGACGAGTGAATTTTACATGACTTCATACCTAGTGTATGTCCTAGCCTACTAGGCTAACTTCCTAGGGCTTACTCAGGTTGGTTCTCTCCAACTAGAAGAGACTAAGATTTTTTATCATTTCCCACAACTAGAGCTCAAGGAAAGTCAAAAGAATTACTACATTGTTAATAATGCTTTTGTTTATTCCATCATCATAGGCTTAGGAAATGATTATGCTAAGAGGCTATCTGTGGAAGCCACAAATGAGATGACAAACTAGGGTAACTAGTTTATCCAATTCAAAACATTCACATATATCAGAGTGGTTGGCTTTCACAAAGCCCCTTTTTAACTACCAAGATGCCCTGGTGATAGGATTATTTTGTTGGAAATTTGCATACAGGTGGTAGAGATTCAAAACCTGGTGGTTGGCAAACACAAGGTTGGTTACCAATTTCCCATCAAGGTAGGAGTGTACTCCTGTTGAAACATGATAAATGCCAAGACTGCAGAGCTAGAGATGCCTCCTCTTTCCATGGACTTGTATGGTAATATTAGGAGTAGATATGACCTAATTGGGAAGACTGGCCCACTAATAGGGGCTTATTACAAGCATGAGATAGATTTAGAGGATCATTGGGCTGATTGCTTGAATGAGCATGAGATTAGGATTAGAGATTACAGTAGGCTCACCCTCAACATGATCAAGTTGTGCCATGTGGAAAAAGTACCAAAAAGGATGAAAGAAAATGGCAATGTCTTGCATCCTTCCTACAACACAAATAAGGTGTTTAATGAGCCTATTAGTGATATAAAATGGGATGAGGTGGAAGATTCCTCCATGACAACTAGAGCTCAAGTGGTTGTGGATATGTCAGCTAATTGGATAAAGAAACCATACCCCATGTTGAACCCTCATCTAACTCCCAAAGATCAAAAGAAGAAGATAGAGTAGGGTAAATCATCAGCCCCACCCAGGACAAAGAGTACAATTGAAGTAACAGAGGAGGAGCCCATTGAAACAAGGGGTGTTGCAGCAAAGAAGGATAATAAGGAGAAGGTTGTGGAGATCCACTCTAGTGAGGATGAAGAGGAAAACATACCTTTGAGAAGGAAGAAGAAGAAAGATGTCCAGGCTCCCACTACTACTTAGGTTCCTAGCCAAATTGCCTCTAGGGAGGTAGATCTTACATCATCCCCTGCACACTCACCTCCTTCTTCACTACTTGCTCAAACCACTACACAGCCACTTCCACAAGCACCTCAACCACAATCAACTCCACAACCATCTCAGCCACCTATTCAAGATCATCAACCTTCAACTCAAACTTCAGTTCCACCTCAACAAACCTCAACTCTATCATCGCAAACACCTATCTCAACCACACCTCAACCACCAGTCTCATCACCTGTTCTTCTACCTCCTCCACATATAGAGGTCTCATCATCCTCCCAAGCTGTGGAGCAAAAAAAGCCATTAGGAGATGATGGTGATTAGTTAGAGGGAGAATACACAACTAAGGATCCTCTAGCCCATATGGGGAAAATGTTGAAAATTTGGATCAGTTGATCTAAGATATCTCTTCCTCACCACTTGATCAAGGTGAAGGATCATAAGGCTCTGTGGAAACAGTGGTCTTGACACCCTCTCCTCATTCATCTCCTCATCCTTCTCCTAATTCCATTCCAGGGAAGACCCTCGCATCACCTTCTCCTTCTCCTCCAAGGACAATAACTATAGAATCAAGGCTTCTAGTGTGGTTAAACCACACTATTGAGATGAGAAAAAAGACCTATATTGAAGAAGAAGAAGAAGAAAACTTCTCATCGATGGTAGAAGTGTTCAAGGCTCAAACAAAACTAAAGAGGGCTAGAACACTATCTACTATAATCACTGATGCATAGGGAGCTAGGATAGCTCAAGTGGCCACACCACTAATAGATAAAGAAAATTTTTTAATGGCCCTTGAAGACTACAACATCCAACAGATTAACTTGGGCCACCAGACCAGGGAAGAGGAAAAGAAAATATTGTAGGGAGCTGTGTCCACCATCCTGGAGAGGATGAAGAAATATGAGGTGACAAAGCAAGAATTGAAGAAACAGGTGAGACAACTCATTTCATGCATTACACATTTTATGGGCCTAGTAGACTCGAGTGCCCCTGCACCAGCTATATTAGAAGCACTACACAAGAATAATCAACACCTGGATCCTAAGGGAGTGATCCATGCTACCACTACATGGAGAGATGCATTGGAAGCTCTTGGTAGCAGGATTATCAAAAAGGCAATGAGAGCCTATCACACTATCAATGATGAGGCAGGAAAATTACAAGAGGTGGAGACTTCAATCAATGAAGAGATGCTAATATGGGAGGAATATATCCTAGTTTTATAGAGGATGAAGGATGTGCCTTATAATGAGTTGTTTTGGTTAGGGATTTTTGACAAGGATGATCATGGTTTAGTGATGGAATGGCTATAGGTTGGTAAGTTGAGAGTCAAGGTACTGCAAAGATGCAAGGAAAAACTCAAATCCAAGAAGGGCGCAATAGATATGGCCACATGGAAAGAATTGAAAAGTGTATTGAGGCCATTCCTTGTACTGTATGGGAGAACTCCTATTTGTTCCTCACTATGCCTAGAATGGTTAAGGAATTTGAACATACTCCCTCCATCAGTAGCTAATAGAGCAAGGTATAGACAATCTGATGAGGTTGAAGGCTGCATTTAGGGACTTCCAAGGGGAACTGACCAAATTTGGAGATCTCTAGGATAAAATCAAGTAGTTGGTGTTTTCCCAGAAGATGGAGATAAAATATCACCAAGGGCCAAATAAAAATTATCTAAATGAGGTCATCCTAAATTTCCACAGTCATTTCCTAGCGGAGCATGACTCATTCATCTTTTGTTTTGGTTTCAATTTCATTCATTCATTGTTTTTTCAAAATATGTAATAGCTCAATTCAAAATGAATTTATGGTCAATATAGGTCCTAAAAGGGTAATGTAATATGAAACTTGTAATTTTAGACCTAGGTTTTGGCTGACCTAGGTTGCATTTTCAAATTTTGGAGCGCTTAAAAGGGATATATAATATACCCTAAAAGACATTGTAAAAAGGGGGGAAATATAGAGATTTTGCAAGAAGGCTACATTTTTGTAATTTTGCTAAGGCATGTAAGGGTAAATAGTCAACACATTTGCAATTTGGGATTCCTGCTGTCATATGTAATCTGCCAATTTGGCCATCAATTAATAGAAGATACTTTGCTTTCTCTTTGTTTCCTGCCATCTAGTGGTAATGTGTTTGTATTCTCATTTTCATTTGATGAAAAATACTTAATTGTTCATCTTTTATTTGAGATTGAGGGATAGGGTTTGATTTATGTGCATGTAATATGGTGAATTCTTACTCCCCATTCTAATTTCTAACCAATTTCCTAGAATCTTGCACCTGAAATGTGGATGATTGTGTGTAATACCGATCATTGCGTTTATGGGTTAGATATTAAATCTTGCCAAATTTGTTAAGTGAAATGAAAATCAAATTTAGAGGTTTTACATTTCCCTTACAAGTAAATCAATTTAGGATTAGGTTTTAGAACTTTTGAGCTAAAAGCAATACTTGTCTTTATAGATACCGACCCACATTGGTCCAGGATTAACTTTACTAGCACAATCCCCTTGAACAAACATTCACATAGACCACTTAATTGTTCCAACATTGTTGTGACCTAGCCAATAGGGACCTTGGAGGTAGCTGATCTTTCGGATTAGCCAACCTTTTAGGATAAGTAGAGTGATCTTTATTCTACTTGAAGTTGATGTGCCAAAATAGCCATCAACAACTACAATGTGCTTCATTGACCTTTTCTTTGTGTTCTTTATTAGCACATATTACTTTGGTAAACCCATGAGAGCCAAGGTTTACACAAAAGGGGTTTACAAAAAGACCCATCTGCTTCTGTCACAATCTCAAATAATGCTTGGATAGCAAGTCTAAGGTTAGTATAACATGCATATTGCCTATTAAAAGCAACAAGATTTTTCCATGAGGAGAAATAACATTGTGGGAAATTTTCCAACCACTCTTTAGATTTACCATGCAAGGTCTTAGTGAAATATCTCATCCACATATCTTCATCAACAAACTAAAAATGCTCCATGAAACCTAAAAATACTTGAACATGAGCTCTTCCTTCTGAATTACCAGGTGCATCAAACTAGGGCATCCAATCATAAATCTCCACTATCATGATTTTGAATTCATGGGACCCAAGATAAGTCTTGCTATTTACATGCTATATTGGGACCATTAATTGCATTCTTACATCCTTGGATAAGAGGGGTTGTAATTTGTGGCTTGAATTTTGATATGCCAACCCCATACACCTCAAGAGCTAGGGTATTTTTCAAATCACAAAGCCTATTGTAATCCCTTTTACTTGTCCATATTAATTATATTCTTCCCCATACTCCAACATATTGTCGGTGAATGAATTAATTGTCTCATTTGTGGATGAACCTCTTGAACCTTTGATCTTACATCATATTCTTCTGTTTTTGCCAAGATCTCTCCATCATTATAGTCTTCTTGGGTCTACCACTATCTTGAACAACTACATGATACTATGATTGCAATAGAAAGATTGTACCTATCTTGATATTCATTCTTGCACCACTCATTAAACTACTCATTCAAAAGAAACATTCCATAATTATCACCACCTGTAAATGTAATACCCTTTATCATTGAAAATATTAGGTTCTTCTCAATATCATTAGTCATAGTGTATTCTTGTTGAAGTTATGTAATAAGAACCCCATTATCTCATCCAAAGCACCCAAATATAAAACCAGACACATCAAATCATTTGGTCTAACAACTTTTGGAATGTCCCTCACAACTTTTACAAATCTTACATAAAAAAACCAGACTAACTCCTTTTTTCCCTTTTTGAATATTGGTGAGTTCATTAATTAAGAAATTTATATCCACTTTTTCACCAAACTGATCTAGAAACACAATATTAAAATCTTTCCATGAAGGAATTGAACACTCTAGCAGGTCATTGAACTAGTCTCTAGCATCTTCCTTAAAGGATTGCACAAAGAGCTTCATTATAACATCCTCTTCTTCAATTTCATAATACTCTATCAAATCACTAAATGTATGAATATGTTTACTAGCCTATTCAAAGCTATCTCTATTAAATTTGGGCAAGTGGTCTCTAACTTCATTAGAGATAGGGTTTGGATAATTTGGGATTTTAGAAAAATCAAGTGGTTTATACCTTTTGGTAGCAAAAGATATTCTTCTAGGCCATTGCTTATGTTGTTTCTCTTTAAGAGGATACATGCTTAAATGTGTAAGGGAAAGGTCATGGTATTACTTCATTTTTAGATTTGTTCTCAGAAGGATTCTACTTCCCTTGACATTGTTGGTTCCCAAAATGACTGCAAACCAAAAATCTAAAACATTCCTAAATCACCTAGGCCAGGGATTGTCGTCAGGATGATAGGAAGAGGTTTATCAACAAATTAAGGGGGATTTTGGCTAACTAACAATGTGATAGGTAACAAATCAGGTTAATAAGATCAAGCATAGCCATGAAAACCTAACCCTACCATCAAAAAAGAATCTAATCCAAATGAAATCAAAAGCATGCAATTCAAGAACAATATCACCTAGATTGTATGATTCCTTATTTTATGATGTGGATTGCTTCTTCAACAATGAACAATTATGAAGATCAAAGCTGCCATGATGGATGGATGATAATGATAAAATGCTAGATGGATGCTAAAGTGCTCAATATGCTCAAGATGATAATGTAGACGCTATATGAATGATGAATAGATGTAGTATAAAATGAGAGGGTGTTTATATAGACCTCAACCAAAATCAATCAACAGTGGAGATTTGGTGGCTATGTGAATGGCTAAGATTAAAAGATGATAATAGATGAATATGTAAATGACAAGTGGAAGGGAAGATAAGGCTTATGTGTGACCGTGTACATAAAAAGTACTACATGTGAAAGATATTAAATAAAAGATGTAGTACCACACATGTTTTTTAAATGAAAGAGGTACACATGTCAGCTTGTTGAGATAAATGATAAGATAAATTAATTAAATAAATAAAATTTATTTAATTAATTGGGAAGTGGGATTGTGAAAGGATTTTTAATTAAATAAATAAGATTTATTTAATTAAAATAGATAGAAGTAAGAATAATTAAATAATTAAAGATTATTTAATTATAGATTAGAGAAAATAGAAGAAATAGCTAATGAATTAATTAAATAAATATAAATTTATTTAATTAATAAGAGAACTAAGTGTGTTAGGGAAATTGCTCAAGTGTGTTAGACAAATGCAGATGATAGCTAATGCAATATTTGATACTAATGATAATTAAGTCAATTTTGGGTGTCTACATTTTGCCCCTCTTTGATACAATGTTCATTAGAGCGTTGTGTCAAATAAGATATGATAATCGCTTGATAAACAAGGTGATGCCCCAGTGTAACTGGCAGGTGATACCCCCTCAAGAGGTAAGCCAGGTTGACTAGGAAGGGCTGGGTTGGCTCGTGATAAGATGAAAGGCTAGAAACAAGGCTAACACGAAGAAAAACAAGGTTGGGAGGGATGAATGGGATGGTATAGAAGAAAATAGGCTTTGTTCTAGAAGAATTAGGGTTTTGACAGGGGTTATAAGTAGGTCCTACAAGAGCAAATAGGCTTATTTGTGCTCATGATGAGGTTGGAGCGAGACACTACCATTCAGCAGATGCAGGTGATGAGGACTGAGAGAGATGGTCTATGGATAGAGAGGGATACAGCTGTGCAGCAGTTACAGGGGATGACTGGCGAGTGAGATAGAGCAATGGCTGCATTGGGTACAGATGGGGCTACCATGTATTTGGCCACTCAGTTGACACAAATATAGGGAGAGCTGAGGAGGGTACAGGGTGAGGCTGAGTATTATAGAGGCTTGTATTATGGGGCCGTGTCAACAGAGCAGAGGCAGCCTAACTTCAGGAGTAGGTCAGGAGCTTCGGGTTCACGGAGGACAGGTGGGTCTCGATCTGTAGTGTCAGTGATGGGGCCACAGAGAGATAGGGGGCCAGATACAGGACCCAATGGTGTTGGTTAGGGAGAGGGAGCTGCCAGTAGTCACTAGGGCTACCTTGTTTTTGTATATTATGTTGTATCATGATGAGGCCTAGAGCGGATTGTACATACATTTTTGATGGCTCAGTTTGTATATGTAGACACTTGTATATTGACAGATGTATATATATGATGGTATTGATTATTGATGGTGTAATGAGGATGGATATATTTATGGTATTGTGATGGTTATGCATTGTGTATTTGTATTTTCATGGGTTTATATGGATGTTTATGCAAATGATATGAATATGCAAATGTACTTATGTTAATGATAATGCAAATATGTAAATGATAATGATATGACTTGAACTGATGCATATATATATATATATATATATGGTAATGATATGACTTGGACTGATGCATATAGATAGATGTTAATGATATGATATGTCTAACACACTTGTTTTGCAGGAGAAGAGATTTGGAAAAGGATGATGGAGGGAAATGATTGATCTTGGTTGAGGACTATATAGGCATATAATGAAATGAATAGATGGGATGATTGGCAACTTTGAAAAGTAATTGCTCAAGAATGAAAAGAAAGGCAATCTTTATGTTTGATATAGCATATGGATGTTGTGCACCAGGGTATAGAAGACCAAGGTGTCGAGATATCCAATGCAAAACTAACATACTACAATCTTGTCTATACGCATGAGGTCAAGATGTTGAACTAACATACACAAGATATGAATAGCAGCTAGTGTTCTGAGATGGACTTTGATGCTACAAGCAATGGTTTGAGTTTATCTCCACTACACATAGTGACACCTTGCTGGTTATATGTATAGAGCTAGTCTTAACATAGAATAGTCTCAAATGCATAAGAGACTATTTAGCTTCTCAAATGCAAGAGATATTGATATGTAAGATGCTAATCCCAACACGTACAATATGCCAATATGCATAGGAAGAGGATAAGATCATCCCGCAGACATGACATATGAAAGCAATATGACCATGCCCCATTCCTTACTTCATCGCAATGTACCAAGATATAGATGGATCAAGGCAGTCTTGATTAGGCCTAGGAAAAGGACAAAAGATAAAACAAAAGATACTGTCATCATGTTCTCTTGCCAAATTTAAGTACTCTTGGATGGATTAAGTTGGCACCTTGTTGAGAGGAATGCTGCATCCTGTTGAAGGCTAAAGATGTTGATAAAATGCTATAGCAAATGTTGGCTTAAGGCATGCGGACAAATAGCTTATGGCTTACTCTGATTGGTTAAAGTGCTTGAGCTTTCGCTGATACGCATAATTTGCTTCCTGCATGAGCTAGTCAAAGAGAAGAAGATATAAAATGAAAGAAGATGAAGATGGGGTGGATCGTTTGTGCTTGAGTACTAGAAAATTCCTTCGTATTCCAGACTACCTACATACCCTGTGTCCACTAGATCAAAGCATATTTACGATGATGATGAGACATGATGAATATGTAGTTCTGGGTTTATTGATGATGTAAGTGATGAAAGATAGAAGAAAATGAGATGAATGATTGTAGGATGATTAAAAGAAAGATGGAAGATGGATGATGAGAGAGGGGCTATCATCTATGCCTGAATCAGAGTGCTTCCTTCGCATCTCAGATTACCTACATACCCTGTATCCACGGGATCAAGGCTTTAACGATAGAGTTGGTGATGTAGTTCTTGTGGATGGAGTTGAAGATTGATGTTAAAGGATCAACTTTATTACTTGAAGATTTTGGATGTTTTGATTTTTTGGGATTTTTGATAATGTTTTGGCGTTGTTTGAAATGATTGCAAAAATGTTGATCCTAGTTGCAAATGTTTGCCATGTTTGAAGTTGGATGATTTGCTGTGTTTAAAGTTGAATGTTGGAAGTTTGTTGTGTTATGAGCTCGGGTGTTTACTGTGTTATGAACTAGAGCTATAGATATCCACTTCCAAATAAGGCTTAACAAGTGCCCCCAGTGTGGGATGAGGTTTTATTATGGAGAAGTGGCGAGGGATGCAAGCGTGCGAACAAGATGCTAAGGTGCCATATGATATAGTTACCTCAACGATGTCCAAACTATGGCAGCTAGCATGACAGAGGTGAGGATGGAAAGGCTTTTATTACGGATAAGCAGACAACAATGTTTATACAAGGCAAAATATAGATTATGATATGGCTTGTGTAGGATAGAATGGTGGAAGATGCTATGAAAAGATGTGATCAAACAAACTAAGCAGATGATGGGAGTTGGTCGCTACACATAGCACCTATTTACCAGGTTTTCACTATGGTACTTATCCAAGGTGCCTGTTTACCAAGTTTTCACCAGAGGATGAATTATTTATCTTGTACTATTATTTTTTTTGTTATCCAAAGTGCCACAAAAGTGGTTTTCAGTGTTGGATGGAATTTTTTTAAATTGCTGAGATTCACGGATAGAACTTCTTGAGATGAATGTTGTTGACTGGTTCATCCAAGGGAATGCCTTCATGTATTGAGAGGGTCTATGCACCTGATCCATAGACTGTTGTGATGACAAAAGGACCAAGCCAATTTGGTTCAAACTTACCCTGTTTCTCACAATGTTGTGATTCCTTTGATTTTATTTAAGGACAAGATCTCCAACTTGAAATCTCCATTCTCTGATTTTTTTGTTATAGCTGTGGCATAGATGGTTTTGATAGACTTGGAGATGGTTAAGTGCTATAAGACACCATTCATCTAGTAGCTCAAGAACATGGAGTCTAGATACTTGATATTCTTCATCTAATATAGTATGCTGTAGAGATACTCGCAGTGAGGGAACCTCAACCTCAATAGGTAGGATAGCTTTAGTACCATACACAAGAGCATAAGGTGTAGCTCCAGTGGGAGTTCTGATACTTGTTCTATATGCCCATAATGCAGGATTAAGCTGCAGATGCCAATCACAACCAACTTCATTGACTGTCTTTTTGAGGATCTTGATGATTGTTTTGTTAGAAGCCTCAACTTGGCCATTGCTTTGAGGATAGTAAGGTGTAGAGAATCTATGTTGGATATGGAACTTGTTGCAAAGATCTCTAACCTCTTCGTTCTTGAAGGGATGACCATTATCAGTGACAATAGCTTGAGGAACTCCATAACAGAAAATGATATAGTGTAGGATGAACTTTGTGAAATATTCAGTGGCGGTGATAATGAACTTATGACCATTTGACGAAGTAGGATGGATTTTACCTATGAGATCAAGTCCCCACAGCGAGAAGGGCCATAGAGTAGTGATAGGCTGGAGTTCATGTGCTAGTGTATGTATTAGATCCCCATGTTTTTGACATTGTAGACATCTCTTTGCAAATTACTGTGCATCTTTTTCCATAGTTGGCCAATAGTATCCAGCTCGTAGAAGTTTCTTAACAAGACCAGGGCTAGCAGAATGCAATCTGCAGACACCTTCGTGTACTTGATGTAAGGCCACTTTTGCTTCTTTAGAATTAAGACATCTAAGAAGGATACCATCAACACTCCGACGATAAAGGGTGTCTCCTAAGATAGTGTAACAAGAGGCTCGATGGATAAAGGTTTTTCATTGGGTGTTAGATAGTTGGAATGGAAATGTTTGATTGCGGAGATACTCATATAAGTCCTTGTACCACGGTGAATTGAGACCAACAATTTCACATATAAGCTCAAATTGTGGTACTTCAAATGTTGGAATCAGAAGCTGTTCAACCAGAAACTCACATTTGTGTGTATTGGATGGCATGTCTAAAAGAGATCCAATCATAGCCATGGCATCTGCTGCTCTGTTCTGTAGCCTTGGAATTTGTTCAAAGGTGATATTGTCAAAATACTTTTTAAAATCATCAACCATTACCTTGTGTGGAAGAAACTTCTCATCTTTTGTTTGATATTCATCTAAAACTTGTTTGATAACCAGTTGAGAGTCACCAAAGACTTGTACCTGTTTGATAGCCCATTGTACTGCCATGCGTAATCCTGTGATTAAAGCTTCATATTCTACTATGTTATTGGTACATGGAAATGCAATTATGTATGATTTGGGGATACAATCTCCTTGAGGAGTAACGAACAGTATCCTTGCTCTTGATCCATGTTGTGTAAGATCCATCAAAATATAGTTGCCACAATGTTGGGGAAGTTAGATTGAACAATCCTTCATCAGGGAATTCTAGACATATTGGATGAACATCTGTGATGGGCACTGCAGCTAACTGATCAGTGATAACTTGTCCTTTTATGGCCTTTCAATCCACATATTGTATGTCAAATTCACTTAAGATCATAACCCATTTTGCTAATCTTCCCGTGAGGATTGCTTTAGAGAGAAGATATTTGAGTGGATCAACATTAGATATGAGCTTTGTTGTTTGGTTCAACATCTAATGTCACAACTTTTAAGAAGCAAACACTAATGGTAAACATGTTTTTTCCATAGATGAATAATTAAGTTCATATCCCACAAGAGTTCTATTGATGTAGTAAATGGCTTGTTCTTTCCCTGAATCATCATGCTGAGCTAGAAGGGTACCCAATGCTATTGTTGTTGAAGATATGTAGAGCAATAATGGGCGATCAAGTACAGGAGGTACCAACACAAGAGGTGTTGCCAGATATTTCTTTATTTTGTTGAAGGCCTGTTGACACTTTTCATCCCACTTAAAAAGTTCACCCTTACGAAGAAGATGTTGGAAAGGATGACATTTGTCTGCTAGTTGTGAGATGAATCTAAGGATGGACTGTAACCTTCCTTGTAGGCTACGAAGCTGCTTGAGATTTGCTGGCGGAGGCATTTCCATGATAGATTTTACTTTGGCAGGGTCCACTTCTATCCCTCGTCGAGACACAATGTATCCCAACAGATTTCCAGATGTTACGCCAAATACACATTTCTTTGGGTTCAGTCTGACTTGATATTTCTCTAGTCGATCAAAGATTTGTGCTAATACCTGTAGATGTCCTTCTCTTGTCTTAGATTTCCCTAGAATATCATCAACATAGTCTTCCATGATAGTATGAAAAAGATCATGGAAGATAACTATCATGGCTCGTTGATACGTAGCTCCAGCATTCTTGAGACCAAAAGGCATTACAACCCAGTAGTATGTACCCCATGGACAAATGAATGATGTTTTGTCTTGATCTTCTTCTACTATTCTAATTTGGTTATATCCAAAGAATCCATCCATCAAAGCTAGCATTTCATGTCCAGCTGTGAGATCTACAATGTTGTCTATGCTTGGTAGTGGAAAGTCATCTTTAGGACATGCTTTATTAAGATCTCTAAAATCTATGCAACAATGAACTGGTCCATCGGGTTTTGCTACAGGTACCAAGTTTGAAATCCATTCTGGATAATCAATAGGTTTTATGAACTTTACTTCTAGCAGCTTCTGAATCTCTGCCTTAACCAATAGAGCTACTTGTGGATACATTTTGTGCAATTTTTGTTTGACAGGTTTTACATTAGGAGATACTGCTAAATGGTGTACCACTAGTGATGGATCTAGACCTGGCATATCAGTGTAAGTCCATGCAAAATTTATAGCTCTTTTTATGAAAAATGTTGTGAAGTCTCTTCTTTCCTTCTCTAATAATGATGCTACCAAAAAAGTGATCTTTGGATTCTGCTATGTACCCAAGTTCATGTCTTGTGATTGTTCAACTAGCACTGTTGATTTCTCATGATAGTTCATGGTGACAGGAAGATCAAATCCCCCATCCTCAGGTGCCTCAGAGAGGTTTTCACCTTTGGATACATCCTTTATTTTTACTTTTTCATGGTCAAGAGGCACCTTTTGGTTTTCATCTAGTGACCTATCTTTTTTTATTTTGTTTATTTCACTTTTGGGACTGAAGGATTTGATACTTCCGCCAAAATATGCTAGTTTAGGTAGATCAATCATGAAACCTGCTTTATGGTCACCCGATGGAATGCCTTGTCATAAGCCCTTGAATTCTGCAATAGATTAATCATTCTCAAATGTATCCAATACCAGTGCCCCTTATTGGTCCTAATCGATGAGGTCAGGATGTACGAGTGAAAGGGTAACAGATGAATGATTATGGCTAGAGGAGGTTGTGGAAATCATGAAGATGGAAGTGTCTTGAAAAAGGTCGGTAATCTGAAGGGAGGAGTCGTCAATGGTATCTGAACTAGAAGTCTCTCCTATCGAAGAAGGTCCAGCATCCATATTGGTAATACACTTAATGTCTTTGGAATGCAGTACCTCCAGCTGATAGCTAAGGCCTTGCTTATTAAACTTCTTAGACACAACAATGGGTTCAATAGGTCCTTGTTCCTAGGATCCTAATCCACCATGTCCTTTATAGCCCATGTTCTTAATGATGTGGAACCCATTGTTATATCTCTCCACTTCAAGTCGGACTTGATCATTCTCATCAAAGAATATCCAAGAGTTGATATCATCAATGTCTTCATCATCCAGAAATCCACCTTTTTATGAATACTGGGTGGGGCTTTTATGACAGCTGCGGATGAAGATGGCTTGGATGTAGAAGGTTTGCCATGAGATTTGGGAGACAAGGGAAGAGTTCCCACCCAACAAGATTCTTGAAATGTGTACTCACTAGGGCCATGTTCAGTGTACTTGATACATAGATTGGAAGCGGCTTTGCTAGATGATGGCTTGAGTAGGATGGATGGATCTACATATGATGAAGATGGGTATGCTTCGGTGTTGATAGGAATGCAGTTAGGACTCTGGTATTTAGCTTAAAAAGCACAACAAAATTCAAATGGATTGGGATCAGCATGGATAGTAATCTCAACACCATTATATGGAAACTTAAGACACTAATGGTATGTAGAAGGAACTGTTTTAAGGGCATGGATCCATGGATGGCCAAGGATGATGTTATAAGGAAGCTCAATATCAAGGAATTGACAATGGGTGTCAGTAGTGACCGGTCCAACTTGAATAGGCAAGTGAATAATCCCTTCAGTGTCTCTCTCAGCGTCATCATATGCTCTAATAGTAATGACCTTGGAAGTGTCAACATCTTTCTCAGAATAGCCCAATTGTTCTATTAATTTCAAAGAACATATATTAAGACCAGCTCCACCATCCATTAAGATTTGTTTGATACGACATTGTTTGACAAACACTTCTATGTGGAAGGTGTCGTTGTGTGAAGGATGAATGGAGGGCTGAAGATCTTTGTCGGAAAAGGTTAGATGACAAGGGGTTGCAATTCTAGCGACCATAGATTGGAATTGTGTGGTATCGATATTGTTGGGCACCGAAGATTCTTG
The DNA here is from genome assembly GCA_027924645.1 of Cunninghamia lanceolata. Classification (NCBI taxonomy): domain Eukaryota; kingdom Viridiplantae; phylum Streptophyta; class Pinopsida; order Cupressales; family Cupressaceae; genus Cunninghamia; species Cunninghamia lanceolata. The sequence goes on from BSBN01001588.1 coordinate 441,481, forward strand.
TAAAGCTTTGTCAAGGATAGCTTTGTGGGCAGGGGATATGTGGAGCAACTCAAGAATGGAAATATGTGAAGGTGTTTTTCCAAGTTGATCAAGGATATTATAGCTAGAGGACGGGCGAGGAGGATGGACAGGTGCTCCTTGAATGGTAACACGACCTCTTCAAGTAGTTACAATGCAATCAGGTGCTTTGCCTTGGATAGTAATGGTATAAATGCGAGCATGGTTAATGCGGCCAATAGTGGGATGATTCATAGTTGTACTGAATGGCATTCCTAGCATGAGGGTTTACTTGGTTTATCATGAGATGGAAGTGGATTTTTGAAAGCATCTAGATCATAATTCGATGTCAGTTGCTGTGTAGGTTGCGATGTTGGAGGTGTGATTTTAATTAAACCTTGATCGATGCAATCTTGAATAACATGCTTTAAGTGCATACAACCATTTGTTTTGTGTCCCTTGACTCTATGGTAATCACAATACTCATTCTCTTTGTACCAAGGAGCTTTGAAGAGCGGTTCACCATTGGGTGGTGCATTCAATAACATGATATCTCCTGCTTGGAGAAGCTTTCGAAAGAGAACTTCCATAGGTTCTGCTAATGGTGTGAATTGTCAACGGGGATTTGAAGTTTGTCATTGTCGAGTTCGTTGAAAAGGTTGAGTTGTAGAGGCAGCTTGAATGTTGATAGGAGCTTTCATTGTTTGTATGTTCTTTGCATCTACAACACCGTCGTTGACAACATTCTTGTTCTTGTTCCAAAAGTGAGACTTATAGTTGGAATTTGAGGACAATCTTTGTTATCATGAAAACTCTTAGTAGTGCCTTTAGCAATTAAAGCGCGTTCAATGATGGTTCCTTTGGAAACAAGTTCATCAAAAGGTGCTAGCACTTTGTAATTGAAGATGGAATGACAGCTCGGGATGAAGATTTTGAACAAAGATAGAGCTGTTGTTTTTTAGGTATTTATCATGATAGTTTGCTAGCCATATTACGCCATCATTGAGTAAATGAAGAGAAAGCTTCACCATTGCGTTGTTTATTGTTGACAAGGTTGTTCATGTTCACTTCATGTTCAATGTTAAAAGCAAAGTGTGGTCAAAATTTATTTGCTAATTCTGCAAAAGATTTAATGCCCGGAGGTAAGTGAGAGAACCATTCGAGAGCTTGTCCTGATAAGCTTCGGGGAAACAGTCTCAGAAGATATGTATCGTCTTGAGCAACATCGAGACATGCCACAAAGAATGCTCTAAGATGGTCTTCCAGATTGCCTTTTCCTTTGTATTTGTCAAACTATGGAACTTCAAAGTGTGGCGGAAAAGGTGTCATATGAAGTGACTTGTCAAATAGATAAGCACATATGTTTTCTAAGGAAAATGTCTTCTTGCTTTGTCCTACCGCTTGGTTAATCATTTGTTGAACATTCGCTAGAGATAATTGTTGTTGTTGCAAAGGGGGTTGTTGGTTGGGAGGTGAAGTGTAATATGATGTATATTGAGGTTGTTGTTGTGGAATATATGAAGCCATGACCATTTGTTGAGGTTGTGTACTTGCCGTATATGTCAACATATTAGTATGTGACACATGTATTTGAGGATTGTTGTCCTTGAGACACAAGCGGTGGTTAGGTATATTGCGATGAATTAGCACCAAGGTTTTGCATCACATGGGAAGTGGAAGATGGATTGATGTTGGTAAATGGTTGTGAATTTAGAATTGGATTTGTAATATGGTAAGTGATGGAAGGATTGGCGGATGCGAAAGAAGGGTGGACATTTGGGTTTATGTTTTGAACAACATGAGGATTGGTATATGTCATGTGTTGGGTGACGATGGGTAATCCTTGAGTAGTATAAGAAACATTGATGGTTTGTGAAGGATTATAAGAAGATGGTGGAATTGATGTAAGCTAATCAACATAAGAGACTACAACACTAGGATTAGCTTGTGAAACAATAGGCAGGTCAGTCATGTCAATGAGACTAACATTGGGATTGTATGATGTATTGGATGGATTCATGGAGATAGTGGAGACCATATTAGCAACGGTAGGAATATGGGATGTGGTGTCCACATGTGATGCAATGGGAATAGCGGATTGCAATGGTTGTGAACCTTGGACAGTTGGTGTTGTTTGTATAGCTTGGGAAGCTTGTGGAATATGGGATATGGGGATAGCTTGTGATGTTTGAGGAGTTTGCACTTGGGCAACATGGACAACTTGTGTTACTTGAGGCACATATACGGTCATAGTAGGAGAAGGAGTATGTTGGGAAACATGGAAAGGTGGAATGTTTAGATTTTGCGAAAGGAAAGGGAGTACAGTGGTTGGAGTTATCAAAGGTTCTAAAGTGTACTCCGAGCGTGGTGGGTCGAATGAAGTAACAATAGGCAATGAAAGAGATGAGTTGGAAGATGTCTTTTGTAGCATGGTATGGGATGGTGTGACTATAGTGGATGGTCCCTTTGCAACAACAACGGGAGTGCTTGGATCATGTTCTCGAATAGCAGATATGTCAAAGTCTCTTGGTAGTTTGGCTCCCATGCAGGCAAGTTGCAAGAAGTAGCGATTAGGATTAGATAAAACAAGCTTCTCAACTTGGTCCCATACATGTGTGACTTGATAGTTAGATAAATCCTCTCGGGAATGCTCTTCATAAGTCACTGTGAAGGGGTGTGTTTGCACTCGACGAGGTGACTCTCCAATGGTGTACCCATGGGGCACAAACATGTGAGAAGGCATGCCGGTTGTAAATTGAGTTGCATATCTAAGGGGTGTTGATCGTGATTGTTGCATTGTGGTTTCCATCTCAGCTCGCAGTTTTGCTTCCATTTCAGCTCTATATTGGCTCCTAGTTTGAGGCATGATAGTTGATGTTGAAAATTGAACTTTAGCTTGTTGAGGTTTTAAAACCCAAAAAGATGATGGTTTGTTGATTGTTTGGTTGTTGGTTGCTATGCTAATTTTGTTGTTTGCTTTGTTGTTGTTGGGTTGCTTGGTTGCTAGTTGTTGGTTGAACTTCCCTAGAGAATTGCTCACACACTGAAGGGAAAAGTTGTTTGCTAAAGTTGTTGTTTTGCTGATGTTGCTAAGGCTAAAGCCAAAAGATGATGTTTTGCAATTGATTGGGTTGATTGTTTTGATGATTGGTTTGCTGGTTGGGGATCTCAAAAAGATGGAAAGTGCACAAAGTCCAATTGTTTGATATGCTCAAAGCAGGAGACAAAATTTAGGTATCTGCAAATGATCAAAGGTAGTTCTGAAAGCTAATGCTGAAGCTAAGCAAGCTGGAAATGTAGCTGATTCGGTTGACTCACTAAGATTTGTTGGTAATTAACCATAGGCGACAGGGAATAGCTCAAATGTGACTCATAAAAGGCCAAAAGCAACTAGTAATAGATTAAATGCGATCTGGTTTTGGTTCGAGTGATAGGCTACAATATTAACTAGAGGTGAGCCAATTTACTACAGACGATCAGTATTAACTCAGAAGTGATTTACTGTTAATCAAAGGTGACTCAGTTTAGACCAGAGGCGAGCAACTGTTATTCAAAGGTGATTCAGTTTATGCAAAAGGCAACTAACTACTGGTTTAGGAAATTTGTCTGAATTGCATTTTTGACAAGAAAACAGTGATTTCAGTCACCCACACTCACAACAATCACAAATTTGTACAACCTAGGCTAGGAAAGGACTGTATTTGTTGAGTCCCCTAGCCATGCTTATTCAAAGAGAATAGCTTCAGGATCTTGGTAGCACCGGCTCCTCTCCACGGCACACACTTCTCACGCATACCAAGATCTGGGTTTCCCAAGGCTTGTTCCCCCACCAAACCTTAGGATTGTCCCTACTATCTCTACTAAGAACCACGTGAATCAGGGTGGCTTCAAAGGTCCAACCTTTTGTGTCAACAAATAGAAGGTTTTTGGCTACTACACAAGGTTACTAATAAGAGCATCCATTTGAGTGGCTATACGTGCGACATCGCTACTCTCTGTTTTGGAGTCTCCCAGCCTTCAAGGGTTGTGCCTTGGAGGGTTTTGGGGGAGGTTGGTTGTCGGTATAACACAACAACACTTGTTGTTTGTGGCTTTCTACATAAACACTTTTCTTATATAGCGGTTCGGAAGGACTTGGCTTTAGCCCGTTATCGCTTGGGTCGTACCCCTTCTCACACCAGGAAGGTAGGCCCTCTAAAGATAATAACAAGTTCTCATACACCCAAGATCCATTTGATAGGCAAGGGGAGAGGATACTTTTGCTATTAAATTTGGGTAACAAACATGCACATGCAAGCAATCAAAAAGATAAATCAAGCACGGAGCAAGCAATGATTCTTTTTTTAAGTACCAAGCCCAAATGTTCCTAAATTAGTGAAAAATCACAAGTCTTGGACTAATCGAAGCTACAATAGATATGTTAGTAATTTGACAACCTCCTTTCTTGGACAATCGATAAAATGTTGCACAAACACCCAATTAGTAACCAAGAAAATTGGACTGCAAATGATAAAGACTGAAAGCAACACAGTTACCAGAGGTGATCAACTGTTGATCAGGCACGATCTATATTCTACCACAGGTGAAATGTTATAGGTCAGAAGCAATGCCAGTAAACCTAGATGTGAAATGATAAACTCATAAGCGATGCGAAAAAGAAACAAGCGACTGATTACAGGTCATAAGCAACTCAAATCTGCGAAAAAAATAAAATATAACAAAAAACCCTAGTTTTATAGAAAGTGATCCAGATGGCTAAAAGTGATCACTGTCAGATTAAAAGTGATGCAAATAAGAACATAAGCAACCACTATTAGCTTGTAAGCGATACGAAAAGGACACTAAACAACTACTGTTTTCTCATAAGCGATCCCAGAAAGTGTTGTAAGCTGCTGGTTTCAGCTTAAAAATGATGCATATAATTAGACAACGACTGGTTTTCACTCAGAAGTGGATGGAACTTGCCGTAAGCACTTAGAAAATCTAATCTTCACAAAAATAACTTCAAATAACAAAGTTAATCAAGGACATGAGTCCCACTGGGCGTGCCAAAATGTGATAGGTAACAAATCAGGTTAATAAGATCAAGCATAGCCATGAAAATCTAACCCTACCATCATCAAACAATCTAATCCAAATGAAATCAAAAGCATGCAATTCAAGAACAATATTACCTAGATTATATGATTCCTTGTTTTATGATGTGGATTGTTTCTTCAACAATGAACAATTATGAAGATCAAAGATGCCATGATGGATGTGTTGGCAAGAGACACATTGGAGCTTCATGATTGTTGTCATTAATGGCAACAAAGTTCATCCCACACATCCGCAGGACATGATGTGCTTATACCGAAAGTCAGATTGAAGAGTGTTGTGGTCTAGTAAGCAAGAACAGAGCATGCAGAAGGTCCGACAGTCAGGTTCGGATTTGTTAAAGGAAGTATCTCTGGAAAGTGCGGACTTGGGGAAGTCAAGAGGAGTACCTTGACTAATAGATTCCAGGAATTGAGCCTCAGGTGATGAAGGAATAAAGAGATATGAGCATTCAAGTATTAGGGTCCTGTTTGGCAGAACAGACAGAGGAAGAACTGACCGGCAGATCATCAGACATTATTCCGGATGAGATGCTGATGGTAATAAAGATTCTTAAGGTATCATTCTTGTTTGGCCGACTTGTTAGATGACTTGCATAAGTTCCTTTTTGATCCGCATCACTTGGGAAGCAAGGATTCAACCGACATACTAAAGTTTAGGAAATATTGACCTTTCCGGATGCTGACTAGAAAGAGTATGAAATCCCTTATGTGGATATATATACATGATGGATTTCATTGAGAAAGGCGTGTTGTGTTGTTAAGTGTGAAGAAAAACAGAAGTATAGAGGGAAAGTAGTAAGGAAGGTCCGGTATGTGAAAAGACAGCAGAACAAAGGAAGAGGAAGGATGAAGTGTAGCAGATCAGTATACTGAGCCTAACTGGAACTAAACTCCAGCATGTGTGGATGCTTCACATCAGCTCAAGTATCTTATTATTCTTGTTACAACTTGTAGACAGTGAGTCTCTTGTGAGCAGTGTGCTCGGGCAGTGAGCCCTAATTGGCAAGTGCCATTTTGTATTTCTATTCTTCTAACAGATAATACAATCTTGGGTTAATCACCCCGTGGTTTTCTCCCTTAACAGGGTTTCCACATCAAAAATATTGTGTCATGTGTATTTCCATTTCATGGTTATGTTTGCTTATTTGAATTGATGCTGCATGAATTATTAAGAAAGTTCAGAAAGCTGAAATAATTAAGATAACTGATTCACCCCCCCTCTCAGTTATCAACAATTGGTATCAGAGCCAGTTCCTCTCAACAGAGCTTAACAGCTTGAGGAAGACCTGGGAATACAAATGGATGCATATGGTATGAAGGAGCAACTTAAGTCTGCCTTAGATGATCTTGAGCAGTCAAATTCTGAAATCAATGAATTGAAGGAAAGACTCAAACAAGCTAATGATTTCATAAATGAATTAAAAGAGAAACTAAGTCTCTCTATGAAAAAGAGAAAGGAGCTACTTCAGCAACTGGTAAGACAAAGTGAAGCCAATGATACAAATGGAGATCTGAAGAAGAAAACCAAGTTATGTGAAAAGTTATCAAAAGAAATCATTATGGTAAGACATGAAATGGAATCAGGAGCTATGAAGTTTACCCAAGAGATTGAAGAGAAAAGAAAAACTGAAGATGATCTAAGATATTCTCTCAAGGAAAAATCAGAAGATTGCCAAAAGATGGATAGAATTATTAGACATCTTGAATCTGATCTTGAAGAATGCTAAAGATAATGAAGAAAAACTTGAGGATCAAATTGTCTCTCTTAAAAAGGATCTTCAAACAGCAAATGAATATAAAGAAAAATTCAAGATAAGTTCTGTTCAACTTGAAGTTCTTCTTAAAAGTCAAAAGAGGGTAGATGACAAGTGTGGTTTGGGATATGAGAAAGGTGAAAGCTCCAGATCCGGTCAGAAGAATTTTGGATCAGAAAATCCAAGGAACAGGCCTAGAAGACCTTCGGTAAGATAGCCTAATGCTCAAAGATCTCCATCATTCAATGGATACTGCCACAACTGCAACAACTTTGGTCATAGAGCTAATCAGTGCAAAAAGAGAATGAATCAGACTAATACATCCTTCTCCGGACAGTGTTTCAACTGCAAAAGGTATGGTCACAAATCTCATGAATGCAGAAATATGCAAATGAACAATTCATTCAATGGTAGATGCTTTGCATGCAATAGAATGGGTCATATGGCTAATCAATGCAGATCAAGAGGATATCAATCAAATATGCAAAGAAATGTTGTTTGCCAAATTTGCAATAGATCCGGCCATATTGCAAAATTCTGTAGAAACAAGAATCAGGACAAAAGAGGTCCGGTACATCATAATCAGAATCAAGATAAGGGAAAACAAAAAGTGAATGCGGATGAAGTTCAAATTGAGATGAACAAGATTTGGGTGAAGAAAAGTACAAAAAATGTAGGGGATGGATCCGCACTAGACTCTGGTGCAGTTATTCCTTCCAAAAATTAAAAAGTGAGCTCTGGCTCAGGGGGAGACACAAAGAAAACCATTTTCCCTCAGCCAGTCAATTGGTGCCAGAACTGGCACAAGGAGAGTTGCGGATTAAAGGGTTCATAAGAGAAACATCTAAACAAACTATGGTTAAGATTTGGAAGATCCGCAAGATGTTTAAATCAAGATTGATCCCGTTCTTCAAATCATCCGAATAAGGCAAATCTAAATGACTTAGGTCGAGCATTTATTGCAACTTGATATTAGGGTTTGCGGAGAAATATAAGGGTTTTCTCATTAAGCATTTGTTCATTCTGCATTTAAGAAGAAACGAAAAGAAGCTCTGTAACAGAAATTCCTCAAGCCCATCAAAGATCATCTATAGAATCTGATTCATCCAGCAATTGATCCGGTTCACCTCATGTAACCTAGAAGTGTAAAAGGTATTTTCCATTCTTAATATCTCTCTGCAAATCTTTGAAAGATGGCTACTCCAAATGTAGTGAAGATTTCTGATAAGCCTTGCCTTAAATTTAAGAAGCATCCATATAAATCCCTAGAAGTTGATCCCCTAGGCACCTTGTCAAGCATTCCGCATGGGGTTTTGCATGTAGAAGATGTTAGGGCATATATTCATGCGAATATTGAAGAATTTGGGGAATCTAAGTTGGTCGATATCTATCACAGGCAATTGATAGATGACTCATTCGAACTCAAAACCCAGTATAAAGCTATCCAGGACAAACATTTTGCACAGTGCATTCATTTCCCCTATTTTCTGGAAGATGAATGGGTCCAGTATATTCTGAGCTGAATGCATGACAACTTCATGTGGTTGAACAAGCCATTTAAAATCACTAAGGATGTCATTAAGGCTGTAACCAGATTACACTCAACCGGTGAGATGCCCATTCTCAAATCTGTCAAAAACCAAATTGTAAGTGAGACTACTAGATCAAAGTTTGATAAAAGAGCAATGACTATAGAGGATATCATAGATCCAAATATCAAGTTTGCATCAATGATAATTGGATATAAGATATATCACTCCAGCAGGGAAAATTTAGTTTTTGGAATTGCTATATATACTACTTATGAAATGTTGAGGAAGAATATAGACTATGATCTGTGTGAGCTCCTTCTGAACCAACTCTTGGAGAATCTATAGAAGATAAAGAAGGATAAGAAGAACTCCTTCAAATACGGTGGTTTGATCCTCTGTCTTTTCTTTTATTACATGAACGAGCTTCCCGGATCCAGTGGCTGGGTATGGCAGAATGATAGACCAGTAGCCATTCAGATCAGAGATTATATACATGGGCTTGGTGATGCCAAGGCACAGAATATAGCTCTCTGGGGATATTTCAAAAACTTCCAGAACATGATGCAAACTAGAGAGAGAATTCCCCAATCTCTAGTTGAGAAATACAAAGACACAGTATGCTTTATGGTAGAAACTGATCAGTGCCTAATGGAGGTAGTGGAACCAAGAACAGTGTGGATCATGCCAATGGGGTATGAGGTGGATGAGAAAATCGTAGAGCTGCATGTTCAGCACATGTTGAGTCAACCAAAGGATCCTAAGGCAGAAAGGTTTGGAACCTTTGAAGAATTAAGTATAAAAATCCATGTGGAACTCAGACAAATAGAGATAAAGAGAAAAGTGAGAAAAGAGGTAGAAGATTTTGCAAAGAGGCATGGAATCTCAAAAGAAGCACTTGATGCACATAGAGAAAAGATGGAAAGGGCATAAAAAGAGAAGCAAGAAGCAGAAAAGGAAAGTGATCCAGTAAAAGCTCCCTCCCGAACCAGATCCTCTAAAAGGGCTGCACCTACCTTTGATAAAAGCTCAAAGGCATCAAAACCAGAAGTCCAGACATCCAGAAAAGAAGAAAAGAGAACAAAGAAAAAGGCAACAAGGTCCTATGTTAGCCAGAAGGATGATGAAGAAACTGAATCAGATGAGGAGGTAAAGAAACTGAAGAAGAAGAAATCTTCCGATGAAACCTCTATCGGTGAAGACAAGGAAGAGATGGCAGAAGAATTCATTGAAAGGCCGACTCTGTCCTTAGATGACGTAGTTAAAGCACTCACTATATATGGGAACTTGCAACCAATCACAGAATTCTATGATGCATACAATGAAGCAGATAAAAAGATTCTGGAGGAAGCCACAGTTAAGTATTTGAATGTATATAATAAAGCTTTTATTGAAATCATATCTCTCATTCCCAAAAGCCTAGAGAATGAATTAGAGATAAGAAAGAACAATGCTAGGGCAAAGGATCTTGAGATCTAGGAATAGATAGCCATTCAGCTCTTTCCTTCAATCACTCCGAAGCAAATGAATATGATCTTCAAAGATTGCAAGGATGAGTTCCGGAGCAAAGCTTATGTTCGATGAAACTGACAAAATAGCCAAAGAGATAGAAGAGATCCTCTGAAATGCATACAAAAAATTCAACATTCCAACTATAGAGGACATAAGTGATAAGCCCTCTGCTATGGGTGACAAGGAAGAAACCACTGAGACGGTAGTAGAAGAGGTTAAGGAGACGGGTGAAGAAAAAGGTAAGGACTTAGATTCCTCTACTCCAGAAGAGGTGGCCCGTGAACAAACAAACATCACTCCTTCGATTTCTTCTGCTGACTCTGGATCCAAAGGAGAAGAAATGATAAAGGAGAAAGAAAAAGAAGTGAAGGGAAAAGAAGATGACAACTCTAAAACTGCAGAAGAAAAGAAAACTCTGTCTCCGACAAGAGACACTGCAGAAATTGTCAAAGAATTCTTAAACAAAGAGACAATGGAAATTGATGAACCGAAACTTCTACTAGGACCATTTGATTTTGATTCTCTTTCCCCGGTACAAACAATGAAGATAGCTTCATTTGCTAATGCTAAGGCAAAAGAAAAACTCCTGAAGTCTCACATGGAAGACTGTGAGCTAGTAGAAGCTGCATCCGGTGTGCTTGAAAAGATCATGCCATCTTTTCTGAAGGATTCATCAGCTTCCTCATTAGGTAATCTTAAGTCTCTTGTTAGTTCAGTCAGCACTCATTTTGAGTCCTTAGAGAAATCAACTGAGGAAAAGGTCTGGAAAGAGTTTTTGGATAAAAGATTTTCTGAGTTACAAGGTTTTATAAGTAATGACAGGAGAAATATGGATATTGGAATAAAGAGCCTAGAAAATGCTCTTAAAGATGGCAGAGATATCTATAAATTTTGTTTATCCTGGCCTAAAGTAACCAAGGATATTGAGAAGAAAGTAAAGGAACAAGAGGGTAAACTGTCAAGCGTCTCTCAGATTTTTGATCCTCTCACTGTATCCATAGTAAACCAGGAATGTCAAACCATTATAGTCTTGAATGAAATTAAGAAACTTGAAAAGGAGAGGAAGAACATAATAAGCAGGATGGGTGAACTTAGAGGGATCATTATCCCTAAGTTAGAAGCCATGCATGAGGCTCTAACTGATGCTCAGACCACTGCCTGGACCAGTGATCCAACAGATCTTAAAAGGGCAGAAGCTTTTGCATTCCTATTGAGTGGTCACATCTTAATTTTGGACAGGCTGAAACAGAGTTGGGCGACACAAGTTGTGCAGTTAAAGACAACTTTTACAGACATACTACAATATATGTGAGTACAACCGGTTTATACACTTATGCGGCTAAGTATAGTTGATTTATTTTTGGGCAATTTTGGTGTGTGGACCCTACCCTTTGCCATTGATGTCAAAGGGGGAGTGAGAAATAGTGAAAAATGTGGAATCCAGCTAAGGGGGAGCTTCAGTAAAATGTACAGTAGAAGAGAGCATCAGCCAAGGGGGAGTATAGTATACACTTAGTCATTTTTCACTAAGTGTTGCCATCAATGCCAAAGGGGGAGATTGTTGGCAAGAGACACATTGGAGCTTCATGATTGTTGTCATTGATGGCAACAAAGTTCATCCCACACATCCGCAGGACACAATGTGCTTATACCGGAAGTCAGATTGAAGAGTGTTATGGTCTGGTAAGCAAGAACAGAGCATGCAGAAGGTCTGACAGTTAGGTCCGGATCTGTTAAAGGAAGTATCTTTGGAAAGTACGGACTTGGGGAAGTCAAGAGGAGTACCTTGACTGATAGAATCTAGGAATTGAGCCTCCGGTGATGAAGGAATAAAGAGATATGAGCATTCAAGTATTAGGGTCCTGTTTGGCAGAACAGACAGAAGAAGAACTAACCGGCAGAGCATCAGACATTATTCCGGATGAGATGCTGATGGTAATAAAGATTCTTAAGGTATCATTCTTGTTTGGCCGACTTGTTAGATGACTTGCATAAGTTCCTTTTTGATCCGCATCACTTGGTAAGCAAGGATTCAGCTGACAGACTAAAGTTTAGGAAATATTGACCTTTTCGGATGTCGACTAGAAAGAGTATGAAATCCCTTATGCGGATATATATACATGATGGATTTCATTGAGAAAGGCGTGTTGTGTTGTTAAGTGCGAAGAAAAATAGAAGTATAGAGGGAAAGTAGTAAGGAAGGTCCGGTATGTGAAAAGACAGCAGAACAAAGGAAGAGGAAGGATGAAGTGTAGCAGATCAGTATACTGAGCCTAATCGGAACTAAACTCCAGCATGTGTGGATGCTTCACATCAGTTCAAGTATCTTATTATTCTTGTTACAACTTGTAGACATTGAGTCTCTTGTGAGCAGTGTGCTCGGGCAGTGAGCCCTAATTGGCAAGTGCCATTTTGTATTTCTATTCTTCTAACAGAGAATACAATCTTGGGTTAATCACCCTGTGGTTTTCTCCCTTAACAGGGTTTCCTCATCAAAAATATTGTGTCATGTGTATTTCCATTTCATGGTTATGTTTGCTTATTTGAATTGATGCTGCATTAATTATTAAGAAAGTTCAGAAAGCTGAAATAATTAAGATAACTGATTCACCCCCCCTCTCAGTTATCAACAGGATGGATGATAATTATAAAATGCTAGATAGATGCTAAAGTGCTCAATATGCTCAAGATGATAATGTAGACATTATATGAATGTTGGATAGATGTAGTATAAAATGAGAGAGTGTTTATATAGACCTCAACCAAAATCAATCAACGGTGGAGATTTGGTGGCTATGTGAATGGCTAAGATTAAAAGATGATAATAGATGAATGTGTAAATGACAAGTGGAAGGGAAGATAAGGCTTATGTGTGACCATGTACATAAAAAGTACTACATGTTAAAGATATTAAATAAAAGATGTAGTACCACATGTCGGCTTGTTGAGATAAATGATAAGATAAATTAATTAAATAAATAAAATTTATTTAATTAATAGGAGAACTAAGTGTATTAGGGTAATTGCTCAAGTGTGTTAGACAAATGCAGATGATAGCAAATGCAATATTTGATACTAATGATAATTAGGTCAATTTTGGGTGTCTACAAACACGAGTGGGTAGGCTCCTCTGCACTTCAAGGTCAGCTTAGACTTTGGAGGGATATTCCAAGAGGTATAGCTGAATAGGTATTAAAGTCAAACCAGATGAACAACTAAAAATAAATGGACAACTAAACCCAACTCGTTGTCTTGGTCCCAAAGATTGTCACTGAACGAAGAAATAATTAGTTGTCACAAAACCCCTATATAGAGTATAAAACCCCTATATAGAGTATTCAACTGTGCAAATGTACATGCACAGGAAATTTGGTTTTTTCCCTTAAACCATAGGTGAATAATTTGTTTGATTTAAAATATGTGAGATTGATCCATCCCCAATATGGACCGGTGCCTACTCTATTGGGCAACTAAGCCAAAAGCACTAAAGAGGAAGGAAATGGATTGAACTAGTATCAACAGAAGACTAAAATATACTAACACATATTTCTCATATTACATTTCATACATTGGACATACTTAATTATCTAGAACCAAACTACAACGACCCATTTGTAATAAAGAGATGTCTCAAAACATAACATGTATTGACTTAAATGTTGTCACACGTTATCAAATCTCTATTACAATCGCATCAGCAAATGTGGTGAAGGAAAAATACAAAGGTGCGACTATGCATTCCCCTGAATCATTACAAATAGCCATGGAGACATACCATTGCATAAAATATGCGTTACAATTCATTCCTACGCTGCATCAAACACATTCCTCCATTCAATGCCCAGACTGGCTTGATTTGAAGCCCTAAAATTATCCTGAGACACTGCAGACCAGACAATTGGTTCAATGACCAACCCCTTGAAAAGAGCTTCGATCTTCTATTTATAGTATGAGCAAATCTGATCTAAGGGTGAAATGGGAGGTAAAACATCACCAACTCCACCAACCACATTAAAAGCATTAATTTCAGCCACCCACTTCGTAGTTATTGCATTCTTGAGGGTTGTCAGCACATTTGAAATAGCAAGGAAGGCTAGGAAGTCAACCTCTAACAAATCAAACTTTTGATCTCGAGCCTTCCACCTTGCAACATACAACATCTGGAAGAGAAAGGAGGGAAGCCCCGACATCCACCTATGTATAGATATGAAGGCATCGGGTGTCGGGCCTCGGGCCTTCACCATTCACCTTACGCCATCCTTGGTAGCAGTTAATCTGGATGATGTCACAACCACTTGGTAGCTTCCCGTTGTTCTGTGTCTATAGACAAAGCTTCACTCAAATGCTCTGTGGAATGGAAGAAGAGTCACAAATTATACCACGTGATACCCATCGAGTCGCCTAGATGATCAAATGTCAAACCTTTCCACATGTCTTCTTCCCACGGTTCTGCAAGCCTGTTGTGGGTCCACCCAAAAGGCTCAACCAAATGGCGGAATGCCTTAAAAAGAATTAGCACTCATCAAGGGTTGGTTGTCGGGCCTTCTACCTTTTGCCTTCCATGAAGAAGATGGAAGGAAGGAATCTGAACTCCAATGTCTGACACACTTAGGAAAAATTATGAAAATGTCGAGGGTCGGCCCATGGGATTTGCACCTTATGTATTCACCATTTGGAAGAGGAAAGAGAGGAGCCCCATTGTTTGCCCTCAACACAAAGAAGAGAACATCTGTTAGGGATTGCCCATCGGGCCTTCCCCATTTCACCTTCCTCGAAGGAAGGAAGAAGAGCCAACCTTCGAACTCTGATGCATAGTTCATACTTAGAAGGATTTGAAAAAGTAGACCTATCAGACTTCGGACCCTAGGGCTTCTCCCCGACACCTGCCTTGAAGAAGACCGAAGACCAAATGCCTGAACTCTGACCTCCAAAACACTTAGACTTTTTTACAGGGGACCAAGATGAAAGTTGGAGCCAATAGACAAGGCATGACGGAAAACAGGAGCCTAAAACTCTGAAACTCTGATAAATGCAAAAATATAATGAAACGCTTAGAAAGATTTTAACTTAGTCATTTTTTTGGGCTTTTCCCTTGTACTTCAAAAGACAAACAAATGAAAACCTATGAAAGACATCTCTGATTGGTTATCATCAATAGGTTCAAAACTGAAGGCATAAGGTGGGATATCTTGATGGATTTTTGGGCAAAAAGATGCAAGTAGGGAACTATCTTTTTTAGGTTTCAACACTGGATCTGGTTGGGGATGTGTGCCAAGCAGTGGCATATTAAGAACTAGCTATCTCTAGGCAGACCAAAAGGCAAAAAACACACAAGGGGAAAAACAAAGGACGCATTTACAAAGCATACAGTCATAAGCATGGGGCACAAAAGGAAAGTTGACTATATTTAAAATTTAAAGGCACTACAGGTCCAACCTGCACAAAACTACAGCAACCACTTGCCTCTGTCAAAGAAAAGTTGAATGAAGGAGTTGATCTACCTCAAACCAAATCTGCACTTCTCACCCAGTTGTAACAACTAAAAACTATCCCCAACATGTTCTAATCTGCAACACACTTATGGAGCCAAGGTCGACTTCATTAATGAAATAATTACCGCATGGAAACCATAAAAGATAGGCACTAGACCTATTCATATCCATATCATGCTTGATCCCAGTAGCAAGGGGTGAGAGATCAAAATTTAGGTCAGCAATAAAAGACATGGATGGAAATAAACCTCTATCACCAATTGCAACCTTATTACACTTGCTAACCTCTTCATGCAAACTGAGGGAAAACAAGAACACCTCTAATTCACATGGCAAAGAAAATTGTGCCTGAATGCACTGTTGATCCACAAGAGAAGACACTTCATCTTGTAGAACAAATTGGAAAGACTCCAGCTCAGGTATATCTTCAAGTTCGGTAGGAACATGTTAATCTCAACTTGGTACTCATGTTGCTGCCTAATGTCATTATTATATGTATACTGGGTCCAAACAAAAGATTCAAATTTGGGCACATCATTATTATCCACAACAACAGACACTTGACCTTCATTGCAAAGGAAACTTTCATACTCACAAGTGTCAAACTCTTAGATAATAAGTTGCCAGCATAGAACAGTTTCTCATATACTAATGTCTTGTTCCACACTTAGATCAAAAGCTTGATCCATTTCTTCATCATCATCAACATAAGATTCATAATGAGGCATTTCAAATGATGGACTGCACCCATCCCACAACCTCTCTGTTCAAATCTCAAAAGGGCAACTCAATTACAACTACCAATTCATATAGGTACACAAATGTCCTCCACACCATCACAAAGAATTCTATCTATCCCCGGCATAACTAGATCAACAACTAAATGGTCATCATGGAGGCTGCTCTTCCCGATGTCAACAGTTATAGGATCATCCAACTGGAACCAGTCAGTACACAAATCATTAGTAAAGGAAGAAAGATGGGAGAAATATCACTTGAAGCATAAGACACCTTGACTTCCACACAAGCATCCTCAACACCATCAAACTCATCATTGTCAAAAGGGACAAAACCTGGGAGCTCAATAAATAAAAAGTCATGATTGCCACTACTCCCACGAATTGACCCATCCAAATGCAAAAGAGTGCACATGCTACTCTCATCCTTTGTATTGTCAAGAGATGTTGCATCAAACATCTCTACCCTCATGTCTTCACTGTCAGATTGCACCTGCCTAATATCACATTCACCAACACCACAACCCACAACCCACAACCAGGCCTTCAAATTGAAACCAAATGTCTGCACTTTTACTTGTCCCAGATTGGTTATCATTGGGTGTAAACATGCTACAGTGATCTTTAACTTCAGGTTGGGGATCACAAGACAAAGCAACAAGACCATCATCTGTAAGGGATGATGCATCCAACTAAAGATAGGTAGCTACACTATCTCCTCTTTTAGCACAACTTTCATATGATGTTGCCTTGCATGAATCCACTTTCCTGATAACACATTCAACCTAATCTATAGTATTGTTTCTTGCCACATGCTCATTATTCACAATACTCACCTTAGGGGACAACAACCCAGCAACATATTCATCTCTCATTTTAACCAAGGCATCAAGTGCAAGGTAAGCTTGTTGCAAACTATCAGCCTCAAATCTTCCTGTACTAAGCTCAATCCAACTTCATAAGATTCAAAAAATAAATTAATGCAAGATAGAATAGAAGGCTTGAAAGAATCTAGAATCCTAGACAGTGCAACAACAAACCAGTGGCTAAAATCCATGTTGGATTCACCCTCATGGCTTCTAATATTTTTAAGTTCTTGGACAAGAAAAACAGGGTCCAAACCTCACAAAGTCTTCAAATGCAACCACTAAATGATCCCAAGAAGCAAAGTGATGGTCAAGGAAACCAACAAGCCATTTCCTTGCCAATCCACATAGAGATCTGACAAAGAACCTCATCCACATATCCTCATCCTCAAATTGGAACCTGTCCATGAAATATGAAAATGCAAGAACATGTGCCTTCCCACACCCATAAAAAATTGGCATATGATAATAGATCTTATTGGGCATGGACTACTTCTCATAACTAACCCATGAAAGGTCCCGCTATTTGTATGTGTTCTCACTAGCAATGGGAGGGGGCCGAAAAAGTGAGCTATTAACAACAACAGGAAGGGCACTGGGTTGCACCCCAGACTGACGTAGCATGATTTGATTTTGTAATTCCCTTTCTTGATGCAACAATGACTCTAACAACTGTTAGGTTTTATCAACTTCATACTGCAATATAGATGAATCATTTTGATTATGCAGGGGTGTTTGACATTGAGACATGGGAATGCAAGATGTAGGGCAACTTGAGTAATAGGATGAAGCATCATCATAAGAAATCATAAGAATCTTCATCCTCACATATATCTCTAGTAAATTGGAGAGGTCAGTAATGGAGGAATTTACATGCCATGTGTGGCAAGAGAGGAGAAATGTGAGGGCACTGAATTGGGGAGAAAAGGAGGAGAATGCGTTCATTTTGGAAACCAATTTTTGTAGGGGAAAAAGAAGAAAGAGGAAGGAAGAGAGTAGGAGGTAGGGCATACAAGGAAGGAGTGATATTTTAAGCTAAGGATTAATTGAATCTGTGGCTAGGTGTGTGTTTTTTTCATGGCCATTGCTGGTCTAATTCCATGTAGAAAGAAGGATGCTTTTAGTAGCATTTTCCAAACTGATGGGTTCAAATGTTGACTTCTTTTATGTTATTTTTTATGCTTCTAGACTTTATACCTATGATATTTCAAATAATTTTTCTAAGACATTACCACCATAATATGTTGTCTTTTATATATATTCTGCAAACCTTGAACCTAATCTGCCAATATGAAACATGGTAATAACATTTGTCAATTGAATGAGTTAGACATAAGTATGTATGTATATAAATGGGATTTTGTAGATTAATTATGAAGGCTATTTTGTATGCATATGTTTTATGGATTAAACCTATGCAGCAACAAGTTGGTAGCATTGAGGAGAGGAGAATTTGCAGCACATTGCAAAACAGAGCATTGAAGGAAGTGACAGTTAAGCGCCAATTGAAGTTGAACGTGATCATCATGGAAGAATAAATACAAGAGAAGAAGAAGACTTGTTCTAGGATTCTAATCATATCTCATGTGTTTTCATTCATGAGCCATTGTGTGGGAATTTCTATTTGAATAGGATTCTACTTCCTTTGTTTTAGTTAGATTAATAAATTGATCTCAAACCTATACCTTGATATCTAGCGATGAATTGATGATCAAAGTTAATTGGCAGTTGCATCGACTCTCCTATTTTTGTATAAGTTAGAGGGATGAGTTCGATGGAGAGTTAGATTTTAAGTCAAGTTCATTATCTACTACTAAAACAGTTACTTTGTTTTTATGTTGGAAGATCCAGACATGTTTTATTGAATACAATCTAAGAAAATTTTGCTCTGATATGAAGTGAATACAACCATGTGTCATGAGAATCTAAAGTAGATTTAGTTTCTAGATTAAGTGAGATAGTTCCCTGAGCTGGCCACTCAAGGTACTAACCCTCACTTCGTTTATTTCCTTATTTATTTATGCATTCCTAGTTAAAATTATTTTTCTGTTATTTCATCAATTGCATCGTAAGACAAGTGAAATATCTTGATTGCTATTTCTAGTAGTTGTAATTTATGAACAAGTGCATATTTTAAGTCCTCCAGAGGTTAGTGTCAATTCTTTTATCATTCTGTGTATTTTGAGTTAATTCTGTAATTCTCTGTTGAATATAGTTATCTTCAGCTTATGCTGAAGGTACCCGTAGCAACTGGATTTTAAACTGTTCTTGTTGTTCTTACATTTCTGTGAAATTCAGTAAATTAGGTCAAATTAGAATAAGTCTGTATGAGTTAGTTTAGGATAGAAATGAGTATTGAAGGCATATATAATGCAGGCATCATCATAAGCTTATGCTCCTTGGTCGATAATTCAATGTATGAATGCAATGATAAAGTGGACTGTTCATATAGGTCTACCCCTAAATTTTGTTTAAGTCTACAACGCAATAGTTTTCCTCTACATTTTTGGCCCCGTTGCCAGGGATGGTGCTACCTTCATAGTCTCATTAACTTTATATGCTTTCACTGTTTATTTTGATTCCAACATTAGAATTAATGAATTCATTTTTCTTTAGAAAACACCAGACATTATACTAACATTGTGCAGGACCGTGGAAATATCAAGCAAAAACTACTGTATACGGAGGCAGAGAGATCACCGAGGTAGATTCCTCCCTTCAACTTTTTAGGATAATGAGGACACAGTTGATTTTGTCAATTATACAGTAGAAAGTGTTGAAGAAGAGTTTCCTCTTACATCTTCATCAACAACTTCTACATCTCCACCAACTTCCTCCACAGTTATAGAAGGGGCTTTTAGAACCATGGTAGATGTTGTAGTAGAGGATCCTCCAGGATAAGAAACGTTTGAATTCCCTATCCTAGACCAAGCATGGGCTACTACTTTGAAAAATATACCACCTTCTGCATTGCCTATCTTCTATGGCTCGGTGACTGAAGATCCTAACACTTTCCTATTCAAGTTTGATGTCTTGTGTAGGAGTTATAACTACACCACTGATCCTTACAAACTCAAGCTATTCCCTGCCACACTAAAAGATGCTGCTTTAAGATGGTTTATGGGGTTAGGGAAAGATGTCATTCCGGACTGGGATTCCATGAAGACAAAGTTCCTGGCAAAATATAAAGACTACTACAGAGGGCATGATAGGAGGAGATATGACATCTTTAGGATGTCACAGAAAGAGGATGAACCACTAGAAGACTATGTTGAAAGATTCCAATTTGACTTGAAGAAAAACCCTCAAAATAGATTGTCTGAAGAATCACTGAAGCTGGTCTTTTCGAGGGGAGTTAATGATGACTGCATGGATGCCCTCAATCTCATTGGAACAGGGGATATATATCAACTTCCCTTTGAGGATGTCTGCAGAGATTATAGAAATTATTCTAGAACCTTTTCCAGAAAACCAAGGGGAGAAAGAGCAACCATCACAGGTAAGATAACTAATGGAGTTTCAAGAGTGGAAATTAGTAACCTATTGACCAACATGAAGGAGGACATTATTAGCCATATGGCTACACAGCTGGACACTCTTCATATCAAGAAGAAACAGGAAGAGGCAGATGCAATGCTTACTGAATACTGCCCTAGCTGTAGATAGAGGAAGGCCAATTATAAATGCAAAAGGGTGGCCAGTATCTAGCAAGAAAAGATTGAAAGGTCAGAATTACAGCCATTTGAAGGGGAAGATGGGCAACTATTCTTCATAGCTCAAAGGAGACCTTGGCAGCAACGACAAGGTATGCCCTCTGATCCACTTAATTATAATTCCCCCTTTCCTGCTACAAACTAGAATTTCTCTACTTGGAATACTCAACAGTGGCCTGGTAATCCAAATGCATGGCAAAACCCACAATGGCCTACCCCACAAATTGGTTGGAATCAACAACAACCAAACCCATGGCCTCAAAAAAAATTCCAAGGTCCCAACTATAACCCCCAGTGGCCTACTCAGTAGCAATAATGGCAGCCTCAGTGGAACAAGGGCCAACAGTGGCAACAAAATGCACAATTTCAGCAACCAATGATTCCATCTCAGCCACAACAGCCAGCTATAATACCACCATCAACACCTCAAAATCCACCTCCTTAACCTACCCAAATCCCTGCCCAACCTACACCTAACCCTAACAACAAGCCTATCCAGCAAGCAAGAGACACTACTAGGCATTTCAGGTGTTGTCATTGATGGCAACTAAATCCATCTTACACATTCGCATTTCATTAGTGGATCATACCGGAAGTCAGATTGCAGATTTGTCTAAGTCTAGATAGAGAGGATCTGGGCATATGACAGGGTTCAGCATCCTGGTCCGCATTTCTCCACAGGTAATCATATTGTGTTGCAGATTTGAGGGAATGTTTAGGGATGTCAGGGCTACCTAAATCCAAGATTTTAGCCTCCAATGATGAAGGGATTGAAAGATACATGCATCTGAGTATCAGGTTCTGGTTAAACAATTCAGTCCAGTGAAGAACAAGCTGACTAAGTGTTTGATCATTGTGCGGATTAAGAAAAGTTGTTGGTTGAGTAATTTGTGAGATCTAGTGGTATTGGCCGACATGTAAGGTGACTTGGATACAGAGGTTTTGGTCCGCATTGGTGTTTCTACATGGATTCAACCAACAGAACCGTGTTCTTAAAAAAGTCTAAGTTTTTCTTAAGGCTGACTATAATTGATGCAATTTCATCTAGCAGATATATATAATCGATGAGTTCGAGCATTTTGTGTGGTTTAGTTGCGAATATGAAGGAATAAGTGCGAAGTATAGCATAATCAAGTGCGAAGTGAAGAGATCTAAGCTCTGGATCATGGCAGAGCAATGAAGCAGGGCAGAGAAAGATGAAGTGAGCAAAGTCAGTGTATTGAGCTCAACTAGAACTGTAATCTTGCATTGTTAGATGCTATTCCTTAATTCAAACATTCTAGTGAACTTGTTGGGTCTCAAAAATGCTAGTTTTAGACCACAAGAGGGTGCCAATCTTTTGATAAGTTTTTGGTCAACAAGACAGGGTTTATCTAATTGGAAACCCCCTACTCTTTAGGTTCTACTAGACCTAGGCAGCTATACCTAAATGATAAGGCAGATTTAAAGTCTAAATGGGTTATGACTTGGGCAATTTTACTCACTTATGGCACACAGAAGTGAGATAATTGTAGGGCTTGCTAACTAACTCCTAATAAAAGCTTGAAATATGAAGGATGTGAATTAAATTTATGTAAAGAGTTCTAAAATTGATCAGTGCCTAATCTATTAGGTAGATGGAGTCAATGGAGAGATGGTGATTATGGAGACAGGGGTGTAGGATTGGTAGATTGATTTCTCAGCTTAACTCTAACAGTTGGGCACTTTTAAATATTTGTACCTTGTACAGAAGTGCAAGTATATCAGTTATTTGAACTTTTCTCAATGATCCCAGTGATATCCCCTTATGTTATTGTGAAGTTGTGAAAGGATTTTTAATTCATATGTGAGGATAAGCTAATTAAAACGATCTATTTAAAAGGATTTTAATCCACATAGGAACCAATCAAATTAGATTGCTCAAAAGGTAATTTAATCCTTCTGCACACAGAAACCAATCAGCAGCATCACACAAGTACAACAAATGTGTATCGACAAATCAAATGTATTTTCACACTTAATTTGAATAACATAAACAACTACTTTAGAGACAGTTAAATAACGTATGAACAAAGTAAATCCACACAACTGCTAAACACTGAAATAAATCACTACGTAAGATCAATCTGCTCCATTATATTGCTTCAGATAATATATAGGAATTGCATAAGTCTTTTTGAAGTATGAAAATGGATGGGTGGGATGAGTGCAATCTATCTTCTTACTAATGCCCTACCTAAAAATAAATAATGGTAATGATGATGTTTTATTCCTACTTTTCTAGTTTATATAGCTATATCTTGAAGAGGATGTACCCCTTCACAAATGTCTTTTGGAACTTTAGCAACAATAAACAAATTATGATTAGGCTCTAATAAGCTATAAATGGACTTTAGTAATATGATCTAATTATTTTTGGCTTAAGTGAGTATCTACACATTCCACGGCACACTTTGCAACAAACTCCATAGTAACCGACTTTTCCATGCACACACAGGCCTCTTCCAATGCTAGATCTTCACTTTTCACATCTTCCAAGGCTTCATGTAGGATCAATTGGCACTCCATCCAATCTTGCTAACTTCTCAGATTTTTGTCATTATTGAACAATGTAGGTACTCCTTTCTGGGAAGCATCAATGAATTCATTAACTTTTGCCTGAAGATCCTCATGAAAATTTGTATGTACCTTGATTAAGTCCTTCGCAATGGTAATGGCTTCATCATCAGGAGTGTCTGTATTTTGTATTTGTTGAAGTTTTTCTCGGAGCCTGTCTGCCAACCTTTTGTGTTCTTGGAGAGCAATTTGATTTTTGGAATGGGTAACCCAGAACTTACTCATCCATGTCATCATGTTAGTATGTCTCCTTTTGAATACTGTGGAAAGTGCATTGAGTCTGGCATGGGCTATCTAAGCATTCGCCTCTGATGCTTCACCTTTGTCCATTGTCTGGGAACTTTCCCCTTAGGCTAACAGTTTGGCAGGAACTGAACCTTTCAGAAATTCATTTTCCTTTTGCATTCTCTCATAGTTCAATTTATACATGTCTCTTTCTCTGATTAGCATTTGAATCTCTGCTTTATTTAATTTAGCCACATTAATACCAATTTATGTAGTAACCATAGGATCGGTCTCGCTCACTTTTAGTGTCATCACATGGCCAAATGCTTTTTCTGTGACAATAATGGCAAGCTTTTGGTGTGGAGGGTATAGGGCCCATATCATAAGAGATTCTTCATCAGAATTGTATTGTGATTCAGTATACACCTCTGTCACATGTTCTAAACTAAGTTTATGTTTTGCATTATCATTATGCAGAAAGCTATCAAAAACCAAAGAAGACTTCATATCCAAACCAGGAAAAATCATCACACCAGCTTCTTCTAAGAGTTTCCTCCCCTTTTCTAGAGTCATGTCTTTTATTTCATTATCAACATCTATTTTTAAAGTATTCAATAATTGTTTTTCATTATTTGGTGTGATGTCTGGAACTAATTCTCTAATTGCTTTGCATGTATGTTTATACAAGAAAGATTTAAATTATGGGGACTGAATGAACTGATCATCTGAAATAAAAGATTTGTAAGCCAACTGCTTGGCATCAGTATCAAATGTCTCTTCAATCTCTAACTCTCTGTCAAGAGGCTTGTATTCTTTAATTTTGAGTTTGGGGATTATGTCAAGCTGGTCTTAGGATCTTCTGTCAGGAGATCCTTCATTATCAAAGGATAACACCTCTACTAAAAGGAAGCTAGGTGTGCAGAAATCGCTTCCTTCACTAATCTAATGAGGGGAGGAGAGTGCAAATTTAATTTTATCCTTACAATTATAGAAATGTTAAACCACTAACAGAGATATTGTAGCAAACACATAAACAAGAAAGTGAGACAGAAGAAGAGAGACACAGGATATATCATGGGGAAAACCCCAATCAGGTGAAAAACCCCACACTTAGAAACCTGCATAATGTATTATCAAAACTGAATATGGTTTACAATACACTTGCAGTGCAAGCTTCAACAGTCTTTGACACTTGTGTCTAGAGTCAATCTGGCAGCATAACAATACATGTCAATCACATACTACATCTCCTCCTCAAAGCACCTATTTATATAGAATATACAAGCAAAATTGGCTCTATCTTGGAATGGGCGTCCAACTTGGCCTTATGGCCCAAAACCCACGCCTATGGACACTTGGTCACCATTGTAAGATGCATCTGACACTTGTCCATACACCCCATCCCAAGGAGGTCGCCTATTTCTAAAATGGGCTATGACAGATGCTCTTACGACTCATACGACCATCATAGAATCTATCATAGCTGTCATAACTTACAGCTGTAAGAGAATCTATCATACATGGGCTATAAATAGCATATTCTCTTACAACATGTCATAGTCCACCTTGGGGTGCCCAAAGATGTCTTTTTCAAAGATGCTTCTCGACACATGTCTTCACCTGTCTTACAAGATTCTATTTCTGACTCTTACATGTCATAACTTCCTCATAGGAATCTGTCATAACCTTTTTGGTCAACATTCCCTTACAGAACATCCAAGATGCCAACACATGGAAAAATGCTCCTATAACAAAGTGGGATGCATATCTCCCCATGAGAGGACAAAATTACAAGTTGCCATCTTCCATGTAGGATGACACATCACCGTGCCACATCCCACAAAATGACAATATGGAACTTACAATTAATTTATATCATAGGCAATGAATAAATAAATACAATCAAAATAATGCAAGGAATTACTAAGGTTGAGACACCTTAATTCCCAACATTTTCCCACTTGTCAAACACCTTGTAAGAGCCAATAGAATAACAAGATTTAACTACTATAGGCCAACAGGCCCATAGACTTTGAACACCACCTGAACTTCTATGTGCTAACTGATTTCATTAATGCATCTGCAACATTCTTCAAAGTATCTACCTTCTCCAAATTTACCTTCCCATCCTCTACCATGTCTCACATGAAGTGAAATTGTACATCAATATGCTTTGTTCTGGCATGGAAAGTTAGATTCTTCACAAGGCAAATCGCACTTTGACTGTCACAACTAATCGTAATCTGAGTTGCATCAACACCAATATCTGAACACAATCTCTTAAGCCAAATGACTTCCTTACAAGCATGAGTTGCTTCCATATACTCAACTTCTGTCGTGGACAAAGCAACCACAGGTTGTCGCTTACTCATCCAACTAATAGCACCACCAAACAGTGTAAACACATAAGCACTGGTGGATCTCCTACTATCAATGTCACCTGCCCAATCTAAATCCACAAATCCATGAATATAAACAGAATGCGGAGGTCTTGTAACATTACCATGATAGCATATGGAATACTCAGAAGTACCCCTCAAATATTTGAACACTCACTTAACTACATCCCAATGTACCCATCCAGGATTAGCCATAAACTGACTAAGGACTCCTGCTTGGGCAATGTCTGGTCTTGTGCAAACCATAGCATACATCAAATTGCCAACATCACTAGCATAAGGTACTCTGCTTATGTCCTCCACCTCACTAGGAGATTTTGAACAATCATTAACAGACAACTTTATCCCCAAAGAAACAGGAACACACAATGGTCTACAATCTACCATGTTGAACCTATCCAACACGGTCTTCACATACTTACTTTGGCTTAACCAAAGTTTTCTGTTAGTTTTGTCTCTTCTAGTTTCCATTCCAAGAATGTACTTGGCTGCCCCTAAATCTTTCATTTCAAACTGTGCTAACAACTAAGATTTAAAATCAGAAATCATATTCTTACCCTTCCCAATGAGCAACATATCATCAACATACAATGCAACAATGAGAATACGATCACCATCAAACTTATAATATACACAGTGATCTGATTTCGATCTCACAAATCTAATTGAGAACACAAATGCATTAAACTTCAAGTACCACCTCCTAGGAGACTGCTTCAAACCATACAAAGACTTTTTTCACTTGCAAACTAAATTTTCTTTACCTTTTACCATGTAATGCTCTGGCTGTGACATGTAGATTTCTTCCTCCAAATCACCATGGAGGAAAGTTGTCTTCACATCCATCTATTCTACCTCTAAGTCATAAGCTGCTGCAAGAGATAACAAGAATCGAATGGATGTCAGCTTTGCAATGGGAGAGAAGATCTCACCATAATCTATACCCTCCACTTGTGAATACCGCTTCTCAACCAATCTAGCCTTATAATTCTCAACACTGCCATCTGCACCAAATTCCTTCTTGAACACCCATTTGCATCCAACAGGTTTCTGTCTAGTAGGCAAAGGCACCAAGTCCCAAGTTTGATTCTTTTCCAAAGAAGTCGTCTCATCCTCCATGGCCTCCTTTCAGGAACCTACATCTTTCATATCCATAGCTTCTGATACAGTTCTAGGTTCATCACTGTTAGTAAGCAAAGCAAAAGCACAACTAGAATCAAGCAATGTATAACCAAACCTCTCAGGTTTCTTTCTTATTTGTGTAGAACTCTTGAAGAGCTGAGGTTGAGGTTCAATTTCTTCATCTGATATTTCAGAGCTGCTAGAGCTCTCCTCATCATCAGGTCCAACATTGTCTTTCTATTTAGTCTTCTCAGGGGTAGCAAGAAACTAAACAACATCCTCTTTCTTTTCTTTTTTTTCCTAGCTGTAAAACAGTGGAAGAAGGTGTTAGCTCTCTGAAGATGACACTTCTACTATACAACACTTTTTCAGCCACAAGATCCCAAAGCTTGTATTCTTTCACACTGACACCATAGCCAATGAAGATACACTTAACAGCCTTGTTCTCTAATTTTGACCGCTTCTCCCTAGGCACATGTGCATATGCCTCACAACTAAAAACATGAAGATGCCTTATTAAAGGCTTTCTACCAGACCACACCTCCATGGGTGTCTTACCAACAAGAGCTAATGTAGGAGATCTATTTACAAGATAGAAAGCAGTGGCAACAACTTCAGTCCAAAACTTTTGTTCTAGGCCAGCTCCACTAAGTATACTCCTAGCCTTCTCCATCACTATCTTGTTCATCCTCTCTGCAACTCCATTTTGCTGTGGGGTATATTGAGTTGTCTTATGTCTTTCAATCCCAAGTTCCTTGCAATATTTATCAAACTCTATAGAACAAAACTCACCACCGTTGTTTATTCTCAAACACTTAATCTTTTTACCAATCTAATTTTCAGCAAGGCTTTAAACACCTTAAACTTACTATAGACTTCAGATTTGTTTCTGAGAAAATAAATCAATGTCATTCTACTGTAGTCATCTATGAAAGATACAAAATATACAGATTTTGATAGCAAATGAACATTAACAGGACCAAATACATCAGAATGAACAAGGTCCAACACACCAAAAGACTTATGAGAACTCAAATAAAATTGAACACGGTTTTGTTTTCCATATATGTAATGTTCGCAAAAGACGAACTCAAGATTACAATCATCTAACCCTTCAACGAGGTTTTTATTTTTCAGGGTTCTAAGACCCTTCTCACCAATGTGGCCAAATCTCTTATGCCATAACATTGTCTTTTCAATAGGAAGCTTAACTTCCAAGGCATGAATACAACCATCAGGACTAGATACAACATATTGCTCCACTGCTCATTCAGATGGTGGGGATGAAGTGACTGCTGCCCTCTTTCTCGAGTAAGAAGAACTATTGCATTGTGAAATGCATGCCTCCATCTAAAACAAAGTACCTCTCCTAGTACCCTTAGCAAGCACCATAGCTCCTCTAGTCATTTTGCATCCTTCTTTCGAAAAGACAACCTGCACACCTGCATCATTCAACATACTTACATAAAAGAGGTTCCGTGCTAAGCCTGGGATGTGCATAACACCAGAGATCCCCTTCACTCATCCATCAGGGAATCGAATAGAGACTCTTCTGTTAGTGTTAGCCAGTAGAAGATATGAATTAAATGCAAATAAAGATTAAACAGAGGAATGGAAATACACAGAAATAATAACAGTGAGAGACAAGTTTTAACGTGGTTCACCCAAACTTAGGCTACATCCACCAAATAGAGAGTCCAATATTATTATCCAGCAAATAAAACTGATTACAACCAATAATCCTTGTAACTCAATACTACTACAAATGCTACAATACAATGTCCACGGAAACCCTAACCCTTAGTTGCTTTTATCAAGCCTTATGTCGATTACAAAAATAGGGTTTTTATGTCGGCTAATAGAAAAAATAACTTTCGATGCCTTAATAAAATAATAGGCAAATTTTGCTTTAGCGGCGCTGCCCCCAGCAGCCCCCGGTGGGGGCGTTGCCCCTAGACCCCCACTTTGGGCTCTGCCCCCAAGCCCCACAGGAAGGGCTCTGCCCCACCTACACTCCCCCGTTAAATAATTTGGGGGGAAACTGCACCGATAAAAGTGGGGTAAATTTAGCATCTGAGTCTAATTAGGCTCCATATAACAACAATCTCTAATTTGGAGACTAATCAAACTCCACACCATATCATCTCCCACTTCGAGACTAATCATAACACCACTGACCCTATAGCTCCTACAAGAAATAAGCACCCTGGACTCTGCTATTCTATTTTTGTTGTTTTCAATCTAGAAGACCAACTAAAGCTGAAGAGGAGCTCAACTTCTCCCGTGTCACTGCCTTTGTAAACATATCCGCTAGATTTTCATCTTTATGTATCTTTTCCAGCCATAACTGTCCATCATCCAACACCGACCGAATAAAGTGATACCTCAACTGTATGTGTTTAGTTTTTGAATGCAAGGCAGAATTCTTTGGAAGATGTATGGCACTCTGGCTATCCGTAAACAAATAATTGTTAACCTATTGTTTACCTAATTATTCCATGAAAGATTGCAGCCATATCATCTCCTTACTTGCCTCTGTTGCAGATACATATTCTACCTCTGTGGTGGATAAAGCAACCACCTTTTGCAACCGTGAGATCCAACTCACCGCTGTCCCACCTACAGCAAAAACATAATCTGTAGTACTTCACCTGGTATCAATATCCCCTATCAAATCTGAGTCTACATAACCTACTAAATCAATATTAGAGCCTCCAAAACATAAATGTTTATTGGATGTACCTCTCAAATATCTGAGAATCTATTTTACTGCATTCCGATGCTCCAATCTAAGATGACTCATATACCTGCTTACGACTCCTACTGCACGTGCAATATCTGGTCTCGTGCATACCATGGCATACATTAAACTTCCTACAGTTGAAGCATATGGTACCTTGGACATTTTGTCTTCCTCCTCTTGTGTCTTTGGACACATCTCCTTAGTCAATTTCAAATGACTAGGCAAAGGTGTGCTGACAACTTTTGCATTCTCTATATGGAATCTCTGCAACACCTTTTCAACATAATCAGCCTAAGATAGAGTCAATTTTCTGTTCTTCCTATCTCTGCAAATTTTCATACCAAGGATTTATTTTGCTACTCCCAAATCCTTCATAGCAAATGACTGTGCTAACTATTGTTTTAACTCTCTTATGTGATCCATGTTTGACCCATCTACAAGCATGTCATCAACATATAAACATAAAATAATGTAGCTGTTATTATCCAACCTCTTAAAATAAACACAATGGTCAGAATTACACCGGCTGTAACCTTGCTCAGCCATAAAACTATCAAATTTCAAATACCATTGCCGATGTGCTTGTTTCAAGCCATACAAACTCTTCTTCAATCTGCACACCAGTTTCTCCTTACCTTTGACCTCAAATCCTTGGGGCTGTTCCATATATATCTCCTCCTCCAAATCACCATGGAGAAAGGTGGTTTTCACATCTAGCTGTTTCAAATGCAAATCTTCAGCAACCACAATACTTAAAATAGTACGAATAGAAGTCATCTTACCAACCGGAGAAAAAATCTCATCAAAATCAATGCCCTTTTTCTGTACAAATCCTTTTACAACTAACCTAGCTTCAAATCTTTTCTTACCTCCATCTTCCTCTTTCAGCCTATAAACCCATTTGTTTGGTAAAGCCTTTTTACCTGCAGGCAACTTACATTATTCTCAAGTCTGATTTTTCAACAAGGAGTTTATTTCTTCTTTCATTGAAAGCTCCCACCGAACTTGTGTATCCACCTACATAGCTTCATCATACCCTTTCGGTTCACCAGCACCTGTTAACAAAATAGAATACAAAGAGGGAGAAAACCTTTCAGGAGGTCTACTTAGCCTTGTTGACCGTCTAACATTCACTAGAGTTTGTGGTATTTCTTGTTGTTGTTGCGGAGCATGAGGAACCACTGGAACATCACTATTTGGAGTATCATCCAGCACCACATAATCCTTTTCTTTCTTCTTATGCTGTTGCAGCTGATCTTTGTACAACACCTTCTCGTTGAATATAACATCCCTACTTCTCACAATTTTCTGATTTTCAAAATCCCAAAGCCTATAATCAAATTCATCAACGCCATATCTAATGAAAGTACATTTTTTTTATTTTGTATCCAGCTTGGTTCTATTTTCAGAATCTACATGTGCAAATGCTTCATATCTGAAGGTTTTAAGAAAATAATAACTCACCTTCTTACCTGTCCATGCTTCCTCTGGAATACCACAGCCCAAAGGAACTGAAGGACCTCTATTAATTAAATATACAGCGGTGTTGACAGCCTCTACCCACATGTTTAAAGGTATCCCAACATGCATTCTCATGGTCCTTGCACACTCCATTATTGTCCTATTCATGCATTCAACCACTCCATTTTCCTGTGGAGTCCCTGGAACCGTTTTCTGCCTACGAATTCCATTAGAGGAACAATAATCCTCAAATTCTTTGCTGCAATACTCACCACCATAAATCAGATCTAAGACATTTTAATGTTTTACCTGTCTCATTCTCAACCAAGCTTCTCCATTTCTTAAATGTTTCAAATACATCAGATTTCTGCCTAAGGAAATAAATCCATACCTTCCTAGTTGCATCATCTATGAATGTAACATAATACCGAGAGCCACCGAGAGAAGATACCTGAGCTAGTCCCCATACATCTGTATGCACAAGCTCTAACTTTTCATTTTTCTTTTGCTTCCCATCCTTGAGAAAACTGACTCTCTTTTGTTTGCCATACACATAACTTTCACAGAAATCCATATTAATACATTTTAGACCTTGTAAAACTTTCTTAGAAAGAAGTACCTTCATACCTTTTTCATTCATATGCCCAAGTCTGTTATGCCACAGCATTGTCTCAGAACCTGTAGCAACTGTTTCAGTCTCTTCCTACGAACCTACAAAAACTACTCCTGAACTTGTTTGTTTTTCTCTGCAACAGCTAAAGTAGAAGGAACAGTATGACCTGTATAAAGATATAAGGTGCCTACTTTCACACCTTTTGCTACTATTATGGCACCTTTTGAAGCCTTCCAATTTTTATCCGTAAATGTAACAATGCAACCTCCTTTAGCTAGCTACCCTGCTGAAATTAAATTCCTACTGAGCCTTGGAACATGCCTTACCTCTTGTAGTAGGCAATGATTCCCATTCTACAACTTAATCTTAATTCTTCCCTTTCCAACAATCTAACAGGGTTCGTTATCTCCCAAATAAACCAACCCAAAATCCCCTTGGACATAATCAAGAAAATAACTTCTATGGGGCGTAGCATGAAATGAGGCCCCTAAATCTAAAACCCATGAATCATCAGCATTATCTTGGGAAAGAATCAAAGCATCATCTTCATATTTATTACTTAGCACATTTACCTCCTTATTGCCTTCTTGTTTGTCTCCTTTAGTCTTCCGAAACGAGCAATCTTTCTTCAGATGACCTGGTTTCCCATAGTACCAACAATCCTTCTGTCCTCTGGATTGGGATCTCTTGTCCTTTGATTTTCCCCATGACTTCTCATAACCTCCAGAACCTTTTCCTCTCTCCTTTGATTTGCCCCTGCTTTTTGCATTCAAAACACTAACTGATGTGGATCCACCTGAGCTTTTCCTACAAATTTCCTCACTCAGAATAACACCAACAACATCATCAAATTTTAGGGTATTTGAACTAGAAACAGAGTTACTAACTGCCATTACCAAACTATTCCAACTTTCAGGCAAAAAACATAATAACAGGAGAGCTCTAACTTCATCATCGAATTTTACATTTACAGAAGTCAATTGACTGGTAATCATATTAAATTTATTTAAATGATCTATCACAGATCCACCTTCAATCATTTTTAGATTAAATAAACGCTTCATGAGAAATACCTTATTTGAGGCTAAGGATTTTTCATACAATTTAGCCATATCTTTCATCAGACCATCTGTTGTCTTCGCTTCTTTTATATTGAATGTCACCAATATTGCCAGGCACAACTGAATGGTTCCCAGTGCCTTTCTATCCAGAAGATTCCAATCCTCATCAGTCATTGCTGCCAGTTTCTTGGCTACTCCTTCCAATGGCCTCCATAAATCCTTTTGATAGAGATAATCCTCCATCCGTATCTTCCATAACTGATAGTTCTACCCATTAAATTTATCGACTTTCAATTTACCCTCATCCGTCATTGCTCCCACTCAATCGTGAGACTCCCACTCAACCGTGAGACCTTCCTGCAGATCATAATTAAACACAACCCGCTCTGATACCACTTGTTAGGGTTAGCTGGCAGAAGATATCAATTAAATGTAAATAAAGATTAAACAGAGGAATGAAAATACATAGAAATAATAATAGCGAGAGACAAGTTTTAACGTGGTTCACCAAAACTCAGGCTACATCCATCAAACAAAGAGTCCAATATTATTATCCAGTAAATCAAACCGATTACAACCAGCAATCCTTGCAACTCAATACCGCTGCAAATGCTACAATACAATGTCCATGGAAACCCTAACCCTTAGCCACTTTTATCAAGCCTTATGTCAATTACAAAAATAGGGTTTTTTATGTCAGCTAATAGAAAAAATAACTCCTGATGCCTTAATAAAATTTGGGGGGAAACTGTGCCAATAAAAGTGGGGTAAATTTAACCTCTGAGTCTCATTAGGCTCCATATAACAACATCTTCCACGACCAACAATCTTTAGATGAGAGTCATCACCCAGGTACACCCTTCCACCATCGAACTCCTCATACTTAGTAAACCAGTCTCGATGCGAGGTCATGTGGTATGATGCACTAGAATCAATCATCCACACATCATCAGATGCGTGGGTTGTTAGGACTGTGATGAAAGCATCACCATCATCTTGTGATTTGTCAGAATCTGAATCTGGGTTCTTCTTCTTCTTTTTCTTTTCCTCTTTGCATTCCTTTCAGAAATGCCCAGTTTTGCCACAGTTCCAATAGAGAGCCTTAGACTTTCTAGGAGATTTAGATCTCCCACAGGATTTGGATCTACCCTTCTCAGGTTTCTTGTCGTTCTTTTTCCCTTTCTCCTTAGGTCTTCTACAAACTGCAAGAGCCTCTTTGGCTACCTCAGAAGACTTTCTCTGCATCTCTCCAGACGACAACAAAGAAACCACTTCATCCATTTTGAATGTGGATGTGGTGCTTCCAATAGCCATGATAAGATGATCCCACGAGTCCAGCAAAGAACAAAGCAAGGTCAT
Organism: Cunninghamia lanceolata; assembly: GCA_027924645.1. Taxonomy (NCBI): domain Eukaryota; kingdom Viridiplantae; phylum Streptophyta; class Pinopsida; order Cupressales; family Cupressaceae; genus Cunninghamia; species Cunninghamia lanceolata. The sequence goes on from BSBN01001588.1 coordinate 475,758, forward strand.
AAATCGATCCTCCTCTTCCATCTTCACACCAACAGATGTCAATTATGCAACCAACATTTTGAAAGCATTCATATGTTCTGCAACAGATCCTCCATCCTCCATTCAAAGAGAATACAACTTATTTCTCAGAAAACGTTTGTTAACCAGGGATTTGGCTTGATACACATCTCCCAACTTCTTCCAAAGCAAGTTTGTAGTAGCCTCTTCATGGACATTTAACAGGGTAGAATCAGTAAGTCTAAGTCTTATGAGACCCTTAGCCTTTCGATCCTTGAGATCCGAATCAGCTTGTGACATTGCTGTAGGTTTTGTTCCACTAATAGTTTTCCAGAGGTCTCGATCAACAAGCATGTCTTCCATCTTGAGCTTCCACAACTCAAAATTAATGCCATTAAATTTATCCACCTCTATCCTTCCGGATGTACTTGCCATCTCCTTGCTGCAATAAGATTCAGAATACTCTACACATACTCCCACTCAACTTAAGATCAGCTCAAAAAATCCCTACCCAACAACTAGGACCAAAGGTGATCAAGCTTTGATACCAACTGAAAGGAGGCTAGGTGTGCAAAAGTCGCTTCCTACACTAATTTAATGAGGGGATGAGAGTGCAAATTAGTTTTATCCTTACAATTATAGCAATGTTAAACCACTAACAGAGATATTGTAGCAAACACATAAACAAGAAAGTGAGACAGAAGAAGAGAGACACAAGATATATCGTGGGGAAAACCCTTATCAGGTGAAAAACCCCACACTCAGAAACTTGCATAATGTATTATCAAAATTGAATATGGTTTAGAATACACTTGCAATGCAAGCTTCAATAGTCTTCAACACTTGTGTTTGGAGTCAATCCGGCAGCATAACAGTACCTGTCAATCACATATTACATCTCCTCCTCAAAGCACCTATTTATATAGAATATACAAGGCAAAATTGGCTCTATCTTGGAATGGGAGTCCAACTTGGCCTCATGGCCCAAAACCCACACCTATGGACACTTCGTCAACATTGTAATATGCATCTGACACTTGTCCATACACCCCATCCCAAAGAGGTCACCTATTTCCAAAATGGGCTATGACAGATGCTCTTACGACTCTTACGACCGTCATAGAATCTATCATAGCTGTCATAACTTACAGCTGTAAGAGAATCTATCATACACAGGCTATAAATAGCATATTCTCTTACAACATGTCATAGTCCACATTGGGGCGCCCAAAGATGCCCTTTTCAAAGATGCTTCTCGACACATGTCTTCACCTGTCTTACAAGCTTCTATTTCTGACTCTTACATGTCATAACTTCATCATAGGAATCTGTCATAATTGTTTCGGTCAACATTCCCTTACACAACATCCAAGATGCTGACACATGGCAAAATACTCCTACCACAAAGTGGGATGCCTATCTCCTCATGAGAATACAAAATTATAAGTTGTCATCATCCATGTAGGATGACACATCACCGTGCCACATCCCACAAAATAACAATATGGAATTTACAATTAATTTACATCATAGGCAATCAATAAATAAATACAATCAAAATAATGCAACGAATTACCAAGGTTGAGACACCTTAATTCCCAACATCTACTTCTTGCATTTGCTTCCTCCTCTTTTCAACTTCTTGATTATATTCATCAATGGCTAATTCAGCCTCTGCCTCCTCCATGTTTCTGATAACATCATCATGAGGAAATGGAACATGAGTATATCCACTCAAATTTTGTTTTCTTCTTACAAAATCAATGAAACCTTTAAGGTCAAACCCTTTTCTTGGTATTGCTTTTCTCAAATTAAAGTGTAACAGTTTGTCACGAATAAGGTCATAACCTTCTTTTGACAACACAATGAAATCTCCAAAACATAACGTGCTTGGCATGAAAGATTGTTTATCACAGGCACTCAAGTTCATAACATTTGAATAGTCCAACTACCTGACAATTTCCAAGTATGCAATTCTATCTGGTATAGTTTTAGGAAACAAAAATGGTGTATCTTCGAAGCCATACACTCTAATCATGGTGGAGTCAAGGAAACAATACGAATCACCCCAGTTATGATTCATAGTCGGTGGTTCATCAAAATCCTTAGGCCTTAAAAAAATTTTGATCTCTTCTGATAAAGAATAACTAGATGGATAACCATAACATTTGTATAGTGTTTTGACAAAGAATTCTTCGAAATGCACATAACTCGCATTTACAAACCTACTATCCCATATGGAAGTCCATAATTGTATGGGCAGCGACTGACCCTCCTTATCAAACTGTGTAATTCTTAATTGTTTTGGCCACATTCTTAATTCTTGTCCATAATACAACACCATATGCATAAGGGAGGAATAATGCTTGAAACTCATTGTGGGAGAATCACTTTTAATGGCCATCAATCCTGAATCAATCCCCCTAAAGATGTGTGAATCATAATCAAAAGTCCTTGCATGATGGCATTGGATGTCTGCAGAGATGACCATGGGCGCCATGGACATGAATTCAGGGACCTCTGTTCCCAATACTTGTCCCACTGAATAATATGTGTATTTCATATAGGGTTCAAATAAATCAACATGAAAAGGAGGTCCATCACCTTCCTCGAGTGGCACTAAATTTCCCTCCTCTCTGGGTCTATGCAGTGGCAATCTCCATCGCTTATAAGTGGTATCCATTCTCAAATACTCCTTTTCTAAATCCTCATATAGTATGGGAGTATTGCATGTGTCATACAGGCTAAAAACTTCACATACTGCATTCTTAGACACATGAATAAATGGTTCCCCTTGTAAATTGCAGATGGCTTTTAGGTTGGGGTTATAATGGCAGGCCAAAAGTTTTATGAGATCTATATTTACAAAGACATCTGTGACAACTAAATTCCCCAAGTTAAGATTCCAAGGGTTACAGAAAGGCTCCAACCTATTCCTCGGACAGTAGTGAAACATAAATAATTCATATCCTCTGATAGGAGTCCATATGTTTCTCACATGTTTATATTTATCCTCTAATCTTTCCATGTCGGCTCTAAGTTGTGTGGTTCTTCTAGCCTTCGGTCCTTAACCAGGCAATTGGTCTATAAGGTCCTTGTTGAGTTTCCATTCCTGTGCCTTTTCTCCTTCCCTATTTCAACCTTTTTCATTTTGCCTTTGGTTTTAATTTGTTGCTTTCTTTTTGTTTTCACAAAACCCTCCATTTTATCTTTATGCTAGACAACAAGTTTTAACCTTTTTAATTTATAGTAACAGGAAGGTCTGGTATGCTTACTTTTATGTCTTTGGCGCTGTGAATTTCTCAACCTTTGGTAAATTCCCCGCTCTTCCACTACAACCCTTGAAAATTTTATTTTGATTTTTAATTCACGATGATCCAGAGCAGCTTGTACATGATTATGCTCAAGCGACCATTAATGTCAGCCACTGAAATTGAATGTAGCAGGCTTCTCAGGTTTTGAAAATGTCAAATCGATACAATGTCATTGTATCAGGAAGACTATTTTGATTTTAGGCTGATCTATCTGTTCATTTTGATGCCATCTTTTGTTTATACATTCTCGACCGATCGCTAAGACTATCTTAATGTCTCTTTGATGGGAGGTGTTCTTTTAGTCCTCTGATCTTATCGGGAAGACTTCCATCGATCATGCTTAAATCCCTTTTCCTTATTTTTTCTTATTCTTATCATTTTGGGAAGACATTATGAATTTCACCCTGATATCAAAGTGGTCCTGACTGACGAAGCTACTTTTGGACATTGGCGAATGTTTTCCCAACAAACAGTAGTTACCTCGTAGCCATCAGGCTAACAAGTAATATCACTAAGAGGACAAAATGTTATTCCAATACATTAACTCTCCCTTATATGTTTCTCTTATATCTTTTGTTCATTGGGGTACATCGGTAGGACTCTCGCTGAAACATTTCAATACCTTCTCATCAGGGTGACTTGCATAATCGGGAAGACAAAAAATCTGTTCCGATGGTATATGTCACACTGATATAAATAGTGTATTGACTCATCAGTGAGAGTACATAGATCTCTTGCCAAACTTATGTCCATCAGTATGACTTCTGAAATCGACATAGTTTAAAAATTTCACTCTGACTTTATCTCTCTTGCCGATAAGTTTTTCATCGGCAATACATTATGTAGTCTTCTCGATTGTTGCACAATTGTTACCTCTGGGTTCTTGGATCGGTGTAACTTTATTTAGGTCTTCCTGATATACATGAAAATGTTCACTAGAGGATTATGGCTTATTTGATCGGAAAGACATGCATATGGTCTTGTCGATAGGGATCAATTGCTCATTTTGCACAACTATGGTCAGGGAAATACTTATCTCAAAGGTCATATTTATGGAATCATCAGTTGTTATGGGTTACTAGATGGATCTTGTGAAACAAATTTTGACAATCTGTATGAATCATAAGATCAATGTGTGGCAAATGTGGAGGACAAGTGAGTGGTGGAAAATTTGAATTTTTCCAGTTCTAACAATGGCTCTAATTGGGGATGAATGAGTGTGAGATCATTGCAAGAATCCAGAAAGATCTCTAGGAGGTAGACCATGAATGGGAAATGGAATGATATGAAAACCTAAAACTACTGTGCATGAAAGATATATTGTAAAAAGGCAACTTTGAGAATTATCCATGCACTGGCAATTTTCGACCTTTTCCTAGACTATTGTGCATGGAAGTTTTTAAGAAAAGAAATGTTTCAAGAATTATCCATGCACTGGAAATTCCTGATCTTCTCCTGACATATTTTATAGATAATATGAATCTTCTCCTCCTTTGCCAGTAATAACAAAAGGCCCAATCCAAAGAGCTTCAAACTTTCCATGTTTCCATTTATCCTGGCACTTTGCATTCCACAGTAGGACCATATCATTTTCATTGAATTTTTGTCCTTTTCCCTTTTGTCAAATAAATACTTCATTTGTGATTACATCTTATTATTCTATTCTTGGGCCAATCTTCTAATCTCATCTAATTCTACCAACTGTTCCATTCTTTCTTCCATAGGTTCAGGGATATCCAAATCTTCTTGAAGTATAAATTTGTATATAGGTAACAGGTTTTGCATGGACATTCTAGCCTATGCTCCATAAACTAGCTCAAAAGGTGACTTACCAGTTGATTTCTTTACAATGATTCTGTCTGCCCATACTACCATCCTTAATTTAGAATCCCATGCCTTCTTATTTCTGTCCAAGATCCTTTTAATAATTTTTAGGATTCTCTTATTACTTGACTCGGCCTGTCCATTCGCCTGTGGATGGTATGGTGAGGCATATGAAATCATAATGCCATATGATTCACAAAATTTTCTGAATTCATTTGATCTGAGACACATTCCATTGTCCGTGATTATCCTGGCAAGTGTCCCAAACCTTGTAATGATGTTATCCATCAAGAAATTAATTACAACCTTGCTAGTGGCATGTTTAGTTGGGATGGCTTCTATCTATTTCGTGAAGTAATCAGTTGCTACCAATATCCACTTATGATCTCCACTGGATTTTTTTGATATCTCTCCAATAAAATCGATTCCCCATTGGTAAAAAGGAGCCTAAACTTGCATTGGCTTGAGTGGCAGTGATCCTTGATATTTCATCTTTCTTGAGAACCTCTAACATGCTTCACACTTCCTTACATCTATGAAAGCATCATTGAAAACTCCCGGCTAGTAATAACGAGCTCTCAAAATTTTATGGGTAGTAGTTTTACTGGAAAAGTGTCCTACACAGACTCCTTCATGCATTTCCTTCAATACTCTTTTTGCCTGGGATTCATCCAAACATAGTAGTAGTACCCCATCTCTATTCTTCCAATATAAGTCACCATCTAGGAAAACATATTTAGAGGCATGTAGTTTCAAAGTTCTCTTTTGATTGTCATTCAAATGTTCAGGACATTTCTAATTTTTCAAGTAATATATTATGTCAGTGTACCAAGCTATTTTTTCAATGCTTGCAATCATGGCCTCTTCTTTTTCCCACATTGTGAATTTGATAAGCCTCTAGATTTGATTCAACCATTAGTTTAGTTAAACCTTGTCCTCTCAGTAATTTGGTGATTTGGATCTCTATGTTAAACTCCTAGATTCTATTTATCCATCTACATCTCCTCCTAGTAACTTCTTCTTGTACAAACACATCTTTAACCACAACATTGGGAACATATGCAATCACTTTTGCCCCTACTAGGTAAGGTCTGAAAACTTTCACTACTTTCACCAAAGTATATGCCTATTTCTCTGTAATATCATAGTTCAATTCTACTCCTTGGAGGGATTAATTGAAAAATGATATAGGTTGTTCATATCCCTCATCATTCTTTTGTAGCATTACTGTAACAATAGTATGGTATGATGCAAATGAGAAGACTTGAAATGGCTTACTGAAATCAGGGGATTTCAATACTGGGGCCTCCTTAATCGCTCTCTTTATGGCTACAAATGCATCTAGTGCATTTGCAGACCAATCTATCTTAGCCCCCTTCTTCAACATTTTTGAAATGGGTTTGACAATTTTAGCAAAGTTTGGGATAAATCTGCTATTATATGGAGCCTAATCAGACTCGGAGGTTAAATTTTCCCCACTTTTATCGGCACGGTTTCCCCCCAAATTCCTATGGGGTCAAGGGGCGGCACCCCCAAGATGAGAGTTATTATTTTATAAAGGCACCGGGAGTTATTTTTTCATTGACCGACATAAGAAAACCCTATTTTTGTAACTGACAAAAAAGCTTGATAAAAGCGGCTAAGGGTTAGGGTTTTGATCGATATTGTATTGTAGCATTTGCAGCGGTATTGAGTTGCAGGGATTACTGGTTGTAATCGGTTTGATTTACTGGATAATAATATTGGACTCTCTATTTGGTGGATGTAGCCCGAGTTTGGGTGAACCACATTAAAACTTATCTCTCGCTATTATTATTTCTGTGTATTTCCATTCCTCTGTTTAATCTTTATTTGCATTTAATTGATATCTTCTGCCGGCTAACCCTAACAAAATCTTCTTACAAAATTTATTTTCCCAAAGAAGGATTGGATGGCTTTAACTGTTTCAGGAATAGGAATCTTATCTATGGCTTCCACTCTTTCCGAATCGATTTTAACGCCATCTTTTGACACTATATGTCCTAGTAATTTGCCTTCTGTCACCACAAAATGACATTTCTTTGGATTCAAAGAAATACCATATTCCAAAGCTTTGATAAATATCTTTTCAAGATGATCAACATGATCTTATGCTTTCTTGGAGTATGCAGTGAGGTCATCTTGATAAACCACCATTATAACATTAATCAATTTAGCAAAAGCAACATCCATGGCTCTCTAGAAAGTTGCACCAGCATTTGTGAGTTCAAATGGCATTCTAACATATACATATGTGCCCCAAGGAGTAGTGAATGCAGTTTTATATTATTCTAATTCTTTTACTTTCACCTGATTATAACCCGAGAATCCATCCATCATAGATAACAACTCACACCCTATGACCCTTTGCAGAATTGCCTCCATATTTAGAAGTGGATAGTTGTCTTTAAGGGATGAGATATTGAGATTTCTAAAATCCACACATAACCTTATGTCACCATTCTTTTTTCTGACTAGCACCAAGTTGGAGACCCACGTAGAATGTCTAATAGGCTTAATGATACCTCCCTCCCTGAGCTTCATAAGTTCTTCATGCATTTTGGGCTGCAAGGTTGGGTTTATTGGTCTCTGTTTTTGTCTAAAAGGTTTTGCATCAGGTTTGAGTGGGATCTCATGTTGAAACTAATCTTCTCTGTATGTCTTGAGATCATCATAAGACCAAGCAAAGGCTCACTTATATTTCCTTAATAAGGCTATCAACATCTTCCTGATTGTTGGGCTTATCCTCTTTCCAATGTATACCGTTTTTGGTGCCAATTCAGTGCCCAATTTGATTTCTTCAAGGTCTTTTTTTTTTATTGGTGCCTGTTTCATAAGAGCTCGGTCATGTCCATCAAACACCCTTTCTAGTGCTACAAGCCCCTTAGGAATTTTGTTAGTCTTAAGCTAGACAATTTCTTTACCAAATAAAGTTTGCTTTCCATCTACTTCTTCTACGAATGCATTGAAATCAATCTCTTGAGCCTCATATTGGTCAATGTATTGTAAGAATTTAATCAAATCTGTGTCATCATTGAAAACTTGTCAATGATAGATATTGTCTGGGATTGCAAGTCTAGTTTTAAACTCAACTTTGGTAATGCCTGCCAATGTGACATCATCCCTTTTCAAGGCTATGTTTTCTAGGAAGTCTGCCATTATATTTTTTGATCTGTCTATCCAGTTAATGGAGAAAGCATCAAACAATTCAATATCATCCCAGACAACATTTCTATATTGTTTCAATATTTTGTTCTTGGATGAATACTTCCCTCTGACCTGGGATATAATCAATTCCAAGTCCCCATATACAACAAGGCACTTTATTTTATGCTTTATGGTGATGTTCAGACCAACGAGCAAAGCTTCATATTCTACTATGTTATTGGTACACTCAAATGTTAGCAGGAATGAATACTTGAAAGTTTTACTAGTCGGTGAGATAAATAATATTCCTCCATTACCAACTTTACTACGTGCACCATCAAAATATATTTTCCATACACCACATTCATCCATTTGGGCTTCTTGGTGTATTAGATTAGTGTTCTGTAACTCTGGTTGACTTTTCTCAATTCTGAACATACCAAGGTCTATATCACAGAAAAACTTTACTTCATTTTGATCAATTCGTTCTATGATATTCTCATATCTTGGTTCTCTGCAAAGCTTAATTTCTTCCCCTCCTACTGGTATAGTAGCATAGGATAGATCCAACTAGACATTTCCTCTAGCTATTGTAGTCCATTGTCTAGATAGCAACATTCATAGTAGGGCGGGATGTCCACTACAGTAATGTCAATTTTATATGTTGCTTTAGGGTAGGCGGCTAACCTTATCTCTACATCCTTCATAATACCCATGATTGGGATGGATCTGTTGTCCATTTCATAACATTTGCCATATGTGGTGTCAACCCACATTCCTAACTCCTTCATGACTGCTATTGGCATGATGTTCATAGCTACCCCAAAATCATGACTGCTATTGGCATGATGTTCATAGCTGCCCCAGAATCAATCATACAATTCCTCACCAGCATGTTTTTAATCAACAAGGTAGTGTAGAAAGGATCTACCTGAGAGGCATTCCTTGTTAAGGTGTCACCCAAATACACTTCTGGAGTTTTAACAGTCTCTTGTCAAACATTGTTTATTTTGACTTTAGGTTCTTGCTTCTTTCTTGATACATCTGAAATCATCTTGACCACTATATTTCTATATTGATCTACCTTCATCATTTCAAGCAGTGGTACTGATATTTTGACTTGGGCTACTGCTTGGGCTATGTCAAATGAGGGAGTTATTGTTTGATCAACTTTTTCTATTTTGTTATGCCCCTTTTCTTCAACTGGTATTTTGTCTTTTATCTTCCCTTGTTCGGTCTTTACTGATTCTTTAGATGCATTTTTCATATTGTCCCTATTATGACTCTGATATTTTATGAACACACTTCTAGGTGTTCCTTGATCTGTATTGACTGTTCTATTTCTCATATTATAATTATTTTTTGCTTGTGCTACTGCGGCAATTGTGAGAACCCTTCTTTCTTTTTCAGTTGCTTTTCTCCATTGGGCATATGGTGGCATATTATGATCATAAGCAGTTTCCTCATAATTATCTTCTTGATCTAAGAATACCTCTTGTCTTCCCATGCTAATGTGATATATTTGATTTCCCACATCATATTCATATCCATCCTCCTCCATGGATGAATACCCTTCATCTATCTGATGAGGTCTGAATGCTAGCATGTTTATAGTATGGTTATCTCTTTCCTGTTGATAAGATGTTCCTTCTTCCTGTATTGATTGTGCCACTACAATAATTAGGTGAGTGAGGTAGACTACACACTAAGCACCATGGATTATTCTCCACCACATGTGTTCCATTTCTTTTAGGAGGATCAGGAGTGTCTTTCCCATAATTTTGCTTTCTATTTTTTTCTAAAGGTCTTCCATCTTTCTAATTGGTATTATAGGGCATATCATGCAACCTTGGTCTTTCATTCCTATACTGGTATTCCTGCTTATTTTGGGGGTTGTTAGATTGTTGGGGCATTCTAAGGTTATCCCTTTTGCCAATCATGCATGTAACCTTCTTATTATTTTCAATACTGATAGCTACCTTTTGTGCCTCTATCAAGGTCGTGGGAGACTTATTCCTGAGTTCATACCCAATTTTTGGATCAAAAGCCTTTAGATAGATAATCAGAGCTGTCGAATCAGTCAATTTGGATCCATGCGGTATTTTATTGTGCAATTTGGAGAATCTTTGATTGAAGTCATATACTGACTCATTTTGGTATTTCTGGATGCTTATTAGCTCATGCAGGGTAAATTCAAGGGCATACTGATTTCCATATTGTTCTTTGAATTGGTCATGGAAGTTTGCTATAGAATAAATTGAGGCATTTGGTAAACCATTAAACCAATCCCTTGCGTCTTCAGTTAGGGACATCATGAATAATCTCATGTTTACATCCTTGTGCTCCATACCAATGTCTTGTATAAAAGCATTGAAATTCCTAATGTGCTCTTTAGCTGATATCCCATTGTTCCTAGTGAATTTAGGGACCATATTTCTCCAGTTGTTGTCCATAGGGTATGGATATAATTGATATCCTGTTAAATCAAATTGCCTACATACACTCATGAGGTTTTGTGGAGGCATATTCATAGGTGGTGGATTGGGGTAATATTGGTATCCATATGGAGGCTGATGGTAAGCATTTTGTTGTATGTGTTGCTGAGGACCTGGCGATGGGTGATATTGGGGAATAATGCTAGTATTTGGGGGTTGGGGTCTTTGTGATGACGTAATATGTTGAGAATATTGTCTTGAATTACCTCCTGCATTTTGGGGCATTTTTTAAGTACCCAGAGCAGTTGTATTCTGAGATATCCCATATGAATTGCCATTACTACCTTTTTATGTGGAGGGACATATCTTGGAGGTTTTGTTGTTTAGATTTTTAATTGTGCCATTTGTCGGTCTATCTCATGGATTTCCTGTATCATCTGTTGTCTTCTTCTAAGAAGTTGTCTTTGCCACTCCAAATGTATTTCAATCTCTTGATTACTCATAGCATCAAAGTCAACAATGTGGTCTACAGACCCCTCCTGGTTTTCTTCTCCCTGTTGTGATAAAAATAACTTATCAAATTCTTCCTATTTCTGCCTCCTTTCTTCATTCATCCTTTCCTCAAATTCAGTTGCTTCTTGAGAATCTGTCCTGTAACTGAGGATGTTATCATTTGTATTGATTTTTTCAGGAGATGTTGAGGGATTTCCACCATCATTGTATGCTGGGGAGTTGAATACTGTGAATGGTTGTCCTGATGTGTTTACATTGTCTTCAGGTTGTTTGGGTACTACTTCACCCCTGTTTGTATTGTTCTTTCCACGAGGGGTCCATGCTTGTCTCTCCACTTGAGATTGTTTTTCTTGGGACTTTATTGATGCATAGATCCACTTCCATTCATGTTGGATGATATAATGTATCTTTGATGTATATCGTCTATCCTTTCTGATATGATATCTATTTCATCAGTCATAAAATTTTTAGAGTTGCCGCCTACTTTTTTATAAGTAGGAAAATGATTGTAGTTCTCCCCAGCAGAGCCTTAAATATGTTATGATGCTTTGAGATAAATTTATGATGGAAGCCTGAGGTTCAAAATGGGCTTAATCCCCACTAGAGTCACCAATTTGTTGAGTCTCAAAAACGTTGGTTTTAGACCACAAGAGGGTGCCAATCTCTTGATATGTTTTGGTCAACAAGACAGGGTTTACATGGTTGGAAACCCCCTACTCTTTAGGTTCTGCTAGACCTAGGTAGGTGTACCTAAATGATAAGGCATATTTAAGTGGGTTCTGACTTGGGCAATTTTACTCACTTATGGCACACAGATGTGAGATAATTGTGGGGCTTGCTAACTAACTCCTAATAAAAGCTTGAAATATGAAGGATGTGAATTACATTTATGTAAAGAGTTCTAAAATTGATCAGTGCCTAATCTATTGGGTAAATGGAGTCAATGGAGAGATGGTGATTATGGAGATAGGGGTGTAGGATTGGTAGATTTATTTCTCAACTTAACTCTAACAGTTGGACACTTTTAAATGTTTGTACCTTATACAGACGTGCAAGTATGTCAGTTATTTGAACTCTTCTCAATGATCCCAATGATATCCCCTTATGTTACTATGAAGTTGTGAAAGGATTTTTAATTCATATGTGAGGAGAAGCTAATTAAGACGATCTATTTAAAATGATTTTAAACCACATAGGAACCAATCAAATTAGATTGCTCAAAAGGTAATTTAATCCTTCTGCACACAAAGACCAATCAACAGCATCACACAAGTATAGAAAATGTGTATGGACAAATCAAATATATTTTCACACTTAATTTGAAAAACATAAACAACCACTTTGGAGACAGTTAAATAACATATGAACAAAATAAATCCACACAACTGCTAAACACTGAAATAAATCACTATGTAATATCAATCTGCTCCATTATATTGCTTCAGATAATATATAGTAATTGCATAAGTCTTTTTGAAGTATGAAAATGGATGGGTGGGATGAGTGCAATCTATCTTCTTACTAATGCCCTACCTAAAAATGAATAATAGTAATGATGATTTTTTATTCCTACTTTTCTGGTTTATATAGCTATATCTTGAAGAGGATGTACCCCTTCACAAATTTATTTTGGAACTTTAGCAACAATAAACAAATTATCATTAAGCTCTAATAAGCCATAAATGGACTTTAGTAATATGATCTAAGTATTTTTGGCTTAAGTGAGTATCTGCACATTCCATGACACACTTTGCAACAAACTCCGTAGTAACCATCTTTTCCATGCACGCACAGGCCTCTTCCAATGCTGGATCTTCACTTTTCACAACTTCCAAGGCTTCATGTAGGATCAGTTGGCACTCCTTAATCCAATATTGTTGACTTCTCAGATTTTTATCATTATTGAACAATGTAGGTACTCCTTTCTAGGAAGCATCAATGAATTCATTAACTTCTGCCTGAAGATCCTCATGAAAATATGTATGTACATTGATTAAGTCCTTTGCAATGGTAATGGATTCATCATCAGGAGCGTCTCTATTTTCTATTTCTTGGAGCCTGTCTGCTAGCCTTTTGTGTTAGTATGTCTCCTTTTGAATACTATGGAAAGTGCATTGAATCTGGCCTGGGCTATCTGAGCATTCACCTGTGATGCTTCACCTTTGTCCATGGTCTGGGAACTTTCCCCTTGGGTTAATAGTTTGGCAGGAACTGAATCTTTTAGAAAATCATTTTCCTTTTGCATTCTCTCATAGTTCAATTTATACATGTCTCTTCCTTGGATCAACATTTGAATCTGTGGTTTATTTAATTTAGCCACATTAATACCAATTTCTGCAGTAATCATAGGATCGGTCTCGCACACTTTTAGTGTTATCACATGACCAAATGCTTTTTCTATGTCAATAATGGCAAGCTTCTAGTGTGGAGGGTATAGGGCCCATATCATAAGAGATTCTTCATCAGGATTGTACCGTGATCTCGTATACACCTATGTCACACCTTCTAAACTAAGTTTATGTTTGGCATTATCATTGTACAGAAAACTATCAAAAACCAAAGAAGACTTCAAATCCAAACCAAGAAAAATCATCACACCAGCTTCTTCTAAGAGTTTCCTCCCCTTTTATGGAGTCATGTCTTTTATTTCATTTTCAACATCTATTTTTAAAGAATTCAATAACTGTTGTTCATTATTTGGTGTGATGTCTGGAACTGATTCTCTAATTGCTTTGCCTTTATGTTTATACAAGAAAGATTTAAATTATGGGGACTGAATGAATTGATCATCTGAAATAAAAGATTTGTAAGACAACTGCCTGGCATCAGTATCAGATGTCTCTTCAATCTCTAACTCTCTATCAGGAGGCCTGTATTCTTCAATTCTAAGTTTAGGGATTATGTCAGGCTGGTCTTGGGATCTTCTATCAAGAGATCCTTCATTATCAGAGGATAATACCTCTACCTCCTGCATTTCCTTCCTCCTATTTTCAACTTCTTGATTATATTCATCAATGGCTAATTTAACCTCTGCCTCGTCCATGTTTCTGATAACATCATCATGAGAAATGGAACATGAGTATATCCACTCAGATTTTGTTTTCTTCTTACAAAATCAATGAAACCTTTAGGGTCAAACCCTTTTCTTGGTATTTCTTTTCTCAAATTAAAGTGTAATAGTTTGTCACGAATAAGGTCATAACCTTCTTTTGACAACACAGTGAAATCTCCAAAACATAATTTGCTTAGCATGAAAGATTGCTTATCATAGGCACTCAATTTCATAACATTTGAATAGTCCAATTGCCTAACAATTTCCAAGTATGCAATTCTGTCTGGTACAACTTTAGGTAACAAAATGGTGTATCTTCGAAGACATATACTCTAATCATGGTGGAGTCAAGGAAACAATACCAATCACCCCAGTTATGATTCACAGTCCTTGCATGATGGCATTAGATGTCTGCAGAGATGACCATGGGCACCATGGACATGAATTCAGGGACCTTTGTTCCCAATACTTGTCCCACTAAATAATATGTGTATTTCATATAGGGTTCAAATAAATCAACATGAAAAGGAGGCCCATCACCTTCCTTGAGTGGCACTAAATTTCCCTCCTCTCTGGGTCTATGCAATGGCAATCTCCATCCCTTATAAGTGGTATCCATTCTCAAATACTCCTTTTCTAAATCCTCATTTATTATGGGAGTATTGCTTGTGTCATCCAGGTTAAAAACTTCACATACTGCATTCTTAAACACATGAATAAATGGTTCCCTTTGCAAATTGCAGATGGCTTTTAGGTTGGGGTTATAATGGTAGGCCAAAAGTTTTATGAGATCTATATTTACAAAGACATCCGTAACAACTAACTTCCCCAAGTTAAGATTCCAAGGGTTACAAAAAGGCTCCAATCTATTCCTCCGATAATAGTGAAACATAAATAATTTGTATCCTCTGATAGGAGTCCATATGTTTCCCACATGTTTATATTTATCCTCTAATCTTTCAATGTCGACCCTAAGTTGTGCAGTTCTTCTAGCCTTCGGTCCTGAACCAAGAAATTGGTCTATAAGGTCTTGGTTGAGTTTTCATTCCTGTGCCTTTTCTCCCTTCCCTATTTTGACCTTTTGCCTTTTGCCCTTGGTTTTTGTTTGTTGCTTTCTTTTTGTTTTCACAAAACCCTCCATTTTATCTTTATGCTAGACAACGGATTTTAACCTTATAATTTATTAGTAACAGGAAGGTCTGGTATGCTTACTTGTATGTCTTTGGCGTTGTGAATTTCTCAACCTCTGGTCAATTCCCTACTATTCCATTGCAACCCTTGAAAATTTCTTTTGATTTTTAATTCACGGTGATCCAAAGCAGCTTGTACATGATTTTGCTCAAGCAACCATTAATGTCAGCCATTGAAATTGAATGCAGCGCACTTCTCAGGTTTCAAAAATGTCAAATCAATACAATGTTGTATCGGGAAGACTATTTTGATTTCAGGCTGATCTATCTGTTCATTTTGGCACCATCTTTTGTTTATACATTCTTGACCGATCGCTAAGACTATCTTAATGTCTCTTTGATGGGAGGTGTTCTTTTAGTCCTCTGATCTTATCGGGAAGACTTCCATCGATCATGCTTAAATCCCTTTTCCTTGTTTTTTTCTTATTCTTATCATTTTGGGAAGACATTGTGAATTTCACACTGATATCAAAGTGATCTTGACTATCAAATTTGCTTTTGGACATCGGTGAATGTTTTCCCGACGAACAGTAGTGACCTCGTACCCATCGGGCTGACAAGTGCTATCGCTAAGAGAACAGAATGTTCTTCTGATACATTAAGTTCCCTAATATGTTTCTCTTATATCTTTTGTTCATTGGTTTACATCGGTAGGACTCTCACCAAAATATTTCAATACCTTCTCATCGGGGTGACTTGCATAGTCAAGAAGACATAAAAAAACCAGTTCTAATGGTATATGTCATGCTGATATAACTAGTGTATCGACTCATCAGCTAGAGTAGATATATCTCTTGCCAAACTTATGTCCATTAGTATGACTTTTGAGATTGGCATAGTTTAAAAATTTCACTCCGACTTTATCTCTCTTGTCGATAAGTTTTTCATCGGCGATACATTATGTAGTCTTCCCGATTGTTGTACAATTGTTACCTTTGGGTTCTTGGATCGGTGTAACTTTATTTAGGTCTTCCCGATATACATGAAAATGTTCATTAGATGATTCTGACTTATTTGATCAGAAAGACATGCATATGGTCTTGCCGATAGGGGTCAATTGCTCATTTTGCACAACTATTGTCAAGGAAATGCTTATCTCAAAGGTCATATTTATGGAATCATCAATTGTTATGGGTTACCATATGGATCTTGTCACACAAATTTTGACAATCTGTATTAATCATAAGATCAATGTGTGGCAAATGTGGAGGACAAGTGAGTGGTGGAAAATGTGAATTTTTCTAGTTCTAATAGAACTTTTTTAATTGATTTGTAGGTAGTGAGCCTCTTTGAGCAGTGAGCTCTAGGAAGTGTGCCCAAAGGCATGTGCCTTCCCCATTTGTAATACTTTTAATAGAGTATAAATTCTTGTGGGTTAACCGCCACTGTGTTTTTTCCCTTAACCGGGTTTCCACGTAAAAATCCTGGTGTTATGTGTGTTGATTTTGTTTTTGTTCATGTGTTGTTGATTCATGCTTTCATGGTTATATCATTCATCTATTAATAAGTGGTAAAGAAGTTTAATTCTAGCAAAGGATAAAAGTTTTTGTGACAATGGATTCACCCTCCACCTCTCAATTGTCTGCCCTAATTTCAACAATTGGTATCAAAGCCAAGTTCCTTAGAAGAAGTTTAATAGCTTGAGGAAGATCTGGGAAGGTGTTTTCAATGGGTTCATTCAAGCATTCTGATGGCATCAATCAACAACTCCAAGTAGCCTTAGATGATCTTGATCTATCTAGAGTAGAAATCAAAGATCTATAAGAGAACCTTAAAGATGCTAAAGATTGCATTGAAACCTTAAAAGGACAACTGAGCAAATCTAATGAAAAGAGAAGGGAGCTACTTCTTCAGCTAGCAAATCAGAATGAAGACAATGACATGGATAAGGCCCTCAAGGAGAAGACAAAGGAAAGTGAGAAGTTAGCAAAAGAAATTGTTGTCCTAAAACATGAGATGGAATCCGGGGTGATGAGGCTAACCAAGGAGATTGAAAAGAGGAAGAAGTCTAAGGAAAAATTGAATCAATCTCTGAAAGAAAGAACAAAGAATGCTACAGATTGGACAGAATAACTGGCCATCTAGAGTCTGATATACAAGAAAGTAGGGACAATGAGGAAGAACTTGAAAGACAAATTGTCATTCTCAAACATGACTTAGAAGCTGCAAATGAGTACAAAGTGAAGTTCAAGATAAGTTCAGCTAAAATTGAGGTGTTGCTTGATAGTCAGAAGAAGGCACATGATAAGCATGGTCTGGGATTTGAGAAAGGTGAAAGCTCTGGATTAGGTCAAAGAAATCTTGAAGCAAGAAATCAAAGAAGGAATCCTAGAAGGCCTTCGGTAAGATAACCTAATGCTCAAAGGTATCCATATTTCAATGGAAATTGTTTCAAATGCAATAAGTATGGTCATAGAGCTAATGAATGCAGAAGTAAAGTGAATCAAAATGCATCATCTTTCTCTGGTCAATGTTTTAATTGCAAAAAGATAGGTCATAAGGCTGAAGAATGCAGAAGTGGATCAAGGAATCCTCCTAAGAACAAACAAGTGTTCAATGGAAGATGTTTTACTTGTAATAAGTTTGGGCATATTGCAATGCAATGCAGATCTAAACCCGCTCCAACATGTAATTGTCATAAAAATAAGATTGTGTATTTCAACTGCAACAAATCCAGACACATTGCTAAATTTTGCAGAAGCAAAAAGAAGAACTCACAGGCAGGTAAAGGAAAAATAGAGCAGAAGTTGGACAAAGGCAAGGGAAAAGTTGATGTGAATAAGATCTAGAATGAAATGAACAAAACATAGGTGAAGAAAGGTGAAATGAATGTTGACAATGGGTATGCACCGAAATTCGGTGCTGATAATTCCTCCAGGAATTAAATCAGGAGCTCTGGCTTAGGGGGAGCTACATTGAAAATCTAATTCCCCTTGCCAGTAAGTGGGTGCCTGAATATGGCACGATGAATGAAGATAAAGAAGTCTATTGCATATCTGTTGAAGCAAATTTCGGAAGAAAAGAAGCTAATGTGATTGATTGTGGAGCAATTAAAGATTGACTGTATGCAGAAACAGTGTAACCAGATGTATTAGTGCAGAACATTTACTACAATGAAGAATTAGGTTTTGTGGAGTATAAAAGTTCATTCATTCAAGCACTTGAATCACTTTACATTCGAAGAGAACAAGGAGAAGAGTGTCTGAGCTGAAATTTCAGAGAATTGAAGTGCAAAGAATGAATTCGACAGCTAACCCTAATTCTGTGAAGAAAAAGGTATTTCTCTGTGAAGCTTTGAACTTGTAATCTTTTAATGGCTACTCCTCTGGCTGTGAATATCATTGAGTGACCTAGGTCAAAGTTTAAGAAGCATCCACACAAATTAGTAGAGGTCAATCCGTTAGGTGCCTTTTCAAGTGTTCCATATGGTGTGTTGCATGTTGAAGATATTAGGGCTTATATTCATGATAGCATAGATGAGTTTGGGGATTCAAAGTTAGTAGATTTCTTCAAGAATCATCTAAGGGATCAAATTCATGGTCTTAAACCTGAGTATAAGGCACTGCAAGATAAACATTTCATTCAGATTATAGGGTTTCCATCCTTCGATGAAGATGAGTGGGTCCGGTATGTGCTAAGTCAGATGAATGATGAGTTTATGTGGTTAATGAAACCTTTCAAAATCACCAAGGACGCCATCAAGGCCGTGACAGGGTTGAACTCATCCGGTGGACTACCAATGTTGAAGTCAGTAAAGAATCAAACTGTAACTGATGCTACTGGTTCAAGGTTTGACAAAAGGGTAATGACAATAAATGACATCATTGATCCGGATGTCAAATTTGCATCAATGGTGATTAGATACAAGATATATCATTCCTGCAGGGAGAATTATGTATCTGGTATAGCTATCTATGTAGCTTATTAGATGTTGAGAGAGAATGCTGACTATGACTTGTGTGAGTTGCTACAAAACTAGCTGATGGAAAACCTAAACAAGATAAAAAAGGACAAGAAGAATACATTCAAGTATGGTAATTTGGTATTATGTTTGTTCTTCTATTTCATGAATGAGTTACCTAGCAAGAAAAGCATGTGTTGGACCAGTGATAAGATTGTTTCCATACAAATAAGAGAGCACTTGAACAAGATTGGTGACTCCAATGCCCAAAGGACTGCTCTTTGGGTATATTTCAAGAATTTTTAGAACATGATGCAATCAAGGGAAAGAATCCCTACATATGTGGTTGAAAAATACAAGGATATAGTCTATTTTATGGTGGATACATATCAGTGTTTAATGGAAGCAGTTGAACCAAGAACTGTGTGGATCATGCCCATGGGGTATGAAGTTGATGAGCAAGTATTGGATATGTATGCTCAATACCTTCTGAGTAAACCAAAGGACACCACAGTTGAAAGATTTGGGACATATGGTGAACTCAATGTGAAACTGCATGTTGAGCTCTAAAAACCTGAATCTAAGAGAAAGATTCAAAGACAAGTTGAAATGTATGCAGAAAGCATTGGCATAACAATGGAAGCTGTGAGACAAAACAAGGAAAGGATAGAGAAAGCTGAGAAGGAGAAACATGACAGAGAATAGAGAAGTGTTCTAGTGGAATCCACTTCTAAAGCAAGGACTACTAGGAGTTCTAATTCAACCTCCGGTGTGTCACCTTCTCCTACTACAGAAAAACCTACCGGTAAGGAAGGAAAAAGGATAAAGGTAAAGGACAAAAGAACTTATGTCAATTTGGAGAAAGTGGATGAAGAAAAAACTATCTCAGATGATGAGGTTAAGGAGTTGAAGGCCTCAGGCACCAAAGCTACTAAAGTGTCTAAGGAGAAGCCCTCCGAAAGCATAAAGTCAAGTAAAAGGCATAAGACAGAGGCCTATGTTGAGAAGCCTACTCTTTGTGTGGATGAAATCATTAAGTTAGTTACTGTAGATGGAAACTTGAAGCCAATGACTGAATTTTATGATCACTACAGTGATGTTGATAAGAGAGTTTTGGAGGAAGCAACAATCAAATACTTGAATATGTATAGTAAGACTTTATTTGAAATAACTTCTGAAATTCCATAAAGCCTTGCAAAAATTCTAGAAATAAGAAAAGAGAATACAAAAGCTAAAGACTTTGAGCTCCGAGAGCATGTCCTAATAAAATTGTGTCCTCAAATTACTCTAGATCAAAAGAACCTGATATTCAAAGAAGTGAAAGAGGACTTCAGGAGTAAGATTAGAATGAATATGCTCATGTTGGGAGAGATTGATAAGATAGTTGAAGATACTCAGGAGATTCTTTTGAATGCATTGAAAAGGCATAATCTTCCCCCTATTGAAGAAGAAACTGATAATGAAGTTGATTCCTCCATTCCAAATGTTGAGGAGTTGAAAGAAAGTGAACAACAAGCTGACATCTTTGCTTTAGAAGATGAAATGATAAATAAAGGAGATGAAGAGATGGTGGAGGAAGTTAATTTTGATGGTGTAGAGGACACTCAAATTCCTTCAGACCAATCTACTAGAGAATATACAGAGATGAATACAGAAGTAGATGCTCCTAGTGAAGATGACTCTGTGAAGAATAAAGAGAAAGAAGTAAAAGAGGTTAAGGACAAGAATGAACAAGAAGGAGAAACAACAAAGAATATTAAAGAGCAAAAGCAAGATGATAGTACCGGCAAGGATCTAAACGATGGAGCTACATTTTTGGCAAGAGACATTGCAGATGCAGTGAAGAAATTACTTGAGAAAGATAAGCTTGAGTTTGATGAACCAGAGCTAATTCAAGGACCTATCAATTTTGACACTCTTACCCCTCAACAAAAGATGAACTTAGCATCTGTGGCACAAGCAAAAGCAAGAGAGGAGATTCTGAAAACTCACATTGAGGACAGTGAGTTGCTTGGTCTTGCCTCCGGAATTCTAGAAAAGATTATGCCAACCTTTCAAAGGATTCATCCAACTCTCCCTCTGGTCAGTTGAAAAGTCTGATAAACTCTGTAAGTACTCATTTTGAAACCTTAGAGAAGTCAGTAGAAGTTAAAGTTAAAAATGAATAAAATGAGAAGAGATTTGTTGAAAAAAGCAAAATAATTATCTATGTTAGATCAGTGCTTGATACCAATGTAAAGAGTATTCAAAATGCTCTCTCTGAAGGTGTAGAGATTTATAAGTTTTGTCTAAATCGGTCTAAAGTTGTTGAAGATATTGAGAAAAAGATTAAGGACTTAGAGCTCAAACTGTCTAACATTTCTCAGTCCTATAGCCTTGTTGTCGATTAGGATTACACCCGTTATGCAAAGTTGTGATACTCAGCAATCCTTCGAAACATGGGATCAAACTCAGGCTGTAGGTGACCTATGTCGAGTTTGAACCTCCAGATTATGGGCTGGTTCCCTTAAAATGTTCAATTGAATCTATGACTTTGATGTGGAAAAGGGTGAAAAGGATCTTTCTAAACGCAAATAAAATTGTAAAAGTATGGTGATACACCTAATAATGATGAAAAATTGGCAATCTAACTCACAATAGATCTCAGAAAATCTATCCACACAAACCACTTTCAGCAAATTGATCACAAAAATGTTTCTAAGGGAGGCTGAAAAATATTTTTGTTTTGAAGAAAAAGGGGTTTTTCACAACATAAAAGAAAGTTTTTCCAATTGCACAGCCTAAGACCTGTGATTTTTAATGCTATCTAACACAAACAAGTACTAATGAGACAATGATTTTAAAGGTTCTGATGTTAAACACAATAAAATCTCATCAAATCACTCATACAAGTTGCATTAATGGAAGGTAGATACTTGATTAAACTAAAAAATAAATGAAATAATTGCATAAGACAAAGTATAGAACCTGTAACCTATTGTAATCTCTATAAATCTGCAAATAAGTGAGTTATAAAACCTCTTTCTCTCTCAAAGTGTAAAGAGCAAAAAGGCAAGAGCTAGGAAAAACTAAGTTTTCCTTACAATATATAGTTTTCTCTCTCACCAAGAGGCATGGAAAAAACAACTACAGTCAACTGCCTCTAAAAATAAGCTCTCTAATTTGATCCATGAGCAAACAATGAGATCCCTAAAAATAAGGGTCAAAACTGCCTCAAAATGAGCAAAAATAGCTCCAATATGCTAGTCTCCATGTGTTTGACCCAAGAGTTGACCAATTTTCTCTATTTTGACCTCCAAGCCATGCAAAAAGACTTCAAAAGTCCTCAGTTAACTTAACTCCTCCATCTTGCATGATTTTGCATGTGTAGATCATGTAGAAAATTAATAATCATTTGCACAACTTACTCTATTATGAGTTTCAATTTGTCTAATTTCTCCAATTTTACAACTTGTGACAAAATAAAAGAGTAATTTATAAAATATTACTTTATTAATTTGTTTACATGATTTATTGTTGTAAAATTATGAGGAAGTGGAAGAAAAGAAAACACCTTATATCTCCTTTTACATTTGCCTAATTTTGCATGTTTTTGCGTGATAATGATGCCAAAATTTAATTAGGTCTTTATACATGAAAGAATGAAAAAATTAACCCCTTATGCCTCCCATGCAAAAATTGAGTCATTTACATGTAAAATAAGATAATGAATTATCAAGAGGAATGATAATTGCATTATTATCACCTTATAACTACATTACTCTGCAAAAGAAAAAATGTAGTTTGCATTACACATGCATCACCTTTGTCTTCATTTCGCATCTCTCCATGCATCATTTTTATTAACCACATTTACCACATGCAATGTCATAATGTATTATCACTTTGTCTCTTCCACCTTTTGTTATTTGCCTTCATATCTCCATGCATGACTCTATCCATATCCCCTTATGAACACTTGTCTTCATATCTCCATGCAAGATAAAACTCCATAATCTTACCTTTGAATGATCTTTTTTGACTTTATATGCATTCAAAAATGCATACGGTAAAAAGATCTCGACCACACTTGGTCTTCATACATGAAAGAGGAATATTCGACCTTTTGACTTTTCTTACATATGGTATAAGGCATCTTTGACCACTTTATCTTGTCGACTATCATGAGGCAAAGGAAATAATGTTGGAATTAGTCTAGACAACTGAGAGTGGGGGTGAATCAGTTGTTTCACAAATTTAATATTTTATACTTTTAATCTTCTTTATCAACTTACAATCACATTAATAATGTAAACATTAGAGCATGAATCAACAACACATGAGCAAAAATAAACAGAACACACATAACACCAAGATTTTTACATGGAAACCCGGTTAAGGGAAAACCACGGTGGGGGTTAACCCACAAGATTTGTACCTTGTTAAAAGTACTTAGAAGAAAAGAGAAGGAACGTGCCTTCAGGCTCACTGTCGAGAGATCACTGCTCGAGAGAGGCTCGCTGCCTACAGAATTTATGTTTAATATAGAAAGAATTAACTGATAAATAAAATCTCCTTCATGCCTAGTTCAATTTCATTAAATGCTCACAAAACTTATGCTCTGCCCCAAACACTTCTTCTCTAACTCTTCATCAAAAGAACTCTTGTTCTTCTACTTCTCCTCTGCTCTGCTCTGCCTTTGATCCTTTCTTCAGATTATATTGTTTTTGCACAAGGATAATTTTCCACAACTCATCAAGTATTTATACGCTTCATCAACCTTGGAATGAGCATCAAGGTCAGCACTACAAACATCTGACTTAGTGCGAATCACTAAGTTGTCATCCAAACATAACTGGGACTCAAATCTTTATTAATCAACACTCCATGCTCCATAGAAATGGTCTTAGATCATCTACAACATGCTTGAATTATCCGGTCGGCCAAGACTGGGAAGAACAACAACATCAAGAAGGAAATCTTCATTGACAAACTCAAACTTCAATGCAAACCTCCAACATAGCAGTCACACAATCCAGAGATTTCCACAAGAACATTGAATTCAAAAAAAACATCCGTACTTCTCTAATTCATCAGAATCACTTGCATCTTCCTCCAGAACCTCAAGAACATTAACTGCCATAACTGTCACATTAGAAGGATTGCTTGAGGACCTCTAAACCATGAACCACTAGAATGGATGATACACACTGACTTCCCAAACATGCCTCTAGATCCACCAATCATCATTTGACATATCCGAAACAATCCGGACCTCTTTGTTGTCACTCAGTCTCTTTTGAACACTGCAGAACTAGTTCAACTCAGATGGCCATAGCTTCTTCAAATCTTCATGCGAACCTTTCAAAACTTAACTGGAGCTTCTTTAGATAATACTCTACTTAGCCATATGGTCTGCATACATTGATCCTTATTAATTTTCTTAATATCCTCAACAATCCAGTCTTCTACACACGCAGCAAAATGGGACAATTGACACCAATGGCAACAAGTATATGTTGACATCAATGACAACACCGATTAGGCACATATTTGCAACAAATAAAAGCTTAAGGCTTTTGAGGAATAAAAGACACCAAGCCTTATCATGTGATGATTTCAATTTTTGACTTTAGCAGATTCAAAGGCAAAAATAAATAATTCACTTGGCCTACAACCCTCCTGTGGCATAATCATTAGGGAGTATCAAGACATAAGTCTTGACCTTGGCCTCGATAATATGAATGATTTGTTTTGCTAAGTAAAAAAAAAGATGAAAAAGGCAAAAAGCCATCGAACAAAAAAACCTCGCGAACCCTAAACAATTATCATTTCATTTGCAACTTTCATTTGCATCTTTAGCTCTACAACTCGGCCGACGGCTAGGGTTTGGAAAGAAAATGCTTCTCCACTCTTTGTGTTGCCATTTTGATGGATTCTCTCATATATCTCTGGCAGAAATGAGAAAGGTGAGCTTCCTCTATGTATAATAATGAATTTTCTTTGATTTTTCTATGATTTTCTTTCACCATGGCCACGACTATGTGTTGAGCATACATTATCAACCCTTTGACAATCTTATCTTTGTTTTTCTATCTCAACCATTATCTACAATTGTAACTAAAAATACAAGACAAGCCTCTAAGAAAGAAGGTTGCGGCCTCTGTTAGTTTCTTTCCTCTACAAAATGTGAGGTGAGCTCTTTTCGTTGGCTCTGTATCTCATTCTTTTGAACTGTACATGCATATTTTTGATAAGGGTTTCAAAAATGCAAGTGGGTATTCTTTGTTTTGAAGAAAACAAGGTCTCTCCTTCACAGCCATACTCCTCTATATCTTCTTTCTAACTTTCTTTTCCTCTGCAACATGAATATGTAAGGGTTTGTAAAACTGTAACTAGGGTTTGATATTTTTTGAATAAAAAGGCCTTTCCTGGCCACGGTTATACATTATCACCTTCTGTATTTTTCCCTTTTGACTGCAATAAGAAAATGAAACAAGGGTTTCAAGATTTGCAATGGGTTTTGTCATTTCTTTAGAAAAGAAGAAGGTCTCTCAACGACCTGCATATCTTGCACTGTATATTGTTTCTTTCACTATAAACAAAATATATTAGGGTTTCAAGAAAATGCAGAGGGTTTCATTTATGAGAAATAAAAACTCCTTTATGTCATGGCCATGACCGTGTTTTTCTCCTTCATTTGACTTCTCTATAGAAGAAAAATCTATGAGGGTTTTATGAGATGTGACAAGGGTTGATATTTATGAATGGCAAAGCCTTCTTAATGGCCACGACCTGTTATTTTCTTGCATTTTGTATCTCTTTTAGTTTTTTGTAGATGAGAATGCACGAAGGTCTTCAAAAGTGTGACATGGGTTTGTCATTTCTAAGTAATGAGACTTCTCCAAGCTATGGTTGTATCTGTTTGTTTCCTGTGCATTCTTTTCTTTCTTCACTATCTTTTCTTTCTTGTCTCTGAATACATAAAAATGCACCAGGGTTTCAAACAATAAACAGAGCATTTTCATTTCTTTGAAAATAAGGCCTTCCAGACATGGCCTGTGACTTCTCCTTCTCTGTGGCTGCCTGTAACAACATATATGTATTTCTTTCTTTTCTTTTAACTGTGACTTCAAAACAAAGTAATGTCATGAGCATTCTAGAATGAATGAACCTATTCACATGAGTATGTAAAAAGAAGAATATTCAGAACAACCTATTTTTCTTTATTTCACCTTCAGACTGGTATCTTTTTTTTTTAATTTCTCCATTTCATAGCATTTGATACCTTTAATGTAATAATAGATTCCTGTAGTTTTACCATTTATTTACGACTTCTTGTATGATATGATCACTCAGAAATCCCTTTGTAGCTTCTGTCACTTCATAATGTTCAATATGACATAGGTATGCAATGATGGCATAATGCTCCAATCTACGACATATGTAAGAACTTCATTTCATGATATGAACATGGTGTGTTTGTTCTCTCAAACTATCACCTGTAGCTGCATTGATTTGTCTTGCACATAGAACAATGATGAACTGCTTCTGTCTTTGTTGGTGCATACCTGTGTGTTATTCTCTGATGCTTCTTTAAATAGTTTGCTGCCATTCCTTTCATGGTCAAAGGTGATTGCATTTATATTCAACTTCTTGCACTTGCAATGTCCTTGATGCATGAGGACTGAACCTTGGCATGATAGGACTATACCCTGTTATGCCTTGACATTTATGTTCTCTTATAGCAAAGACATTATACTTTTTGCATACCGATATAGTACTATAACAGTCTATCATTTGTAATGGCTCTTGTAGCCTTCACTTTATGTAAATCAACATTCTATGAGGTTGCTATTTGATCACTTCATGACAGTCTTGGCAAAACTTCATTCATCTGATTCTCCATTTATTACAAGGCTCTCCTTCATTGCACTTATGTACTTTTATGACATCTAAGGTTGATCTTTCACGATGTTTGACCTACCTAGATGACTTCTCATATCTATGACATATATATGACAGCATAAACATACTTCAATCATTGATAGAAATAAATAAGAATACCTTCTCATGACTGCACCTCTATATTCTGCATATTGACAACTTGATCAGAATCACTGCTTCTCTTGTAACATGTAATGAAGCAATTTGAATATGATCTTCTGATTCAACAAACTGTTCTCTTAAGTGAGCATAGTTTATAGGAGCAACTGGTCCTTTTCACTTTTATCATGACGACTTCACATATCTATTGTCAGTTGACTATTCTGATGCATAGTATCTTCTTGAATAATGCATTCTGTCTTTTTGCAATCTGATATCCTTTTCAGATGAATAAAAAAAGAAAACATGTTGGGCTCTACCCTTATGGGAGCCACATTTTCTCCACATGTTTAAAAAATCTTCAAATCAGCAACATTACTTTTCCTATACCTGCACAGTGAATGAACAAGTTAGCATAAAAACATACCTCTTGAAGTTGATTGATCTTTCTCATGATGATCCGATTCATTGCACATGTTCGATTTGGTCCATTCACATAAAATGCATAATGTCTATAAGTTGATATGTCTGTTGATAAAAACATGTGATAATTTTAAATATCCAGAGCTTCTAACAGGGCTTTTCTCTAATTTTTTGAAGGTACACTGGCATGATCAGGAGCTGAAGACAAGGACATGAAAACTAGGTATCAACTAAGGACATAAACCTTGTAAAAAAAGGCAATGATTGATATTTAATATTCTCATATGTTCTTTCTCTTTCCTTTTATCCTCAGATGTATAGCTTGCATATGTCTGCATTGCTCAGTTTAGTCACCCCCACGGCTTGTGTGGGACACATTTAAACATTTCTTTAAATATGATCAGTTACTTTACCTTATGCAATTTATTTATGTATGTTTACTTTTTTTAAATCAAATGCATAGGATAGAATAACTAAAACTGATATAAAACATATGTTCAAAATATGATATGAAATGACAGTTTTATAAATACCTCTCCTTTCACATTGAATCATGATCACTTGAATAATTCAATTATCTCATAACTCAAAGATAAAACCAGTTAGATTATCTCTGTCATTCATTGACTGTTTGATATCTTGTCATTAGATCTTCATTTGTCAAGAAGGTTTGACAGTCCTGATTGGACTATCAAATTATCCTGACAACTGATCCTTGTTTTCTCTTGCCAAGACATCATACATTCACTGATTGCATTAACTTAAAAGTTTTCTTTTACTCCTTTTGTAACAACTGCAAAACAGGTCTAACTAAATTAGGTGTGAACATAATTTAGTAACAAGTCCTTTAACTAAGTTTGTAGCAATCAAAGAATGCCAAGTAGTAAGTTTGCGGAATGAATTGGATGATTTGGAGAAGGAAAAGGTTAAAGTTTTGGGCAGATTGGATGAGCTCCGGTGACTGATTTCCCCTAACTTGGAGACTGCGTATGATATATTGGCAGAATCCCAAGTTCCTGCTGATACTAGTGATCCTTCTGATCTTCAAAAGGTAGAATCATAGGCATTTTTGTTCAGTGGGCATATATCCATTTTGGGCAACACTAAGAAGAACTAGGACAATGAATTGACACAATTGAAAAACATTTTTGGTGATATCTTTTTGCTAATGAACAAGGCTTAAGGATTGTGTGCTCATATGCAGAAGTATGTACATAAAATTTTTGCATGAACTTTGATATGCGGATCCTAGCCTTTGCCATTGATGTCAAAGGGGGAGAGGAAAATAGTGAAAAATGAGGAATTCAACTAAGGGGGAACAATTGTAAATCACAAAGTGTACATAGTAAGGGGGAGTTGTTCTAATACTTAGTCATTTTTCACTAAGCATTACCATAAATTCCAAAGGGGGAGATTGTTGGCAAGAGACACTACTAGGCATGTCAAGTGTTGTCATTGATGGCAACTAAATCCATCTTACACATCCGTATTTCATCAATGGATCATACCAGAAATCAGATTGCAGATTTGTCTAAGTCCGGATAGACAGGAATAGGGCATATGACAAGGTTCAGCATCCTAGTCTGCATTTCTCCAAAAGTAATCATATTATGTTGCAGATCTAAGGGATGTTTAGGGATGTCAGGGCTACCTAAATCTAAGCTCTTAGCCTACAATGATGAAGGGGTTGAAAGATACATGCATCTGAGTATTGGGTTCTGGTTAAACAGTTCAGTCCAGTGAAGAACAGGCCGACTAAGTGTTTGATCATTGTGCAAATTAAGAAAAGTTGTTGGTTGAGTAATTTGTGAGATCCAGTGGTATTGGCCAACATGTAAGGTGACTTGGATACAGGGGTTTTGGTCCACATTGGTGTATGTGCATGGATTTAACCGACAGAACAGTGTTAATAAAAAGTCTCTAAGTTTTTCTTAAGGCTGATTATAGTTGATGCAATTTCATGTAGCAAATATATATAATCGATGGAGCATTTCGTGTGGTGTAGTTGCAAATACAAAGGAATAAGTGTGAAGTATAGCAGAATCAAGTGCGAAGTGAAGAGATCTAAGCTCCAGATCATGGCAGAGCAGTGAAGAAGGGCAGAGAGAGATAAAGTGTGCAAAGTCATTGTATTGAGCTCAACCGGAACTGTAATCTTGCATTGTTAGATGCTATTCCTTAGTTCAAACATTCCAGTGAACTTTTGTAATTGTTTGTAGGCAATGAGCCTCTTTGAGCAGTGAGCTCTGGGAAGTGTGCCCGAAGGCATGTGCCTTCCCCATTTGTAATACTTTTAACAGAGTATAAATTCTTGTGGGTTAACCCCCACCGTGGTGTTTCCCTTAATCGGGTTTCCACGTAAAAAATCCTATTGTTATGTGTTTTGATTTTGTTTCTGCTCATGTGTTGTTGATTCATGCTTTCATGGTTATATCATTCATCTCTTAATAAGTGGTAAAGAAGTTTAAATGTAGCAAAGGATAAAAAAAATTGTGACAACTGATTCACCTCCCCGCCCCCCTCTTAGTTGTCTGCCCTAATTTCAACACACATAGCTTGAAGATGAAGAATCCACTGAAGAAGCCTCGAATAAACCACCTTTGGAACCTACATTAGCCTAAGATACCCAAACTACCTTACATCAAAAGCCTCCTCCTTTCCTTGAGCGCTTGGCTATGTAAAAGCAAACAACCCAAAATGATATTGTCCTTCTCATCTAGCTAAAAGATATAAGCATCAATATTCCCTTAATCCAAGCTATCAAGGATATTCCTATCTACACTAAGACTATTAGGGATCTTTGCATAAAGAAGCCATGAAGGAAGAGAATAGACCCTCAGACAGTACATGTTTTAGGTAATCTTGCTGATATCATGTTGGGTAATATAACTGTTCCTAAATATACAAATCTAGGTAGCCCAGTGGTGGATGTCAAGATCAATGGGACTCTGATTAAGAATACTTTGATAGATTTAGGTGCTGCAATTAATGTCATGACCAAGGAGACAATGCAGACACTCCAATTGAACAACCTTAGGCACACTCAGATAGTCTTGCAATTAGCTGATAGGTCTACAGTCAAACCTGAAGGAGTCATAGAAGATTTGGTCATTACATTAGATTCTTGGGAATACCCTACTGATTTCATAGTTTTGCAGCCAAAGGTTAATCTTGCTGGTTATCCTCTTATACTAGGTAGACCATGGCTTGCCACTGCTGATGCATTTATATGTTGCAGATCTGGTAACATGATCATATCTAATGGGACTGTGACCAAGAAATTAGTTTTATATCCACCAACCTAGCCATACCATGAGCTTAAACAAACCATTTAGCCTATCCTGGAAGATGAGGACACCTATTCCTTGCAAACCTTGATGACTATAGAACGTAGCCCCTTGTTGGATATCCCAGATGAAGATGAGTTAATTGCTCACGTTATATAAAATGATTGCGGGAGACATCCACAATAGCAAGACTGCCTATCTTGCTTACAAGACCCTTTGAGCAGCATAATACCTAGCAGTTCCTCAGAAGAAGTATCCCAAATATTTCATGTGTTATTACCCCAGCAATGCTTACCTGTATTACCCAACCTTGATATGTCTTATGTGCAAGTACTGTCCAAACAATTAGAAATCAAGCCAGATAAGATGTTAAATATTAAGAATACATTGACTGATGAACAACAACAATCCCTACATAAAATATTGCATACACACTCAGCATCATTCGCCTAGGATTACAGTGGCACAAAAGGCATTGATCCTACCTTATGCATGCACAAAATATATATTGATGATGGCTATAGACCCATCAGGCAGCAGCAGAGGTGCATGAACCTCACCCTCAGAGAGATTATGAAAGCTGAGCTTCAAAAGCTTCTCGATGCAGGCTTTATACCCCCCATTTAAGACAGTGAATGGGTTTCACCATTGGTCATAGTGCCCAAGAAAGGTGGTAAATAGAGAGCTTGTTTTGATTAAAGGGAAGTGAATATTGCTACCAGGAAGGATCGCTTTCCATTGTCGTTGATTGACCAAGTTCTTGACTCTTTAGCAGGCAAGAAATATTTTTCCTTTCTTGATGGTTTTAGTGGCTATAACCAGATTAAGATTGCTCCAGAGGATCGAGATAAGACAACCTTTACTTGCCCTTGGGGGACATATGCATACTCTGTCTTACCCTTTGGTTTGTGCAACGCTCCAGCTACATTTCAAAGAGCAATCCTCAATATTTTCTCTGATTTTGCCCATGATAGCATGGAGATTTAGATGGATGACTTCACGACATATCTTGACACATATGATAAAGCTTTACAGAATTTGGAGAAAGTGTTGAAAAGATGCACAAAGCAAAACCTCTCTTTGAGCAATGAAAAGTGTTTTTTGATGATGACACAAGGAGTAATCTTGGGACATTTCATCTCCAGTGCAGGAATACAAGTGGACCCAAAGAAGATTGAAGTTATTTCCACCCTACCTATTCCACAGAAAAAGAAGGATGTAAGGAGCTTCCTGGGACATGCAGGATACTACAGGAGGTTCATTCAGGATTTTAGCAAGGTTGTTGCACCTCTGTTTACCCTGTTGACCAAGGATAGTGAATTTGAATGGACACTAGATTGTCAGACTTCTTTTGAAAAGCTAAAATCATCTTTGACACAAGCTCCAGTTCTCTGGGCTCCAAATTGGACCCTACCTTTTCACATCAACACTAATGCATCCAACTTTGCCATTGGAATAGTTTTAGGCCAGCAAGAAGGCACTAAGGAATATGCCATATACTATGTAAGTAAAAAATTTTAAGGAGCTGAGTTAAATTACACTGTGACAGAGAAAGAGATGTTGGCAGTTGTTTATGCCATAAACAAATTTAAACACTACATTACTGGTTATCAAGTTTTCATCCACACAGATCATGCTGCAATTAGATATTTGATGAATAAGCCCATACTGGGTGGCAGGCTTAGCAGATGGTTATTGTTACTACAAGAATTTGACATCAAAATTATTGACAAGCTAAGTAAGGCTAATGTAGTTGTTGATTTCCTGCCTAGACTACCAACAATCAACAAAAGGGGTGGTTGATGACTCTTTTCCTGGTGAACATCTCTTTGCTCTCACCATACACACTCCTTGATATACAAATATAGCTAATTATTTGGTTTCAAGGCATATTCCAGGATACTTTTCTCCAAGGGAGAAGAGGTAGGTAGTTCACAAATGTTTTCCTTATTCATGGATTTCTAGATTTTTATTTTATACTAGACCAAATAATGTTATGCAAAGAAGTATCAAAGAAGATGAGGTGTTTGATACATTGAAGGCCTGTCATGATGAGCCTTGTGGGGGACATTTTGCAACCAAGAGGGCAACCTTCAAGATACTAACAATAGGGTATTACTTGCCAACACTTCATAAAGATGCTGTCAAGTACACTAGGAGCTGTGATAGATGTCAGAGAATGGGGAGGCCTACAAGAAGTGATGAGATGCCCTTGTAGCTGCAGATCTCATTAGCTCCTTTTAAGAAGTGGGAATTGGATTTTGTGGGTCCTATATCTCCTACATCCAACAACAAAGAATATATCCTGGTATGTACTGATTACTTAACTAAATGGGTTGAAGTGAAGGAATTATAGTTTGCCAGAGATGGCAATGTGGCAAAATTCCAATGAGGACATCTTCACTAGGTATGGTGTGCGAAGGGAGATAGTAACTGATCAAGGACCACAATTTACATCTGATTTAATCACCAAATTGGTTGAGGAATATCATATCAGACATAAGAAATCCACTCCCTACCATCCTCAATCCAATGGTCAGGTGGAAGTCACAAATAGGGATATTAAGAACATCTTGACAAAGACAGTGCAACTTCATAGAAGAGATTGGGTTTCTAGGCTCCCAGAATTTGTTTGGGCATACAGAATAGCCTGGAAGACAACTACAAGGTTTACACCTTATGAGGAGGTCTATGGCAAGACAACAATCCTACCTATAGAATTTGAACACAAAACCCTGAGGACAGCAATGGAACTAGGAATGGATTTGACCACAGCACAACAAGATAGGCTACAACATTTGAATGCTTTGGATGAAATCTGATTGGAGGCCATTCATCACATAAAGGTCATACAGAAACAAAGAGCAAAATGGCATGACAAGTACATCAAGACTAAAGAATTCACTACTGGTGATTGGGCACTCCTTTATGATTCAAGATACAAGGATTTCAAGGGCAAGCTTTAGTCTTGTTGGTTGGGACCCTATGAGATTAAACAAGTCTTTCCTAATGGTGTAGTTCAATTGTAGACCATTGATGCAGTTCAGTTTTCATTGCTTGTCAATAGGCACAGGCTGAAACTGTATAAAAAGCCACTTCAAAAGGATGACTTTCTTGTTTCTTTAGCTTCTTGGTATGGTACTCCTCACACTGCTGATGAAGACAACGTGACACCAAATGATATAGCTTCTGATGCTAATCCAACAACACTGTCTAGTGATGTGGAGGTTGAGTTGCAATACTCAACCCCTCTCACTGAAACCTATTTTTTTTTTATGCTTTATAAATCACATGCACACACAACACATTGTACATGATGACCACTGTCAATTTTAGAGGGACCTATTTTTCACATACCATAGGGACCTGTTGCAATTGGGCCTTGGTTTCCTATTCCTGCACATATTCAGTCGGGACCTATGCTGCAGGTGCCTATAACAACAAGTGTCTGTAGAGATTTTCAACCATTTGGCACACATTTCATTCTTCTTCCCGCGCACTTCCTTATTGCTCCATGTGCTTCAATCACCTTCAATAATCGAACGGTTGCGACATGTTTGTTCAAATTGTATTAACCAGTTGTTACATCAACTTTTACGGTTTGTTAAATCGAATAAATTTTGATGTACCTGCCACCCTCCCATCTACTCTATGCATATCACTCCACTTGTGCCAAATCAATGCTAATGTACTGATCTCCTTTTCTAAGGCGATCTGCTCCATGCTCTTCATAATCAATGCACATAATGTAACCTTTTAATGATTATCTTTAAAATTTCTATTTATATTCATTATTACTAAAAGTTTATCTCATGCATGCGGCAATATATCACCCTTTTCATGTAATCATTACTCTTTCATCCTTGCACATTCATTCGTGAAGTATGGTCACTTCACCTTTCAGTTTGGGGGAGGAGTATATGGTCAATTTTTATTTTTTTTACTGTCAATCAAATTTTTAAGCTGATGTCAAGGTTTTCCTATGGCATTTTCCATGATAGTCGACCTTCTTGAATTGTGAGCTTGTTATTTCCCTATGAGTGAGACGAATTTCAAATTTTTACTAGCAAAGAACTCTAAAGGATACATTTGGGGGTGAAAGAATTGACAGGCAGTTTTCTGAGGTGGTAAAGTTGAAATCAGGCAGAGTTACGAATTGATAAGAGTGCAGAATATAGGTGTAATGGGGGTGATGTAATCAGAAGAGAACCATCTATGCATAAGGAGATATTTGAAGATGTATTGGTTCTCCCACTCTTTACTAGAGTGGGGTGGTTAGACTATTTTCTAAAACTAACAGAGTATGATAATGATATGGCAAGGATTTTGCAACAACTCTGCAGTATTACAAATTGACAATGAGGGGATTAGTTGTGGACGCCTCTGAAATAGCTATTGCCCAAGTCACCAGATTACCATGAACAAGGTCTGAGTATCCAGCCCATGCTAATGCAGCAACGACGAGGGAGGAATTTTGTGAGCGTGGTGAGAACCTGGATTCGACCACACAAGGCACAAAAAGATTATCCCTTCCATTCTTCTAGGAGAAATGTGCTTCATATATTATCAGATATATCACTTGTGATGGTAGACATAAACTGTTGTATACTACACACTTGAAGTTGTTGAATCACGTGCGCCATGACAAACTGGTTAATGTTCCCAATTATCTGTACAATATGTTGAAGAGAATGGCATTTGAGTATCAGAAAAGACAAATAGAGACTACATTGTCTCATCATTGTTTGGTAGCTCTACTGGTTAAAAGAAGTTTGATAATCCAACACCCATATGTTAGCTGGGATGCTTTTAAACAATACAAGGATATTTCAGAATTATTGGAAGTAGATGAGCCTTAATAGGAGCCGGAACCAGAAGCTGAACCTAATGTTGAACCAGAGGTTGAACCTGAAGTTGAGTCTAAATAGGAAGAGCCGCAGGAGGAAATTCCTCCGGAAACTAGGCCAGTGACAATAAAAGAAACCTCAATTCCTAACCCTAAACCCATGAGGGGAACTATGAGAAGTGATGCTTCTACTTCTTCTAGGAAGAAGAAGAGTAAGAAGAATGTAGAGAAGCATAGGAGCATTGAGAAAGAGAAGGGTGCATGGGAGAGGAAGAAGAGGAGAAGTCATAAAAAGAGAAAAAGTGAAGAGAAGCCAGAAACTGTCACACCTAGATGTTCAGGAAGGCTAAGGAGGCAGAATGTAGAAAAAAGAGTTGATGAGGAACAAAGGGAAGCAGAAAAGGAGGAAGCACCGAAGCAAGATCCAACATTGTTGGATACAACTTCAGAGAAGGAAGGAAATGTCCCTGGGAATACTCCTACTAATGCGAGTATACCTACTAAATGAAGAAGGTATGTTTCTTCATCCTCTAGTTCTGATTCAAAGGACATTTTCATTGCACAAATAATGGGAAAAACAGTTATTGGCAGTCCTGTTAGAGAAATTTTTAATGTTACTGGAAATAAGGATGAAGGCTTTGATTTTGAACAAGAAAAAGAGTTGTTAGAAGATAGAAATATGAGGCAAGAGCTTCAATAAGCCCTTAATAGAATTAAACAATTAGAAGAACAAGTAAAACAGTATGAGGAAAAGGATATGGAAAAAGAGATAATAATAAAAGAATTGGAGGAGAAAATTCAAACATATGGTCACAACACTAACATGGATCTCTTGGCACAAGTGATTGACAGTAAAATGGAAAATGAGGAAAAAGAAGCTCCAATCCTACAGCCTCCTGTAATAAGACCTCCAACATACCTTACTATTCTATCTCCGGGTTTTGAATTGATGAAGTTCAATGATGAATTCAAGCAAGAAAAAGAAAACTGGGAGAAGGAGAAACAAATTCTTAATGCATCAGTAGAAAGAAAAAATGTTGAGTTAAAAAGGTTGGAAGGGAAGCTAATAGAGGTAGTTGACAGGGCAATTCAAATCATAGAATGCAGACCTCCACCAAGAGTTTATGCCTTATTTCTCAAAGAAAAGTTTCTTAGTTTTCAATTCAATAGATTTATCAATGATCAGTCTATTTCTATCTATTCAAGGCATGATTTTTTCCAGTTATTTCAAGGAGTCAGTTTGAAAGAACAAGATCAGTTGTGTGAATACTGTTTGCACAATTATTTGATGGAAGAAGATACAGAGTGGAACCCCTTGATCTATGCTGGTGATCTTCAAGTCAGAGCACTGATGTCTTACCTCAGAAATGAGCAGCTTAGAGGGGAGCTAATGGATAAATATGAGGAACAGGAAAAGAAAGTGCCACTGCAGATTAGGAAAGAAGCCTTGAATCCTGAAGTGATCCTGACCTAATGGCTAACACTACTTTCTCACAAGGGTCCAGGTAAGGTAATTATGGATTTAATACTTAGGGATTATAGAAGGATACAACGGTTGGCCGTATCTTTCATTCAGAATTGCAAGAGGTATGTGCAGAATAGATGGGATAGTTTGACCCCAGAATTGCAAAAGAAAGAGTCTCACTCTCTCCACAACTTTATGAATATGTTTAAGAGGTTGTGCAAGTATATCCATATCTTAGAGCAAAAATGAGTGGAATGGCTACCCCTTACTTATCACCCTCCTATTCTTCTTTATCCAGTACCACACTAGGCAGGAGGAAGAGGTGATGAGTGCAGGTGTGCTGAATTAATCAGGATGGAGAAACTTGCATTTTACAATGGTTTTTATCTCAAACAGGGACAGGGGGTCAAAGAAGATATGGATCTGAGGCGGATAACATTGCATTATAACCTTTTCCCCTGGGTGTTTTATTGAATATTTTGTTTGAGGACAAGCAAAAGTCTAAGTTGGGGGGAAATGATGGGTTCAAATGTTGACTTCTTTTATGTTATTTCTTATGCTTCTAGACTTTATACCTATGATATTTCAAATACTTTTTCTAAGACATTACCACCATAATATGTTGTCTTTTATATATATTATGCAAACCTTGAACCTAAGTTGCCAATATGAAACATGTGATAACATTTGTCAATTGAATGAGTTAGACATAAGTATGTATGTATATAAATGGGATTTTGTAGATTAATTATGAAGGCTATTTTGTATGCATATGTTTTATGGATTAACCATGTGTAGCAGCAAGTAGGTAGCATTAAGGAGAGGAGAATTTGGAACACATTGCAAAACAGAGCATTGAAGGAAGTCACAATTAAGCATCAACTAAAGCTAAATGTAATCATCATGGAAGAATAAATACAAGAGAAGAAGAAGACTTGTTCTAAGATTCTAATCGTATCTCATGTATTTTCATTCATGAGCCATTGTGTGAGAATTTTTGTTTGAATAGGACTTTGCTTCCTTTGTTTCAGTTAGATTAATAAATTGATCTCAAACCTATACCCCGATATCTAAGGATGAATTGATGATCAAAGTTAGTTGGTAGTTGCATCGACTCTCCCATTTTTGTATAAGTTAGAGGGATGAGTTCGACGGAGAGTTAGTTTTTAAGTCAAGTTCATTATCTACTGCTAAAACGGTTACTCTATTTTTATGTTGTAAGATGTAAGGACCCGACTCATCCTAAATATAATAACATTAAACTCTAATTTTAAAAAAATACCAATGAATAAAAAATTTGATTTGCAGATGTAGGAAATAAGAAATTCTTCCAGAAGTGCTTAATGTATGCTATAGCAATGCAATGAAACTTGAAATTTAGTTTCCTAGAATCATCAGGTTCTTAAAAGATCACCAATTTTAAATCTAGTGAAGAGAGAGGACATTATGAGAGAAGGTACATTATGGAAGATAACCTAGAAGAACAACGGATCAGTTCATACCTTAAGTCATGCATTACATCCTGCATTCATTTTCGATAGCTTGCTTCTCCTCTAGTAACTGTATCCTTATCATATGCACAAAATTAACTTAACAATCTCATGTTAACACAACTCAATAATCACTATTCAGAGAATTAAGATCACGATGCTAATTGTAGAACACCCTACATCTTGGGGACCTGAGTACTGGGGGCATCCTTCGCCGTCCAAACTGCCTACATACCTTGTATCCACGGGATCAAGGCCCCCTCCTTCGGATGTGACTAACGCGGGGAATGCGAACATGTAGTTCTATTTTGCACTATGTTTGATGTAACCGTGAGCGGGTACCCAGCCCTTTCTAGGGTTATTCCCTGCCCCAGACAGTTCTTCGTCAGCTGCCACCCACTCGGTGCAATAGGGACGGAAGTTAGTCCACTACCACAAACACCTAAAGGGGTGTTTGTCAGCTAGTCTTAGTGTGGAGGAATCCCTATAAGGTGTCTACCCATGAAATCTAGCTTACTTCCCCAAGCCAAATTAGGTAATTTTCATGACTAAGTCCATTCCTGATCCCCTAGTACTTTCACCACGATCTGCAACGGCAAGGTGAAAGCATATGATAGATAGCATTTCTAGCTTGGCCTAGTTGCCCTATCTGACATTTCACATATCCTCCCCGATCTATACTCACATGTCAATAAGCCTCATTTTCTGATAGTATGCTTGGAGTATTTTCCAAATGAGCATCATGGTAATCATTGTTTCAATAGACTAGAATGATACTAAGTTGATGTCATCAATTCATAATAAAACATAAACTAGAAAATATATAATGCATATAAAAGTTTGGTCTTAAGAGAGACTAGGAAATCTTATTCATACAAGTGAATAATTGATACAACTTCTTGCATGATCAATACTTACTTTTAATTGGACCCAATGAGGACTTTAATAAAAGTTGTCAATTAAGACAATTATCCCAACAAGAGGTTTACTTGAAACTCCCTAAACGGGTTTATACTTTAACATAACTAACTAACCTTCATTGTTAATAAACATTCACCAATTATTAAGCAATTTATATTCTAACATCATTATTGGAAATATTGTTTTACTATAGAACTACTTATAACTTACAAGACAACTATACTACTTGAATGATCCACCCCGAACATATTTATGTCCTATGCATTCATAATAATACTTTTCTTTAATCAATTCAAAAAGCATGAGACTTTGAAGGATACTTGATCAATCAAATACATAATGATCTATTCTAATACCATATAAGGAATTATTGATAACTAAATTGTTGTAATTAAACATTGTTCAATAGTATAGTACAAAATCAATTCCTTGCATAATCATTTCAACTTACTTAGATTTGAAAACGGATAAGAATTTATGATATTTGAGTTTAAATAAGTTTCTCAACTTAAACTTTTCTAAATGTTAACCCTATTAGTCAAATAAATTTTACTTCTTTCCATAAGTCATTGATAACTTATTGGAATAAAAGAATTTATCCCAAATCACTAAGTTTTTCAATTTGTACCTCCTTGTATCCTTTAAGGTTTGACAATTACTTATGCAGTCATGATTTATTTCCAATTAGTATTCTCACTTTAATCTTATAGCAAGATTATTTATGATATAACATCATTTGCTATGTTAATAGGTAATTATAAGGATACTATAGCTTAATCTTAAGTTTAATCTTACATGGAAATTGGCGTGATATTGTAGGATTGAAAATACCAATATTGCCTAAAGAAAATAAATTGTGTTGTCCTTAAGATTGTTGGCAACAATCACTCCTATTTATTTTATAGTTAGTCCTAAGATGAGACATACCTAGCTTAATACATTTTAATACAGATGTAACTTTTCACACCAATGTACACAGTGTCAATGGTTTGCAGTTTCTCTATAGTGGATACAGGACCTTGCCAAGGCCAAGTGAGAAGTTATCAGTTATTAGATTACTACAATGCACTTGGATGGTACGACTATTGATGAAGACCCTGATATGTTATTAATGGAAACCCATCATTCCCAACTGTTTTACCCATAGAAACTACCTATATGTTGAATCAAAAGTTTGTCAGAAGTATAGTTTCTGTGAAAGCTTCTTTGTCTTGGTAATCTGTACATGCCAATGCCTTATTGTTGTAAATTCGCTTTACTAGTTCTACCCATAATGCCTTTCAGACAATTTTAAGAAAATACGACTAGCGGGTGTAAAGACCAACTCCTCAACCTTTGCCAGCATCCTCACTGCTAGTGCACAAATTGAAGTTTAGGAATAGGGTAAAGAAAACATAAGGGTAAGACAATTTTTGCCAGATATTATAGTTGGAAATGGTCTGTAAACATGTATGCAAAACGTGGATAAATAGACAATGCATGCAAACTGTTTGACATAATGCCTTAAAGAGATGTCTTCTAACGAAAAGTAAAGATTGCAGGATCTGAACAAAATGGATTAGTTGAAAAGGCTTTAGAAACTTTCAAGAAAATGCAATTGGCAGGCGTAAAGCCAAAATCCTTAACCTTTGCCAACGTTCTCCCTGCCTGAGCCCAATGGGCACTTAGGAATAGGGTATGGACTTTTATCATAGCATAAGGAAAAGTTTGTCAGCTATTGTCATTGAAAATACTCTAGTAGACATATATGCAAAATGAGGAAGCACAGATAAGGCACGTCAATTGTTTGATAGAATGCCTCACAAAAATGTCATCTTGTGGAATTTGTAGGTTCTCATAAAATAGATTTGTTGAAAAGGCTTTAGAAACTTTTAAGCAAATGCGACTGGTGAGTGTAAAGGCACATGCAAATGTTGGCGTGAAGTGTAAATAGGTTTGTACTGTGATTGATACATAACGTCAACACAAACAATGGCGTCAAACATTCAGTGGTGTTGATGTGTGTAGTGGTGGACTGTAAACAAATCATAGACCCACATCTTTGGCTTTATGAATGAGGTTATTCAAATTGGAAATAGGGCATGGTCGTCCGTCAAGGCAGAACAGAGGGGAGTTTTTGTCAGATCCAATGCCAAAATGGGAACTTTAAGACAGAGTATGGACATTCATCAAAACATACTTGAAAAAGAAATTTCACTAGATACAATTTTTTTTAGAATGCACTGGTAGACACGTATGCAGAATGTGGAAGCCTAGACAAGGCACATGAACTATTTGACAGAATGCCTCAGATGGAAGTCATTTTATGAAATATAATGATTCTAGGATAAGCAAAAAACGGGGATGCTCCCAAAATGAAGCTCTCGAGAACACATCCTAACATTGTAAGCTTTGCTTGTGTTCTAGGTGCACGCAGCGTGCAGGTTTAGTGGATGAGATTGTACATACTTCAATAATATGAGTAACCCTTATTGCATTACAACTACACGGTGCTGGCAATCTTGAGGACACCCTAAACTTTATCATTAAAATTCTGATTAAGCCTAAGT
The DNA here is from genome assembly GCA_027924645.1 of Cunninghamia lanceolata. Taxonomy (NCBI): domain Eukaryota; kingdom Viridiplantae; phylum Streptophyta; class Pinopsida; order Cupressales; family Cupressaceae; genus Cunninghamia; species Cunninghamia lanceolata. The sequence goes on from BSBN01001588.1 coordinate 518,155, forward strand.
GATTGTTCAGATGTGTTTTCTAGGTGTCTGTAGATCACATACGAATATAGGTTTTTAAAGTGCAGCAATGTTATTATTTGTGAAATCACACTCATCAGACGACATATAAGAAGGCAACTACAGTACTCTGGTTAGAACATACCTTGAACAAAGTGGAGAGAACGAAATCAAAGGGTTGAAAATTAGAATCAAGATAAATATGCTTAAGCGAGAGGTAAGTCTTCTAAGCTTTTCCATGACTTTGTTCAGAGGAAGCACATGAAACAAGAACTTACTACCGTGCAGCTAAAGGATGAGCCTATTGCAGAAGATGTTAACGAGATTGAAGAAGCATGTTAAATTTCATTGAAACTTTTATAATATGTTGCAACCTACACATTCTATGTGAATTTCTATATATGTAAAATCTTTATAACCAAATTTCAATATTAACTTTACAAAAAAAAATTCAACTGAGAATTCATGAAATCATAAAAACCAGAGCTATTTAATAGAATTATAAAAATAAAGAGAGAGGACTGATCTTACAAAATTCTCCAGCACTCCCAAAACTAGAGATGATCCTTCTTCATCAAATCATTGCAATTTATAGAAAAATCCATGCATCCTCCACTCTTGTTTTTTAATGATAATGCATCATTCACCCTCTTAGTTTAATGATAATGCTTCCTCCACTTTCTTTGTTTAATGATAATGCATCCTTCACCTTCTTTATTTAATGATAATGCTTCATCCACTCTTGTTATTTTAATGATAATCTTATCCTCAATTTTTTAATGGTGTCCATATTATTTGTATTTTTAATTTTCAAATTAGACTGCAAAAATTGAGTTGTGACATCCTTCTCCCCTAAATTTATGCATCGTCCCGATGCATATAAGGTTAAAACATATACATATAGATATAACCATCATTTACTATCAATATGCTTGCCTACCTTCATAGTCCATCCCCCAACAAAGTAGTCTATCATAGAGTATCATCTAAATATAATTGTTGTATCATCTAAACATCAGTGAAGTTAGAGTTCATAATGAAAATTCTACTAGGTAACCTGATTGAGCATATCCTTGTAGCTTGTCCTCGAGTCCGGAATGTTGAATGTTCATTTGAATTTTACTGTGTCTAGAATAAACACTTGCAATTCACTTTAAACTCCCATCATCAAAGATAAATCAACTTTTGAAGTGCGGTCAATAAAAATTTACCCTTGGTAATCTAGATCTTTATCAAAAAATTTAGTTGCATTTGAAGTTTACTCCAACATGTGCTAGAATCCAAGAGTAATTATGCACCACTGTAGATTAGAAGAATTATATTCTCTTAGTCAATCTGTGTACTCAGGAAATAGCCAATCCGGGCTAAAGTGTCCAAAACTGGACATACTGAAATAAAGCCAACCGGGCTCTTCTGTCCTTTGGGCAAATTGGTAAATGCAGTTCAGTCACACTGTTCTCTTCACTTTCATCTTCTAAAGAAACTTTTGTAACATTACGAAACATCACAAGGTTCAGGCTTAGATTTCAAGTTTTCATTTTCTTTTCTGCATGCTACAAGTGACTTCTCCAACTGATTAACATATTCTTTGAATCATGTTACTGTTCTCCCTTTTCATTTCTTTCAAACCATCTTTTGTTCCTCTCTCTATTTCCAACAACTTTGAATTTACATCTTTTTGATTTTGCACAATTCTCCAAAATAATGGCCAAACGGCCTACATTGGTCAAATGGATCAAATCTTTATCCAATAGGAAAACACAACAGCCATACGAGCTAAATAGGACAGGAATCATTATGCTCCAATCTAGGATGCATAAACATAATAGCCAAATGGGCTAAAGAGGACAGGAATCATTACGCTCTGGCCAAAGACTTTTGACTCCTTCGGGATCAATCTAGATCCATGAGTCACTTCCTGGAGACCACAGTCCGCCCAAGCATTGTGCTAAGGATGTCAACCAGGGAATACAATATTGACTTGTACACACCTCAGTATTGACAAAGCCGGTACAAGTAATCCACCCTAGGGATTCTTCTGAGTACTAGTGACTTCCATTATTCTGATATCATATAGACATTACTTTTAAATGAATTCATGCTCAAGCGCACACATCAAGACTCAAGTGAAAGATAACAATTCTAGCTATCATGCATGCCTATTTATCAAAAACTCTTCCAAACTTTTCATCCATGTCTCTTTGCAACTATCACATCAATTAGTGCCACCTTAGGGCTTATTATCTAAAAGTAGTGCTAGCATCCCAAAATTAATAGTAGCTTCCCAAAATAGGAGTCCATGAATGTCATCAGTTTCTCAAAAGTCAATAGCTATCTCTAGTACTCATCATATAGTCTCAAGGATTTATGAAAGCTGCAAGGAAGTGCCAATAAAAGAGGAGGACTTAAATGTTGATGATAAAGTGTGCATAGAGGATAGAGAAAGATGTGAATTTATGCGTAAATTGGAATATAGAAATGAGGAGATTTGTATACATCTTTTTCGATGTAACGAACCTCCTAGGTCCATTTTAGCTTCCTCTGGGTCTTTATCTGATGTTGAACAGCGCACATCAAAGAGGTCTCGGAAGACATCGACAAATGGTAGCTCAATTAACTTGACAGTTTTCTGGATGCACAACTATGTATCAATTGAAGATGATGGTGTGGGAGTCCCTTGGTGTGGTGAAGGAAAATCAGAAGCTTCATAAAGGCATAATGGAACGGGTCAATGAATTGGCCACTTTAGCCGTCTTGAATGTTTTCCCTGAGGATAGTCTGTGGGTTATGGATACTGAATTTTATGAAAATCGAGATATTGCTGAGGAGCTATCAAAGCAAGAAATGGAAAATGAGCAATTGGAGGAAGGATTCAAAGGGACACTTTTGACATCAACTATCCCTGCTCAAGTGGTTGCAATAGATGAATGGAGGATATACTTGGAAAGGAAGTATGCCAAGAGGTCTCCAAAGCATGTTGTTGATATTTTTCCCCTTGTCTTTATCAAGATCTAAGGTGGGAGATATAGTGGATAAGAATATGATAGGATAAGGATAAGACAGTGGATAAGATGTGCAAGGATATTTTGGATGTGGATGAAGGATATGGTTTTGCTCCCAAGTGTAGGGATACAAAATGAATGGAGAAGGGATTACGCATGACGCCCACAAGGGGTTTTCATCATGGTCTTCTTAGTGCCAAGTAACTAAGAAATAAAGATGGTTTTCAGGGCCCTCTCAAGAACCCCTCCCCACGTTTCCTAATACCTTGCGTTTGTTTAAGGTGTTACCCTCCAAGAGGGAGATATGCAAGAAACAGACACATAGATCTAGGAGGATGGATGGATTATGACTGTCCCATACCAGTCCCATCTGCAACCCCATCCTCACAATAGAATTTCCCTAGGTCACCTACTCCCCCATACAACCTGCCAGGGCCCTACCTATATATGGTAGTTTTACAGAAGTCACATTACTCCACACATGCCAACAGTTGTAAAATTAAAAATGCCTCAAATCAAGAAGGATTAAGTGAAATAAGTCAATAAGTTAAATCCTCAATAAAACAAGCCAAAAAGTGAAGATCAAAGACAGCAACTATTGCAACATCCCAAGTTCAACAAAGAACAAGTCCTTGAGGCAAAAGGACCATCTCAAAATTTAAATAAAGAAATATAATACTGTGGCTTAACACTTAAGTAAAATCTTTAACACAAGAATAAATAATGCAACAATCTCATAAAATTTGCACATTACAAGCACAGTGTAGCCTTACAACAAGACCACCTAAGGGGAGTACAGAACTTGGTGGACTTTTATCGCTCAAATAGTTGAATCGTACAGTGGTCTTAAACCACATAGAGAAAAATGATAATCACCATGTCACGTTAAGCATTCACCATAAAACTTGAAACAACCTTAGCATACTTCTATATCGAAAATCCAAATGAATAGCCATATGACCCCATACAACCCAGGGTATGCCATTCTAAAAAGATTACAATGTGTCACAAGAGGAATTAGCCATGGAATATGATATTCACTTCACAAGTCTTACGGTTGTCATGTCCCCAACTATTGTTGTCCCATTACACATATCATTACTGACATCAAGCTATCCACTTCACCTTCTAAGGCGAGTTTACTTACGACCTTATCATTTCTTTTTTATGTTTCTATCCATGTTTGTCATTAACTGGACGATCATTAGATCACAAGAGGGGGAATACTATTAGTCTTATTTCTTAATTCTGACCATGCTTTAGGTTAGCGGACCTTTAGGCCCAGTGTCCGAACCAAAAGCTCTGATACCACATGTAAGGACCCGACTCATGCTAAATCAAATAACATTAAACTCTAATTTCAAAAAAATACCAATGAATAAAAATTTTGATCTACAGATGTAGGAAATGTGAAATTCTTCCAGAAGTGCTTAATGTATGCTATAGCAATGCGATGAAACTTGAAATTTAGTTTCCTAGAATCATCAGGTTCTTAAAAGATCACCAATTTTAAATCTAGTGAAGAGAGAGGACATTACGAGAGAAGGTACATTATGGAAGATAACCTAGAAGAACAACGGATCAGTTCATACCTTAAGTCATGCATTACATCCTGCATTCATTTTCGATAGCTTGCTTCTCCTCTAGTAACTGTATCCTTATCATCTGCACAAAATTAACTTAACAATCTCATGTTAACACAACTCAGTAATCACTACTCAGAGAATTAAGATCACAATGCTAATTGTAGAACACCCTACATCTAGGGGACCTGAGTACTGGGGGCATCCTTCGCCATCCAGACTGCCTACATACCCTGTATCCACGGGATCAAGGCCCCCTCCTTCGGATGTGACTAATGCGGAGAATACGAACATGTAGTTCTATTTTGCACTATGTTTGATATAACCGTGAGTGGGTACCCAACCCTTTCTAGGGTTATTCCCTGCCCCAGACAGTTCTTCGACGGCTACCACCCACTCGATGCAACAGGGACGGAAGTTAGTCCACTACCACAAACACCTAAAGGGGTGTTTGTCAGCTAGTCCTAGTGTGGAGGAATCCCTATAAGGTGTCTACCCATGAAATCTAGCTTACTTCCCCAAGCCAAATTAGGTAATTTTCGTGACTAAGTCTGTTCTTGATCCCCTAGTACTTTCACCATGATCTGCAAGGGCAAGGTGAAAGCATATGATAGATAGCGTTTCTAGATTGGCTTAGTTGCCCTATCTGACATTTCACATATCCTCCCCGATCTATACTCACGTGTCAATAAGCCTCGTTTTCTGATAGTATGCTTGGAGTATTTTCCAAATGAGCATCATGGTAATCATTGTTTCAATAGACTAGAATGATACTAAGTTGATGTCATCAATTCATAATAAAACATAAACTAGAAAAGATATAATGCATATAAAAGTTTGGTCTTAAAAGAGACTAGGAAATCTTATTCATACAAGTGAATAATTGATACAACTTCTTGCATGATCAATACTTACTTTTAATTGGACCCAATGAGGACTTTAATAAAGTTGTCAATTAAGACAATTATCCCAACAAGAGGTTTACTTGAAACTCCCTAAACGGGTTTATACTTTAACATAACTAACTAACCTTCATTGTTAATAAACATTCACCAATTATTAAGCAATTTATATTCTAACATCATTATTGGAAATATCGTTTTACTATAGAACTACTTATAACTTACAAGACAACTATACTACTTGAATGATCCACCCCGAACATATTTATGTCCTATGCATTCATAATAATACTTTTCTTTAATCAATTCAAAAAGCATGAGACTTTGAAGGATACTTGATCAATCAAATACATAATGATCTATTCTAATACCATATAAGGAATTATTGATAACTAAATTGTCGTAATTAAACATTGTTCAATAGTATAGTACAAAATCAATTCCTTGCATAATCATTTCAACTTACTTAGATTTGAAAACGGATAAGAATTTATGATATTTGAGTCTAAATAAGTTTCTCAACTTAAACTTTTCTAAATGTTAACCCTATTAGTCAAATAAATTTTACTTCTTTCCATAAGTCATTGATAACTTATTGGAATAAAAGAATTTATCCCAAATCACTAAGTTTTTCAATTTGTACCTCCTAGTATCCTTTAAGGTTTGACAATTACTTATGCAATCATGATTTATTTCCAATTATTATTCTCACTTTAATCTTATAGCAAGATTATTTATGAAGATTATTTATGATATAACATCATTTGCTATGTTAATAGGTAATTATAAGGATACTATAGCTTAATCTTAAGTTTAATCTTACATGGAAATTGGCGTGATATTGTAGGATTGAAAATACCAATATTGCCTAAAGAAAATAAATTGTGTTGTCCTTAAGATTGTTGGCAACAATCACTCCTATCTATTTTATAGTTAGTCCTAAGATGAGACATACCTAGCTTAATACATTTTAATACAGATGTAACTTTTCACACCAATGTACACAGTGTCAATGGTTTGCAGTTTCTCTATAGTGGATACAGGACCTTGCTGAGGCCAAGTGAGAAGTTATCAGTTATTAGATTACTACAATGCACTTGGATGGTACTACTATTGATGAAGAACCTGATATGTTATTAATGGAAACCCATCATTCCCAACTATTTTACCCATAGAAACTACCTATATGTTGAATCAAAAGTTTGTCAAAAGTATAGTTTCTGTGAAAGCTTCTTTGTCTTGGTAATCTATACATGCCAGTGCCTTATTATTGTAAATTCACTTTACCAGTTCTACCCATAATGCCTTTCAGACAACTTTAAGCAAATACGACTAGCGGGTGTAAAGACCAACTCCTCAACCTTTGCCAGCATCCTCACTGCTAGCGCACAAATTGAAGTTTAGGAACAGGGTAAAGAAAACATAAGGGTAGGGCAATTTTTGCCAGATATTATAGTTGGAAATGGTCTGTAAACATGTATGCAAAACGTGGATATATAGACAATGCATGCAAACTGTTTGACATAATGCCTTAAAGAGATGTCTTCTAACGGAAAGTAAAGATTGCAGGATCTGCACAAAATGGATTAGTTGAAAAGGCTTTAGAAACTTTCAAGAAAATACAATTGGTAGGCGTAAAGCCAAAATCCTTAACCTTTGCCAACATTCTCCCTGCCTGAGCCCAATCGGCACTTAGGAACAGGGTATGGACTTTTATCATAGCATAAGGAAAAATTTGTCAGCTATTGTCATTGAAAATACTCTGGTAGACATATATGCAAAATGAGGAAGCACAGATAAAGCACGTCAACTGTTTGACAGAATGCCTCACAGAAATGTCATCTCGTGGAATTTGCAGGTTCTCATAAAATAGATTTGTTGAAAAGGCTTTAGAAACTTTTAAGGAAATGCGACTGGTGAGTGTAAAGGCACATGCAAATGTTGGAGTGAAGTGTAAATAGGTTTGTACTGTGACTGATACATAACGTCAACATAAACAATGGCGTCAAACATTCGGTGGTGTTGATGTGTGTAGTGGTGGACTGTAAACAAATCATAGACCCACATCTTTGGCTTTATGAATGAGGTTATTCAAATTGGAAACAGGGCATGGTCGTCCGTCAAGGCAAAACAGAGGGGGATTTTTCTCAGATCCAATGCCAAAATGGGAGCTTTGAGACAGAGTATGGACATTCATCAAAACATACTTGAAAAAGAAATTTCACCAGATACATTTTTTTTTAGAATGCACTGGTAGACACGTATGCAGAATGTGGAAGCCCAGACAAGGCACGTGAACTGTTTGACAGAATGCCTCAGATGGAAGTCATTTTATGAAATACAATGATTCTAGGATAAGCACAAAATGGGGATGCTCCCAAAATGAAGCTCTCGAGAATACATCCTAACATTATAAGCTTTGCTTGTGTTCTAGGTGCACGCAGCGTGCAGGTTTAGTGGATGAGATTGTACATACTTCAATCATATGAGTAACCCTTATTGCATTACAACTACACAGTGCTGGCGATCTTGAGGACACCCTAAACTTTATCATTAAAATTCTGATTAAGCCTACGTGATTGTTCAGATGTGTTTTCTAGGTGTCTGTAGATCACATACAAATATAGGTTTTTAAAGTGCAGCAATGTTATTATTTGTGAAATCACACTCATCAAACGACATATAAGAAGGCAACTACAGTACTCTGGTTAGAACACACCTTGAACAGAATGGAGAGAACGAAATCAAAGGGTTGAAAATTAGAATCAAGATAAATATGCTTAAGCGAGAGGTAAGTCTTCCAAGCTTTTCCATGACTTTTTTCAGAGGAAGCACATGAAACAAGAACTTACTACCGTGCAGCTAAAGGATGAGCCTATTGCAAAAGATGTTAACGAGATTGAAGAAGCATGTTAAATTTCATTGAAACTTTTATAATATGTTGCAACCTACACATTCTATGTGAATTTCTATATATGTAAAATCTTTATAACCAAATTTCAATATTAACTTTACAAAAAAAAAATTCAACTAAGAATTCATGAAATCATAAAAACCAGAGCTATTTAATAGAATTATAAAAAGAAAGAGAGAGGACTGATCTTACAAAATTCTCCAGCACTCCCAAAACTAGAGATGGTCCTTCTTCATCAAATCCTTGCAATTTATAGAAAAATCCATGCCTCCTCCACTCTTGTTTTTTAATGATAATGCATCATTCACCCTCTTAGTTTAATGATAATGCATCATCCACTTTCTTTGTTTAATGATAATGCATCCTCCACCTTCTTTGTTTAATGATAATGCTTCATCCACTCTTGTTATTTTAATGATAATCTTATCCTCAATTTTTTAATGGTGTCCATATTATTTGTATTTTTAATTTTCAAATTAGACTGCAAAAGTTGAGTTGTGACATAAGATCTAGACATGTTTTATTGAATACTTGATTTGAGAAGATTTTGCTTTGATATGAAGTGAATACAACCATGTGTCATGAGAATCTGAAGTAGCTTTAGTGTCCAGATTAAGTGAGATATTTCCTATTTTCAGTAGTTGTAATTCATGAACAAGTGCATATTTTAAGTCCTCTAGAGGTTAGTGTCAATTCTTTTATCATTCTGTGTATTTTGAGTTAATTCTGTAATTCTCTGTTGAATATAGTTATCTTCAGCTTATGCTGAAGGAACCCGTAGCAACTGGATTTTAAACTATTATTGTTGTTCTTACATTTATGTGAAATTCAGTAAATTAGGTTAATTAGAATAAGTCTGTATGAGTTAGTTTCAGATAGAAATGAGTCTTGAAGGCATATATAATGTAGACATCATCATAAGCTTACTCTCCCTGGTCGATAATTCAATGTAGGAATGCAATGATAGAGTGGATTGTTCATATAGGTTTACGCCTGAATTTTGTTTAAGTCTACAACGCATTAGTTTTCCTCTACACAAACCATGCCCTGACATCAATCATAAATAGGGGTTTTTAGTTTCAACTTAGTAAATAAATCTTACTTGAATCATTTGACATTTGAGGAACACCCAGCATTGGGTCAATTCACTACTTCTCCAATACTAATTTTGAAAGTGTAAATATTTTAGACAAATATGGTTTAGAGTTGACTTGATTGGGTAAACAATTTCCTTGAGCATTGGACTATTTTTATCAAGAAAATATGAGTATATATTTACTCATATATGTGTATATGTATATTGTTAATACATATACACATATATAGATAAATATATGTGTTTAATGAATGCATTTCGTTTGGAATAGAAGTAGAACCAGTCACTGCATTTCTGGTTAGAAAATAAACTCTTTCAAACAACAAATATTCTATACAATACCATTGAAACAATTAGGTTTGAATGCATGAAAATGGTCTGATGTAAATCAAGCCATGAACTATTTTGGAACAACAAAAATAAGTTTTGTTTATGAGTCGGTTTGGCCAAATAAGTATAACCACCGTAGTATTTCTTTAACAACATTTTACTTTTACTTTTGAAACACCTTTAAAGGTAGAGTAGTATTTTATTTTAAAACAAGTAAAGGAAATGACATGTGGCTAAGTTCACTCTGATTACGAAGTCACCCTGCATACAGAAAGCCGGTAGTTAGAAGCTCAATCCTTAATAGAAAATAATATTTAACATGATATCAAATGACTAGCTATCTAGCGATTATAACTACTCACAAAACATAGAACTGGAAGTAGTCATTATGCTGAAACAGAGCAGAGAAACTAGAAGTTTATTGGTGCAATATAATGTAATCAAAGGCTAGTTTGAAAATATTGTAAAAAGATTAGAAACTTAGTCTTTTATAAACAAACTTATACCTTGGGAGCATGAAATAGAAATTCAATCATTATTTACATGTAAATAGTAATTCAATTGTTTGTAGTTCAAAATAGATTAAAAAGAGTGTTATGAGTGCGGTTATGAGTTGGAAGCTCAAGAGTATCTCAACCCCTAAACGTACTCATAAGCATGTGTATCACAAGTGAATATCGAAAGATTACTATGAGATTCGAGTGTTGTTCATGTGTTATCTTAAAATATGTAGGATAGATTCAATTCAGCCAAGTAAGCTTACTCTATAAGTTAATTTGGAATTCCATTTGATACCTTATCAGTATTCATATGGGATAAACTGAGTACAGTCAGATTTGAGATTTAACAGTGGTTATTTCAGACTAAATAATTTCAGAAACATATTTAATTATTTATATAAGTGTGTACATGCAGATTCCCATGTACACACCTATATACATATTTGAAAGTATGAGCTTGGCAAATGTAAACAATAGGCATATATGAGTTATTCTCAGTTGAGACATTATAAAAGAGTCTTAAATATTTGATTACAATGCTTTAGACTTCTCAATTAAGAGATTGAATTTTATGTCGAAAAAACTTATCCTGTTTACTGTTAGCGAGGTTCAAAAAGGATGCATGTTAGATTTTAATTCTTTCTAGACTATGTATGACCTGTTTGGTTTAAAGTTAAGAAAAACCTTTGTTTTACCAATTTGGTTAAACCTATTTGAATGGTCATGATATCCTATCAGTCTAGATATTTGATTTTTGTGTAAGAAAAGTTGGTTGTGAATTGTTTTGTGTCGAGTTAAGCTATGATAGGAGTGTGTGGACAATCAACCCCATATATCTGCTTTAGAATATGACATTGTATTAAAAATGCTTTGGCTAGAGTAATGCATTTTATTGCATACATTTTCGGTCCATGGTATTTGATAAGGTTTCATGTTTAATTAGTCATCATATTTAGCTAGAGGTCATCTAGGGTTGTATGGTAGGTCACATGTGACAGAGTCATTACTTCACACTAGTTCTCGGTTGGCATGGTACATTCACAAATCTCTCTATATGCCACCCCAGTGGAGGGTATGGCCACTTCCAATAGGAAGGTGTGTAGGGAACTGTCGGTGTGTGGATGGAGGTAAAGCATCTCGATGATGCTCTCCCTCCACGCAGTAGTACAATACGCCACATGCTTGGTACTCAGAGTCACATTTATACATATTGGATCATTGTATTATATAATTTATAAATTGTACAATGATTAATGTATGTGATTAAAGATTTGTGATAGTTTGATGTAAAAGTGAATCATACAATTATTTCATTGTATAGATTATTTGAAAACTATTTGTAAATCTAAATATTTGATGATGAATTATGTATTAAGGTAGATTTATAAATTGCATTTGAATCTTATGTAAAGAAAATTTGAAACCTTGCAAACTATGCTTGTACTATTATGATGCATTTGTACTTGTTTATATTTCAAATTTTATTCAAAAAAAATTATTATAATTTTTAGATTAATAATTTGGATACGAACTAAGGTTCATCACACTTATGCTCTTGACATTGAAACTTGAACAAAATAATTTACAGATAACGTATGGTTCAACATATTTTATAATTTTGCTTCATGGGGTTGGGAGGAGGTCCAGAAAATGATTGGGGCCCTATTTATGGGAAAATAGAGTCGTCTCAACAAGTTTTACAACTCCATTTTCATCATTGTTTTACTTGTTTAAAAAGAATGTTAATGCCTTACATTAACATTGACCAGATGACAAATATCTACCTAATACAACCATTCCTAACTATCCTCCTAAAATATAATTAGTCCTACTATCAAACTTGAAAGTTTTACCAGCATCCTTGATTTTGAACTAATATGAATTAAGAACTCCTATAACAAATATGAATGTTTTTGATATAGATAAGTGAAAAACAAGGGTGTTGATCCTTAGTACAAAACAACCCAGAGGGTGAACGAAAAAGGCTCAGAAAGCCAGAATCAGAGCATTAACCCACCATAGACAACAAATAAACAACAGACAAAAGAAACACCGAACCACAAAAAATAGCACAAACCATAAACCACCTGAGAGACTAGTTAAAGAGCTTCTTCCAATCTTTCATGAGGAAGGTGTACATATCTTCATAATATTTCACTTTATCCTTCCTGATACCATGTTTCTTCATCTTCAAGTCTTTTAGCACAGCCAAAGTAGTGGATGAACGGTGCATTACCTTGGTAGTGAAGCGAGCAAGGACCTTGTAGTTCTTTTCCAGTTATGTTAGCCTAGCTTTCATACCTGCAATATCCACAACATCCTGGGAACTGATATCTCCTTTTTTGGCTTCAACATGCTCTTCAACCGACTTGTCTGGTGTCTTCGTGTCCGAACAAGGAAGGTTCGTTTTGAGGAACAAGCTTGGCTCGTCATCACTAATAGGACCTTCTTCTTCATAAACATTAGTTGCCTCCATTTTATGAACATTCTCCTAACTACCTTCAGCCTCATCTTTTTTATTAGAATCAATGGAAACAACCATCTCCTTAAGAGAAGAAATGGGTTTACTAGCTAATCTGCTAGACCTTCTAGCAGTAGGTTTCCTAATCACCTTCCCCTGAGGAGTATCATTATTCTCATTCTTAGTATCATCACTACCCATATCATCCTCTACAGACTTAGCCTTCTCCCACCCCTTCCCCACTTTATCCCCCTCTTTATTGAGCAATTTGCCAACATCGACAAACCTACAATTTTCCTCTTTATACTCCATAACCCCTTTCTACTTTTTATCTCCATGACTACTAGAAGCTTCCATCTTTCTCTTAGAGGCCATCTTAGTAGAAACAGGTTTACCAGGGCCATCTTTATGACAAAACTATCCATGATAATTTTTCTCTAAGACAAATTACATCACACAAAAGACAATTGTATTGACAAACACGTACTCATAGATTTCATATAAAAACATGATCAAAGACAAAGATGTAGAACAAGAGATTTCATTCATATTCATAGAAAATATGGTTATAGTAATTTTCCATGATATCCTCTTTAACTAGTTTCCATACCCAGTCAAACACCCTCTTTGACAAAGAATGACATCTCTATTTAATGGAAAGGACAAGGATCATCTCACATATATGATTAACACTCATCACTTTCAGATACATGTAGTGGTTGTGAAATGATTTATCTCCACTCAAGTGCACTGATTGGGTATGCCATGCTTCTGGTGTTTGTGGAGATCCACGTGATAGGGCCTGGAGAGAGACAAAATAGACAAAACACCCTATCTTACAAATTAGGCTCAATTCCATATTTCTTACCGAGAAAAGGATCAAGGGAAGTTATAGAAAGACCGTTTTCATCACCCTTTCCATCATGTCTACTCTGCTTCCTTTATAAGCATGAGCTTGAGGAAGAAGCAAAAGCAAGATCATCAGGCTAAGGATGTTATCACATAGGAACAACAACTCCTTTATCTCCAACTATCTTGTTGAGAAGGTTTTGAAATAGAGCACAAAAAGCCTACCGTGCTCTCATAAACATTTTATGAGCCTCAAGGCTCAATCCTTCTCTAATTGGAAAGGCATCAAAAGACAACATGCAGTCAGAAAGAAACACCCTTGTTCCTTTTGCACTAGTCTACTAGATCATTTCATTATGTTGTATATTGCATGTTGAATGGGGAAGCTCTAATACAATCCCTGGCTCTAGCTATAGCCTCTCACTTCTAAAAGTTGATCCAAAGAAAACAAAACCATTTGATAAATCTATACTTTCAAAATAGGAAGGAGAGAAAAGAGAGATTTGGAAAAGAAATATTGTGAGAAACAAGACCCAGAATTCATACTAGATCCTCCCTTGCCACAACTAAGCAGCACATAGAAGAATTTCATTGTTAACAATAGATAATTTGAATGATGAACATAACAAATATCTCTTTCCTTATATAGAGAAACCTAGATAAGCATAAGGTTGAAGGAAACATGGAGCCATATAATCCACATGTGTGAAAAAGATGTAAATCCCAAATTGTATTTCAATCATAGCATGAAAAGGCAACACACACATGCAAATGAGAAAAATGGAACCTCATTCTTGCAACACCAAGTCTTAACACATTGTGCAAGGCATGTACCAATATGTCCCACATTATGCAGAAGTAGATATTTATGCCTTTGCAAATATCATGGAGATTTCTTGTGTCCACCTCTTTGTCCATGTGTTAGATTTCCCATCAACAAACTTACAGTTCTCCTCAGGGTATTCTTGATCTTATTGATACTAATGCTGCACTTGAAGTTTGATTTCCACTTCCTCATAATCTAGGGATATAAAAAATTTCTAATGCCATCTAATGTAATTGCTTCATTCTTATAAAACACTGAAGACTAAGAACACACTATGAAAATAGTTTTTCTAAACTTAAAATGCTCAACCTCCATGGTTCTGGTTCAATAAACTGGAATGTCATCACATTGGTAATGAACTTACACAAAATAGACCAATTTGACCCTATTTGCATCTTTATAGACAAACATAAAAGCACTGCAACTTACATTTTTGGCATTAACTCCTTCAATTTTCCTATAATCTTGGTTGTCAGTATCAATTATTGTGGGAGATAGACAACCACCACATGTCATGAATCATGTCACACGTGTCTACCTCAAACCTGGGATGTGAAGGATCTTGATGGCGAGATGGAATCTTAACACATGTTTGCCTTATTTGTCTACCTCTATTTGAAATAACTAGAAACTTGACATTCTTTTGACCAATAAGAGATAAGCATTTGGAAAACATAGGCACAAGTGGCATCATGACCAGTCAATATCACATCATAGGCTTGACATCTAGGATACCTTTAGCATGAGAGAAACCATCATCGTTGGATTTCACCTACCCCATATCAATGGCCATCACACATTGTGATTTGCAAATCAGGGCCCATCTCTAAAATTATGATGCGAACGACCTTTGTAATGCAATAGAAAAGTGTCACCTATATGTTATGTGGTCTTACTTTACAGCCCCATCACCACCTCGTGATCATACCAATTTGTCAACCAATTATACAACTAGATCAGAATGCATAAGATGCATAGCTAGAGCCATGTCATAGTCCCTAATAACTAGTGGCATAATATTGGGTCCACCATTTTACCATTAGATGAAATAAGGGCCATTAGATTAAACTCATCTCAAATTGATGGTCATTTCACATCACGAGAATGGGATTGGACCCACTGCTCAAATCTATGATGTGAAAGGCCATTGTGATGCAATGAGATATCACCATCTGTTTGGATTAATGACATCATCTTAATAATCCTTGATTTCCTTAATAGGGTATGTGACTCAGTAGACAAGTGGAATAAAGGGGACCAATGACATCATGCCAATGTAGGTTGAGTAAAGGATAACTCAGATTACTAGTTAGTGGATACATAGACACATGACACAAGATCGTACATTGTAGAAATGGTGCAAGGGCCCACCAGATAAACTATGATGCAAAGGGCTTATACAATGCAATAAGGAGCCACCATGTAACAAGGTCCTTATTGAATAAGATGCCCAGGGACCATGTGACCAAGGTAATGAAATCACAGATCGGGGATACATCCATGGGCAATATACAATGCACGAGGTTGGTAAAGCATATGGGTGCAAGGGGGATCAAAAAATAATTTTTAAGTGAGGCAACCGAGAGAAGAAGTCACCACACAGACGTAACAAAAGCACAAGGATAAACCTCAATACCCATTAGTCATAATAGTTTTATAAACCCTAAACCCTAGCAACTATTAGGGAAATCTAGCTATGAAAAGATAGTTGTAGGAAAGGTTCTAACAAGGAGATAGCAAGAAACAAAGAGATATTGTTGAATAGATTAAGATGGCGTAAGGGATGAGAATTGACGAGGAAAGACAATTGAAATAGACTTAGGAGAGAGCAAAGATATTGCAAAAGGATTAAGAAGGCTAGGGAATCTTCATTAGAAAGCACCAAGAGGGTTGCTGCTGAAAATTTGGAAAAACTTGAATTAGAGGGATAACATACAGAGTACCACTCATTAACATTGACACATCAAGGAAACCAATAACCCTAATTAGAAAAGAAAAAGGAAATATGATGTGGATCACAAAGCAATTAAAGGAGTGTGAAGAATCAATTGATTTGGATAGGGGAGGGCTTAGGTGCAGGATTGCTTAGCTAGGGCCTAGAAGCAAGGGTGCTCGGCCATTTGATTTTATAACTCAAGAACTGACTTTTGCTATGCATCTATAACCTCTAAAGGTTACAATTAATGAAGGATTGAGGGGTTACTAATCCCAATTTCTCAATTAAAACCTCTAAATTTAAGTGTGCAGTATTTTGATGATGTGGTGAGTAGGATTGTAGGCCAATAAAGGGATAAGATGTTAAAAACCCTAGAATTCTAGGAAATGAAGGGAAGTGAAGGGAATACATGTTTAAATGAAATGTTTAGTAATTTAGAATTTTTCATCAACACAATAGAAGTATTTGAGGAAGGGTGTCATAACTCAAATTTATTTAATGGAAATCTACTAACTAATAAAGAATTGTTAAAAGGCACATCCTTAAAAGTGAAAAGACCTTATGAGGTGATAAGCCCCCCAAACCAATAGTCACCCCCTGTGTTGATTAAAGTGAGAAAAGTTTCTCCAAAGGATATATATAGTGGACCCTTCTAGATGGAGGAAGAGGTAACAAGTAAATATTTTGTGAGATTGTGTGAGGAAATCTTGGGAGAAGATTTCTCTGAGACTAAATTACCCAAACATAAGGATAGACTAAGAAATTGATGAAATAATAGGAGACTATCAAGAGAGGTAAGAGTGTTAAGGAGTCAAGGGAGAAAGGATCCAAGGGACCAAGAGAAAAAAATGAAGATAGAAAGGAGAGTAAAGGAGAATCCTCAAGAAACAGAGACAAAACAAAGGAGCCTACTATTCAAAAAAATGGAACATAATTAGACAAATCATACTAAAATGTCTATCTTTGGAAAAGATACCAAAGAAGCACCTGAACATATATTTATTCTATAGCCTACACGGAGGAGGAAAATGATAAGAGATAATTAGACCAAGCTATATGACTTTGTTGGGACACTAAGGGACAAAGCACTTAAATGGTACATGAAAGAATGCCCCTTACATGTTGATCTAAAAGATGAATTACTAAACAATTTTCAATTTGTAGAGGCTCCCTTAAAAACTATGAGCAAGATGTGTGAGATGATACAAAAGAAAGGTGAAACTATAAGGGAATTTAACCAAAGATACAAGGGAGTGGTAAAAAAATTAAAGGAATTCCTAACTTAGAAGCAAAGAATAAAATGGTTTATCTCTAGACTACTACATGTGATTAGAGAAACATTGAATGGGAGAATATTTAACGTCTCATATATAGAAGTAGTGGAATTAGCTTCAAGGATTGAAGCACAACCTTGGAGAACAAAAAATGACAAAGATGAAAGTGTAGAGAGAAATTTTAAAATTAGAATTGGAGCAGTTAAGGATTAAAGAAGAGATACTAGCAAAAGGAGAAACCCATAAGGAGTCATCACCACCTCGTAGAAAGAAGATCTACTATACTTATTTCTCTAGTGAAGGACATCTCTAGAATAAGTGCCCTATAATATAATGGAATAAATGGGTGATGTGATAAGAGTGGAGCTTGCAGAACCATCTAGGAGGCTAAAGAGTGTGTATTGTGGTATTTACAGTGAGTGGAATAAGCATGAGACTAGTGACTATCCATTATTACTACTCTAGATAAGAAAGTAAAGTCAACCCTAGTGCAACCACACATGTGAAGATGATGCACCCATCCACGGAGGGATAGCAAGAGTGAAAGGATTGGCAGAAAGAGGCTTCCACAAGATCATGGTTATCAACAACCACAATGGAGAACCAATCAATGAACAATCAATAAATACAACATTTGATACCACATATCTAGGATGAGAGACCCTCTACGAGCTATCAAGATGAATACTCATTAGCACTTGCACCGAAAGGAGGTGTAATGGTTACACAAATTGTAATTTATATAAAATGTCATAGATATTTGGAATTAGTTATGTGAGAAGATAGAAACATAACATTTTATAAGATGTCTATAATTGCATTCATAAGTAATCTATTAAAAAATTAACTTTCTAATCTATGATAAAGTCTCATATATAAATAAATATGTGGATAATTTACAAGTATTGATACATTGATGATACATGGATCATTTATAGGTTTGATACAACATTAGCTAGTGAGTCTTGACATGATGCCCACCTACATTTTCATCTTTGATTTTTGTTGAGTATAGATTTTGATCCTTTAGACTTTATTGATCTATGTATTACAATTGTGGACTTTGAACATCGACAAGATGGTTCTACATGAACAAGTAATATAGAATTAGAGTATAGAAGGAAGTGGAATGCATATATTTATGTGTATTATGAATGAATGTTATGTATAATTTTTTTTGTTATGCATAAAATAACATCTAAAATAATTAGCATTGTTAAATTATATATTATTGTTGTTGTCGTAAACATAGTCTTGATAAATATAAATGAAATTTACAAAATATTTGTATTATATATTTGTTTGTAATGTTGAGAAAAAATATTTTGTAATACCTTCAATTTTGTTTGAGTTCGAGCACCATTAAAATTTATTAGTTGTAGTCGATCTTGACTTGTGGTAGATGAGTTTGCCATGTAACACTTCTTTGTAATTCATTTCATTACTATGCATTGGAGTGAGATGTTATTTAGAAGAAGTGGAAAATTTGTGTCTCATTTTAGTAGAAAGCTATATAGTGTGAACAATGAGAAATTATTTTATTCTAAGTAATTAAAATCAAGTAAAGAAAACATAATTTGGATGAGGAGAACAAATCTCTTTTTGTATTGGGTTGTGATTGGTAAGTATCCACCTGTATACCAAAAAGATTTGAATGAGTTAGTTGAAAATGGATATTTTTTTAATACATATATTATGAAGTGGAGAATGAAAAAATAAATTGAAAGGCTATGTGGAAGAGATTGGATTGACATTTGTCACCTCTCCTTTTATAGTGAGATTAATTGTAGCCAAGCCTCCTCTTTTTTTTTTAATAATTGTGTATGGATTGTTTTGCATTCTAGAGTAATGATCAAAGAAGAATGTTGGTTCAATAAGAAGGCCATTTATTGATTTGACTCTTGATATAGATATAAATGCCAGTCCTTGTATTTCTATTTTACCAATATCAACTGTTGCCTTTTGTAGTGTTAGGCCTTGGGATTTATGTATAGTAATTGCCTATGCCATAGATAGTGGTATTTACCTGTGATTACCTAGTGATACAAGTATTACATGTATAGTTTTTGGGTCATTTTGGTTCCATGGTGGCCCATTGTAGTCAACTATCCTCACTACAATGTACATTGATACATTTGGTGGTTTAGAGCCAAGATTGTAAACAATATCTATGACCTCCCCAAGAGATCCATTTACAAGTCTTACTTAAGTCTATTAGTTTGTTGTTAGCATGATTCGTTGGCATTTGCATAGTAGAAGTTCTTGTGGAAGTTGATCATCATTAGAATCAATGTTTGATTTTGTTCTTATGCTTATTGCAATTAGAAGATTTAGTAGTTTTAGCATTTTTTTGTTGTGGAGTCTCATTAGATCATGTGTAGCAAAAAGGTGCATTAAGTTGTCAAATTCTTCTTTTTCAATTGTTGTAAGTAGTTTGTTTGTGTAGGTCATTAGCAGTTCCTAATAACATTGTGTTGGTTCTACATTACTTATGTTTTATAATGTTCCAAGAAAGTGGGTTTTAGTTGAGTGGGACTTTGCTGACGAAACATTATTTGTAATGTAACAACTATAATTATTGTTGCCATAGGATTTTGCCATTTGAGTGTGAAACATAGATAGGTTTTGATACAGGGGCATCGATCTCATACAATTTTGGTTTTAATTTTTCCTTTGATGTTTTAGTTTTGTTTGCATTTTCGTGTTAATATGTGCAGGGTTTTCTTTATCTCCCTTGTAAGATCATGTCACTTTGGAAATCTGAGTGTAGAAATGAACTTCCTGTCACTTGAGCGACATGAATTTGGTTCGAAAGAGACCTTTAAAAGGTCGTCAGTGATACTCCTATCTCGACTATGACATTTATCATTTCTATTAAAGATTGTTATGAGTGCTCGAAGGAAGTTGGAAAAGATTCTCTCGCAGGCAGAAGAATTTATTGGCTGATTGGTTACGTTCGGAAGAAGGAGTTATATTCAGCAGAAGAAGGTGGTCGGTTGAAGGCAGAAAGGGATCGACAGTTACAACCAAGAAACTAATCCATTTTTGGACGTAAAAGGTAGAGAAGTTGAAACGAACATAATCGGTTATGCAAGAAAGCTTAGAGGATGGCAAGAATATTTGGGGCCATCTGTGTATAAAGAGAAGGATAATAGTTACAAAGAAGAAAGAGGGCGAATGAGCAAAGGAGGCTGCAGGCCAAAACAACGCTGAGTCATTTGAGAAGAAGGCCGAATGTGGAAAAGGTCGATGGAGGGAAGAATAGAAGGAGGCTGGATGAGTTAAAGAAGGATGGTTACAAAGAAGAAGACTTGGTTTTTGTAGAGTTGAATCGAAAATAGGGTATGTGCAGGATCATTGCAGGCCAAACAGTGGCAATAGGAAAAAAATCGCGTT